>VWZP01002136.1:175972-477996 GCA_013396995.1 Dicaeum eximium | reverse complement strand
TTTTTTTTTTTTTAATGAGCTCACATTTGTGTATAAAATGTCTGAATTTTTGGCTTATCATTTTTTATGCTCATGCCTATGGAAAAATGCATGTGAAAAAATAGTTTTTTACTAAAATACCTGCAGAGATGCATATTTCTATGCAAGTTTTCTAACTTTTTAAAAATAACTTCTTTTGGATTGCTTGATATTGGTGACGAGCTTTTTTGCATTATGGCTCCTAAAAGTAAACACAGTGCTGAAACTAGTGCAGAGCAGGGAAGAAGGATAAGGTTTTGCACCACAGAGACTTGCCTCCTTTTTCTGTCTTAGACATTTGCCTTTTCACAACAATTTTGCTGTTGACATGCTCAGCTTGTGATCTAATCTGTGCTCATTAGAGGGCATTTTACACATGCACAGAAGGCAGACTGAGAGAGGGGGGGAGCCTTTGCCAGTACTTAGAATTTGAAGTTACTTCCCCAAAGTGGAATTCATGTACAGCAGTCACTCTCCAGGCCAGATTTTGAATCTGTCACTCCAACCATAAATCATATATTCACAGGAGTGGAAAATTCGAATAGGCACCTGCTGTCTAATGGAAAAAGTTCTTCATTCCTGCTCCAAACAACATTGTTTGTAGCTTTTCACTGACTTGGATTAAATAAGTTCAAGCTCTATTAAAGCTTTAGCAGAATTTCATTTACTCTGAGTCGGTTAGATTTTTGTTAAACTTCATTTGAATGCCTATATATTTTTTATGCTATATTAAATATACCATTTAATGGATTTTGATTGGTAATACAGCCTGACGCCTCATTACTTGAAAGCTTTACAGCTACCAGAAGCAAGTGTTTTCAGTCTCTGATGGAGAAAAGTCAGCTTTCTGGTTGGAGGCTGGCTTTTTCCAAACCAAGAAATCAATAAATTGTCGCATCCTTTTATGACAGACCTGGAATTTCAGCTCTGTGTGCCCTGAGTTGTGTTCTGTGAATATTCCTTAAAGGAGATAATAACTGCTGTCATAATTGATAGGATGCAGCTTGCAGTCTGTTATTGCTTGGCTCAGCTTGGGAAGGACATCAAAGTCAGGCTGTTTATTGGGATAACAAAAATAAAAAAAAAAAAATCATGAGCATGTGGAAACTGTCCCCCTCTTGCCTCTGGGTGTTTGGTTTATGTTTACTCCAGTGGGGGCATTCATGGTGTCCTATTTTCCAAGAGCTTTCTTTCATTCTTCCTTTTAAAATTTTTTTTTCCTGTCCTACATATTTAACACAAAAGTAAAGTATGACACTACAGCAAAACAGAATCAAAGTGAAGGAGGCTCCTCTGCTACTTTCTAATCCAAAGGAGAAAGGTGCTGTAAGCAAAGAAGTGAGATGTCTGCTGTTCTGTGACACAGGAATGCTGCTTTCAGAGGAAATGCCTTCTGTTTGAGGGCATCCAGTGGTGCCCATAGTCAAGGCTGCCTCTTAGGAGAGAAAAAGTGGTCTTAATTAGGGTGATGTCAGCAAGTGCATAATAATGTTGCAGGTACAATGTCCCTGTGAATTAAAATTGCCATGAAGTTGTCCTTCAACTGTGAGAAAAGCCTTGGTAGAACTGACTTTTTTTTTTTTTTTTTAAATTTTTTTTTTAGTGAAGAACTCTGGGTTCACGTCATGTTTTCAAAAGGATCAGCTGTTTTGTTCTGAATCTGTGTGACAGAAGTGAAATCCTCTTGTAGATCACGCTTGGTCCAGTAAGGAAGTGCCTGGCCAAGATGCAGTGCTGGTGTGTGGGGCCTGGGTCCTTGCAGAAGAGAGATGCAGGTTTCAGGGTGTGCTGGTGTTGAGTGGTGGCCATCTGTAACTCAAAACTTACTTTGCTCTTAGAAGCAAGATCCTCTTCAGATGTTTTTTTGTCTAGAAGAGAGTTATTCTGGGAGTTCCCACCTTCTCCTTTGAACAGTAATTGTACAACTTCTTCCTCAAGTCCAACCTGGCCACCCTTCTGTTTGTCTTCAAGACAAAATGGTCCTGCACCAGTTGTGTGTTGCAGATGAATATGTGAGGGGGGGGGGTGGCTGGTTAGAAGGGAATTGTGCTCCTGTCTGTGCCTGGGAGGGGGTTGCAGATGGGTGAGATGAGCATCAACCAGCACAGGGAGGAGCTGAAATTCGCTTGTGTGGGAAGTGAAGGGTCTAGGGCTGGAACTGGGTGTCTTCTGTCAGCAAAATGCTGCCTCTTCCATAGAGCAGACAGAAAGAGCTGCAGGCTCTGTAATGACTGCAGAAATTGTGCAGAATACTGCAGAATTGGCTCGTAAGTGTGTGAAGGTCATTAACTGAGTGCCATCTACTGGCACAAGGGGTCTTTAATGTCTGCTTGCTTAACAGGAAAAATGAGTGCTGCAGCTCACACCAAATTGCTTCCAGGTGAGCCCTGAATGCAAGGTGGCAGCCTAGCTTTAACTCTGGCCACAAATTTTACTCCTTTTCCAGCTTTTTTAGTGTCTGTGGAAATCCCCTCATCTCATGCTCCCTTTGGCAGAGCTCATGGCCAAGAACCATCTCTTGCTGCTTGACTGGGCTGCATGGACAGGGCAGGTCAATGCACATTGTTGAGTAACCCTGTTTTAGTGGCATGGTACCTCACATTCAGTTGGCTTCTGACAAAAGCATTGCGTGTCCTGCCACTCTTCCACATCTCCTCAGACATCAGCAGGTTCCCTTGGGTCTTTAGAAACTCAGGTAGAGAAGCTAGGAAATAATTTGCAGCTCTAAAGGAATGCACTGTGGGGAAGGGGGCTGTTATTGTCATTTAATTAGGTTAATAAATATATTTAATGGAATAGGAGCCATATCAATGTAATCATTACCAGGAGGCCTCCCATTCATCTGTTTTTCATGCAGAGCAGAATTTTGTACAGCACAGGTGCGGTTTCAAAAGATGGCAGGACCAAAGCCTGAGTAGGAGGAAAGTAAATCTTCTAGCACTTGGGAAAATCTGGGCACGATTGGGCAATTTGTCACCCAGAGTTACAGTACAAAGACACTGTATCTATTTTGTTCAGGAGAGAAAAGGAGGCAACTTGCATTTTTTTTGTGGAGGGAGGAACTGTGACCTTTTTAGCTGCTTGCATCAACAGATGAAAACTGAAGTCCTCTGGCAGAGCTCTCTGAGGAAAATTTGTCCTGCTGCTTTCCTTGATTAGGAGAAAGCAGTTTTTCTGCCTTGCAAAAATGTTTGACATTTAAAAGATTATACAAAAAAATCCATTCTTCAGTAAAATAAAAGGACAGGTTTGCAAAGTTCTTCACTGAGAATAAGGCACTAGGCTAGACTGGGGTGCCCATTCCCATGATGGAAGCCCCAGGCTCCTGCCATTGCTAGAACAAGGAACTCAAACTGAAGCTAGGAAAGATGCTGACATCACACAATTATTCTCCAGTGGAGTCTTCCTCCCTCAGGAGTTCAGTGTCCATCCTATCCACAGGAAGCCCATGAGAACCATATTGACAGTAGCTCTCCTCACAGAAGAATTTGTCATCTTTGTGCAGGGGAAATATATTTCCTAGAAGATTTCCATCTGTCTTGAGCACACACTTTATTTAAACACCCAAAATATTGAAATAAGAAGCTGTTCTCAGAACAATCACCTTATCATAAAACACACCCTGCTAAGAACATGATTTCTGTTTCCATTTAATGTGAGGCAGTGTTCCTCATTATTCTCTGCACACTGAGCTTCGTCTAAATCAAATTGAACTGAAAAGGACAATAGTGCTATTGATTTCTAGTACTAAAAATAATGCATAAGAACCTCACTGTACTGTCAAATCTGTTCAGTGAATGAAATTGCTATCACAGAAGATGTATCATTATTCATCAATTTTATTATCCGTGCCAAGTAGCCTGGCATCTTCATTCAGGTCATTTCTATGGAACCTGACTTGAGCAAGAAGTGACAACACGATCTGCACTTTTTGGTCACCCATGCATACCCAGGAGCTGTTCTAACATCTCTATTCCTGTGAGGAGAGCATGGAGGTGCCTTCCTGCTGATTGTATTTCTGAGGCTAATAGGTGTGGGAAAGCTGCAATTTAGCTGAAAACAAGATGAGAAGAGATGGCACGTGCATGTGTTTGAACGTTTTAAATCTGTGCACAGCAGTGCCAGGAGCAAAGATTCCTGAATTAGAAAAGATGTAACAAGAAGATGAAAAGCACAACTAATTTGTTATATGCTATCATCTAGGCTATAAGATTTTCTCTTCTGTTTTTAAATACTGCTTATAATGAGTGCTGCAAAGGAAACCCTGCCGTACAGGGTGCCAAGAGTCATGTTTTGGGACAGGGAGTTGCAGTTGGATTGGAGGTTCAGCTGGCATAAACTGGCTTGGGTTCACAGATGGCATCTCCCTTCTCTGCAACGTGCTATAACATGGCTCAATTCATGGATGCATGCTGGGAATGGTTATTTTCAGATGATAACTGTCTAGTTCTGGAGGGGCCTTTAGCAGTCTTGGAGCCAACAAGGGAACTATGGCATTAGCAATGTGAAAATTCCTGCAGGGTGGCATTCAGGAAAAATACTGGTTGGCTTGGGTCAGGTTCTGGTCAGAGAGAACCACCAGCAAGTACTGACACCAACAGCAAGGGTTTGGGGACTTGGGGCTTTTTCTGTTGATTAAAAAACCCAAAGAAACAAACCACCAAAACCAACCACCCCTCTTGCAAGTGTTTTTCTTTTTTCACACACACTTGGTTTTTCTGAACTGCCAAGTGATTTGGGTTGGGATACACTTCTTCCCTTTGTTTTTGTGATGTGTCAAGAATTCATTATGAAGAGTTCTTGATCCTCCACAGCCACTGTAGCCTGCGGTTTGTAACAGCTCCACCACTTGCAGCTGAAATCCAAAACTGCTCTCCTCTTTCTGGTTTGTTGGTGTTTGTATCTGCCCTTCCAGGGGCTGGCTGGAGCTGACTACAGAAGGGCAAAAGTGCTGTTTGGAGCATATTTCACTGGTTTCTTAGTCTGACTGCTAATGGGAAATGCTGACACTCTTTCAAGAAAGCTCACTCACGTGGCCATCTCAGTTTACCTTGAAAGTTTAGGCTGACAGCAAGGTTCAAGGAAAGGGGGTTTAACTGACTCCAGCCTTCAAATTTACTTCAGTCAGACTGGTGAGGAAGTTTAAACTAGGTTTAAGGCCAATTACTTTGTGTGTAGGTGTTGGAAAATTCTGGGGGAAAAAAATATTTCTTTTTGTGTGAGGTGCCCAAGGACTTTCCTGTAAACCTCCTATTTCTGCTCCCCACCTCTTAGATCATGCAGATGATTATTGGAACACAGCTGACCTTTCTCACATAAACCCCACTCATCTCTGTTCCAGTCTTCTTTCCAGGCCCTCCTATTTCATCCTACTCAGGGGGAAGGAGCATGTGAGCAAGGAAGAGTGGGAGGAGCTGGCAAAACCCCAAAATTTTCACATGATGTAACTTAGCTGCTGATGAGGATGGGTCTGAGGACCAAAAGCTTCTGCCATTAGAGAGGTCTTTTGAAGAAGGGAACCATATTCTTCTAATGACCCTAAAATATGTTTTGTTTTTATGTAGTTGTGGATATTAGGTTGAACCTTTCCTACTGTCAGGGATTTCTGAAACCTTAATTGCTTTTCCAGCTTAATTGCCCCTGGAATGAGCTCAGGAATTAGCTTTTTGCTAATGGCAAAATATTTGAGCTGTTAAGGCTCTAAACTATTATTTTTAGATCTAAATTAAGGTGGTGAAATGAGATGCAGATAACAATCAAGGTTTCAGTGTTATTACACTCAAATGCACTAGGACTTACAGGATTAAATACAGCCTAAAATGAGCCCAAGAACCTGTTCAAAATGAGTAGTCTTGAGATGAAACATTTTCTCAGCTACATGCCATCTTAATGTTATTTATCCTTGTTTTAATGTAAAGGTTTTGTTGTCAGGCGCCATTCCAATAATTTCACTGGGTTTATATGCTAAAAAAGAGTTGGCTTTATTGGAATAATACGGGAAAATTTTAGGGTTTATATATTTTTCTCTCATCTTAAAGAAAATAATTGAGAAATTGAGTAATGACCTAATTGGTTTTAGCAGATGCTCTGCCAGCATGTGGGGAATCCATGTGGTATTACTTGTCACTGGGGGACTTTAACCATTTTTGAGCACTTAGAGCCCTCAGAACCAGTACAGTAATACCTTGCAGTACTTCTGAGGCATATGCAAAATACAGGTTTTCAGCAGATATGGCTTAAAGCAGAGCAATTTGTGAGAGTAAAAACTCGAGTGTAGCAAATTAGCAGTTTTATATTATACCCAAGTCATTGCTCAAAGATGGAAAATTATGCTAAAAAACACAGCATGTGATAAAAATGAACACTATTTTTATTCCTAGAAAGAAAATTTCATAGAATGGTTATCAGTGTGGCAATTCTCATCACTTACTGGTTTGTTTGAAGGACTCTTCTCCTATGTCATGGCCCTTCTGACAAGGCAAACCTCAAAACAAATTCAAACAGATTCATCAGTCAAAAAGTCTTGCATTTAATCATTCTGCTTCTGTATGTCACTCAGTCAGGTTTTCATCAAGATTTTTTTTAATTTGTGGGGCCTACATAAGGTAATATTTGAGACCCTGTAGAAATGTAACATCTGGTTCTTCCATTAAAGGCTGTCAAAACGTGTACGTGCAACAGGACCTTAGTAAGATCTCACTGGGGAAAAAAAGAAATAATTTGAACCTGAATTGAAACATTTGTCGTATGTTTTGGTGAAACAAATGGAAAATTCTGCATGAATCTATTCTAGATCTCGTCTTGCTATTTTTCCCCTCTTGACTCTGTCTTTAGAGTATGAACAAGGCTGTTCCCTGCTGGAGACCTTCTCTGTGAGAATATATATAAACATTTGGCTGAGAGGCAGGAGAGTTACCTGGACCTTCCTGGAGCCCTGCTCTTGTTTTGTGAAGAGGATGGGGAAGAGGTGAAGGGCCAGGTACTGAGTGGTTCCTGTATCCAAGAGCTGCCAGTACAGAGCAGAACCTTGTGAAAGGGGGAGGCACACTCATATTGTGATGTGTGTACATGCTCGAGCACGCCTTGGTTTTACCTGGAAAGACAAATATTCCATCAGTCTGATCCTGCTGCAGAGCAGAAATTGTGCCAGCCAACATGTGGAGGTCTTCTCCAGGCCTAGCAGCTGGAAAGACTGTGGTTTGTGTCAGGGCCACCAAGGGAATGTGCTTTGGTCCAGCTGATCCCTCTCCAGGAATTTGCCCCTTTCAAGCAGATGGAGCTGTTCTGGGTTTACAATGGCAGCTGTCTGGCCAAATTGGGCCTTTCAGCAAACTCTCCCCCCTGCTTTCCATGGCTCTTGACCCCACACAGGCCCACTGTGCTGAGTTCTGGGTGTCTGTTTGTGCCTCCTGTGCTGTTACTGTGTTCCCAAGGGAATGCTGTGCTGTGCAAAGCCGGCGTGAGCTGCACCAGGCTCCGTAATGAGATGCTGCTTGTACTGCCAGTGCACCACTTCCATCTCCAGAGGATAAGCAGCATCATTCATGGGAAGCCTTGAGAGCTAAAGCAGATCTGGCTGTGACAGGGGCAATCAGATTTATATAATTTTCTGACAGACAGTTAAGCTTAAAGCTGCACAAACCGGAAATGTACTGTCAAAGAAAGTTAATGCTTCAGAAGCCCAAGGTTTTACGAGGCGAGGCACAGACCTCTCCTCTTACAAAGATGCTGCTGCTTTCTCCTGTCTTTTCAGAAGCCCCACACTGCCACGAGACAAGACCCCACCCTCCCATAAATCTGATCCCTATTAAAGGTAATAGAAAGAAGAGCATTTTTAATGAGGGGTGTGTTCGGACTAGACTCTACCACGACTTAGACTTTAATGTTTGTGTGACAAGAAGCAGCAGCAATTCTCCTTGGTTATAGCTGGAACAATAAGTACATTTTAACTCACTAATGCAGGGGAGATGATATAAAATGAGTTAAAAGCTGAAACTGGGCATGATTTTCCAGCCAGCACAGTTCCCCAAAGCTATCCTGAACCTTAAGGTTCAGGCTAATTAAGGCTGTCTTATGCTGTTTCAGTAGAACAATTTATCAGTTCCATAAGTTTTGGCACAGTGTCTCACACCTAACATTTAGCTAGGGCATGTAGGTACCAAGGACAGGAAGGACATGGAGGCTGAAAATTTTTTACACACAATTCTTGCACCCCTGTTTATATTTTGGTGGGAGGGAATGTTGCAAGTCACAAAATGTGATGGTGGAATAAGTGAGCCAAAGAGAAGGCTGTGGAAAGAAACAGCAGCAAACTCAGCTCTGTGCTGTAGAAACCTGTGGAAAACTTGCTTTACATGTCTTGTAACCCTGCACTGAGTCTGGGGTGTCTGACTGCACCCTAAAAACACACACAGTACCCCTGGTGTGGGCAGGAGACTGCAGAGCTTTGGGGGCCCAAACTATAAAGTTCTAACAGTGTCTGACTTCAGGAAAGTGATGATTTGACAAAGCCACCTTGTGCAGTGTGTTTTGATGAGATCCTACAAACCCAAAGGACCTGGAGACACCAAACATCCCTAATACACTTGATGGGCCTGCTAATTTTTTTTTTTTTTTTTTTTTTTTTTTTTTTTTGTGGTTTTGTTGTTTTTTTGGGTTTTTTTTTTTTTTGGGGTTTTTTTTTTTCTCCTGGACTTTATAGCTAAAAGAGAGTTTCTGGGGGTTTCTGAAGCGAGTTTGTCACCCAAATATTACTGCATGCTTAAACCCAGCAGGCTTTTGCAGGACATTCTGTGATCTTGATGCCCTGTTGTCCCAAGTTCAAGAGGCATTCATACTTTTCCTCCTATTTGAGTGTGGTCTTGCGTGAGGACAAAAGAATGGAGAGTACAGACTCTGTCCAGGTGAAGAACACAAATGGTTATGTTTTTATTTAAAAGCTAAAAAAGCAAATCTGTTTTTTTTTGAGTAGCACAGTTTGTGCTGCAAGTACTGTAATTCTGCAGAAAATTGTGCTACTTTAGGATCTTTTTGCTGGAGGCAGGCAGGTTAAATTTAATTCTCCCTCTTTTTATTGTTACAAAATAACTGTACCTGCTTATTCTACATTCAAGTAACTCTTCAGTGTAAGGTTTTAACAAGAGATGATGATTGCAAACCCTTGTTTAAAGATGACAGATATTTTTTCCCCTGCAAAGCCAATCTACTATTTTTTAAATTAAGTACTTTTGAAAGCTGAATGCATCCTTACTGCCTTAATATCTCTTTCATTTACATATTGCACTGAAGGAAAAAAAAAAAAGAAGTAGGTAGAAAACCAGAGAAGGAGGCAGAAAAAGAAGACAGAACTAAATAATCAAAAACACTTAATTTTTTTTTTCTGTCTTCAGATATTCTACATGCTTCACCTCTATTTTTCCATCCAAAAGGAACTGACAAGAACTCATATTTTTGGAGATGTTTCCATTTGAGTTAGGTGCCTTCATGCACTGCCCTCAGCCTTCACACTGAGGAAGTGGTGCTAAATAGGTTCCTGTATCAAAAAAGGTAGTTCCCAGAGTTGGGAGGGCCTTCCAGCAGACTGTTTTAGGGGAAGCAGCCAAAAACACCAAATCCAAACCCCAAAGAGATCACAGGAGGAAGATGAGCAAATGAAAAAAAAAAAAAATCAAAATAATTTCCAGGAGTTTTACACTACAGCCTAATTTTGGGTCTCATTAAAATGCTCTTCTTATTATTATCTTTGCATTTAGTACAGGAGGGGTTCTGTTTGATGTTAGGGTGATTTATGAGTACTTGTGAAATGACAGAGAAGGCAGAAGTCTGGTGAAAGGAGAGGTGAATGATTGCCCTTAAGGGAGCAAGGGATTCATAGCTGCAGCTTTGCTTGGCAATGCTTTCCTAGTTTGTAAAGCTCTCGTTTGTGCAGTGCTCCAGTGGGATACAAATCTTTGGTCATCTCTGTGCTAAATGTGTACTTATCCAGGTAAATGTTTTGCTTTGGTTTCAGGTATGTTTTTAATTGGGTTTGGTGTTTTACTTCATGGTGGTTTCAGTCATCACAGAAATTAGTGGTGCCCAGGTGATTTCAGCATGTGCCAGGGTGAAGATGAGATGACATTGGGTCTGTATGGAATCCACAGGACCTGAGGACAGGAAGCTGAAGTGTTAGTGAGGCTGTATCAGCTTATATCAGGGGAAACTTACCCACTTGACCCAAGGGGAACACAAGGAATTTTTGGTCAGACCTTTTTATCTGTAAATTTTCTGTTTATTGTTGATTTTGTTATAATCCATCTCTTTATAATATGTTGCTCAGGTTTTTTTTATGGGTACTTTAATAACTGCCTTAGATTTTGGATCTTAAACTGCTTCACAAACATTTCACAATTTCCTTTCCATCTCACAGTTATTAGGTATTTTTACCTCTAATGCACATATAGTCTTCACTGTTGGAAATAATAATGTTGAAATATAGAACCTTCATAATTGTAGGAGATGGGCCTGAGTGTTGGGAAGCTAGTGGACTTTCTCTTTGGATCTTGTTTTGGTCATAATAATGGCAAGCCTGCTCCCTTGTGCTTACTATCCAGAAATTCCAGTCTCCCAAGTCTGAATCCAGATGCTGATGATGTAGGCTGGTGTTTTCCTAAAACAGAGTGAGCATCACTGTAGGAGAGGAAACTGTTCAATTATTATTTGATGAGATTCCCCACGTGAACCTGGCATGAGTATATTTAACACTTCCTATTTGTAATCACCAATGTTCTGCAACATGTTAAAAATAGTCCAGAGGCTTTGGCCCTCTGTGCCCTACAGTATGTTAAACCTTGTTTGGGCTTACTGCAACACTGTAATCACAGATCTTGTTGCCTAAGGGAATATTCTCACGTTTCTTAATTTAATTAAACATTTCCCATTAAGTTTAATTAAATGTTAATATGGAGAATTCCTCCTTAACCCTACAATAATAAGGCTTTGCAAACCAAAGTACAGTTTTCACAGATTTTATTCTGAGAGTTCATCTCGTTTGATACAATGAATAATTTAACAGTGATTTTAGCATTCAGTGGTTTGGTGAAGTCTGTTTCTATTTATCTCCCTCCAGCTCTTTGGAAGCAAATGAGACAGGTCACCAAAATGCCCTAAAAATTAGAAATGAGGTGAGCACCACGTCTACACCATCTCTGCTTGTCTGGTAGTTGTAAACTCCCATCAGTGCAGTGCCCACCTAAGAATCCTGACAAGGAATCACTTTTCTGGAATTTTCCAAAATTTCCAGTTATGTGGACCCATTTATCAGAGTGTAGGGAGTTCCTGTCCTGTATTTTTGTAGTGAAAGCACTGGGCAATCAGACTGTCTGTTGGAAAGTTTAGGTACTGTGTAATGTAAATAGTTGTGCATCTTATCTATGCTTATCTTTATTAAAATTCTGGAGTGTCATGTGAAAGCTCTGTTGCTGCCTGGAAAGAGGACTGTTGCAGTTATTTCACCAGTAACTGAGATATTTCCATATTTCTACTCAGTGGGATTGCGCTTTTCTCCCATTTTTATGTGAAGGTGACTAAAATTGCTCATTGATCCTTTGGACAGAAATTATTTTATATTGCCCTTCAAAGCTTTGCATCTCCTTGGGCTTTTCTCTGTGTGTGTGTACGTATTATGAACACTTTGCTATTTAAAGAAAAAAAGAAAGAGAGAAATGTGACCCAAGAACCGAACATCCCACATGCCATACACAAAGCATGCTCAAGGAATTTCAGCTTTAAGGCTGTTTCTTTAGGCTCCCAGCTGACTTATGGTAGCACAATGTGAAATTGTAGAACGAGCAGAGTCCCATCAACACCACATCTGTTCAGACTGTTTGATTTTTAGCTTCCACACTGACATTCATACAAATATGAAAGGGAAGAAACGTAAAATTCTTCTGATATGCAGAACATTCTGATGTGCAGAACACTTTATGGTGTAAAAATTTACTGTAACTATTTTAGTCAGATACATTATTCTGTCACGACCTGGATATAAACACAGTAATTTTATATAAACCGTTTTCACATCAAAAAAGGTTTATTTTACAGTATTTCCATGCACAGAAAAATCTGCTGTAAAAGGTACGCTCCTAGCTGTGTTTATTTCAGCAGAATTTACTACAAATTGCACCAGACCAAGTCCTTTACCTGGAAGAGTTATCTTAGCTCATTGATTTTCAGAGGCCACATCACAGGAGCAGGTTTCTTTTACAAAAGGTTTCTGTGCTTTGAAAGTTTCTTGTTCAGTGCCACACTCACAGCTTCAGGATGAGCAGATCAGGCCTTTTTGGGGACCCACTGCTCTGAGCATGGTGTTCCCATCTCTGGTGGATTTATCATGGCTCTTCCACCATAACCTCTCTAAGAATTATTATCCATTTTCTTGTCTTTCTGAATCCCATCAAAAGGTCTGTAGCCCCCAAAGAGGTGCTTGGAAATCACCTTATATAGACATTAAAGATTAAAAGAAATAAAAGGTTATAAAGATCTTATAAAGATTAAAAGAAAGAAAAAAATTTAAGAAAGAAGGGCTTTACTTCTTTGCTTCTTTCTTTTCTCAGTGCCTTTAAAATTTTGAGTGCTCTTTGGTTTTTTTTGTTTGTTTTTTCTTGGGGTTGTTGTTGTGTGGGTTTTTTGTTTCATTGTTTTTTGGGGGTTTTTTGTGAAGCAAGTCTCCTAATTTTACAGCCTAACTTGTAATTTTAGAATCCTTATAGTGGGCAGCACAGGGATGGATAGAAAAATACAAAGGATTCGTGTGATTCCAGGAAAGACTGTGTAGTTTATTCCGTGTATTTATTATTGGGAGTTGTGCCAATAGTTGTCAGAGAATACTGATAAAAAGTCAGTTTTTCATAACTAAATGAGCAGGTGTGTCTGAATGTGTGAGCAAACCTGTTGAATAAGAAGATCCTGATAATATGTGACTATTTTTCAGGGCAAACCCTCATTTAGGGTTCTTGCCTGGGTCACTCCTGCCTTAAGCTCCTGTGCTTTGGAAGGAGGAACACTGGGTCACGCCTGTTGGTGTTTGAACTTTTAGCTTAAGAAGAACTGTTAATGAGAAGTGTAACTGCTGCATCAAGTTACACATTATAACCCTTTTGACTGAAAATTAAGAAGGCAACTTTTCTTATAAGTTAAATAGTGTAAAGCTCCTAGTAAGTATTATTGGTTTTTGAGAACTCTTGCTCTGCTTTAAAAACGAGAAAATCATTACTCAGAGGTCTGTTTTCCTTCTAAAGAGCTCCAGACAGTCAGCAGAGAGCCAGCAGGGGTTAAAGGGTTTGGCAGAGATGTGCAACATGCTGACTGGAGCAGAAACATCCTTCACATGCTTGGTTCAGCAGCAAGGCTGAAAACACTGAAAAGACATTTAGAGATGAAGTCTGCAACCTGTTGCATTGCCTAGGTTGCTTCCCCCACAAAGATAAGGGTTCTGATTATTGCTGATTTTCCAGCGGGGGCTAGCAGCCATTATTTCCCCATCTGTATAAGCAGAGAGTCAGATCTGTGTCTGAAAGAGCAGTCAGTACCTTCCCAGAAAGAGTTGTTGGCTCACAGACTGGTTGAAAATTGAGAAAGTGCTTTGTTTAATATTTTAGAGCAGCTGAGCCTTAGTCTGCTGTGGCCTCAGTTTTCCTCTCTGCTATTTTCTAAAGTTATTTTTCAGTTGGGGTTTTTTTGAGGAGGTTGGGTTTTTTTGTTTGTTTGGGGTTGTTTTTGGTTTGGTTTTGGTTTTGCTTTTTGAGTTGCAATTTAAAACTCACGACTCAGAATTTGTCTGAGAAGGGAACCTTGGAAGCTGCTTGAGAATTGATATCACAAACTTATAGCGCAAATAATTGAGGTGTTTTCTTGAAAGCTGTGAAATCAAATTAGCAACTCAATTTACTTATGATTTTCAAGTGGGGAAAAAGAAAGGGCACTCCTATTTTTGTTTGTGATCACTGCCTTGAAGATAAATGACTTTGCTCCTTGCTGTAAGCCAATGTACATAGCCTTAGCCACTACACAACTTGGTTTTTTTGTTGTAATTGATTTTTTTATGGGGAATTTTCAGAACAATTTCAAACCCAAATATTTTCCCTCTACCCTTTTATTTCTCACTTGCTCCCTGGCTGATTTGGCTGTCAGTGTAGTGCACTGACAAATAAATCATTGTCAGGGCTCCGTTCCCCAGTGCACGAGAGTTGGGAGTCCCAGACTAACCCTGCAGTCATGCAGAGGTGCTCACTTCACAGCTTCATCAAGGCTTGCTGACTTTGCAGCATCCCACTGAGGAGGGAAGCTCAGTGACATGAAAGATGGTATCTTCTGCATTCAGAAAAGATGGACTGGAAAGAGAGGTGCCCCACTGTCACAGCCATTTTAAAAGTTTCTTATATGGAAACTTGCTGGACATTTTTCCTTCCATGGGAAAGCTGACTTCTCTGCAGATTTCTGTAAAAACAAATCTGTGTCTGTGTATAGATTCAAGGACAACAGATGCATTCCTTTGCCTGTCTCCTGATACAGGAGATGTAGTTTTCTCTTTCTCAGCCAATGATGTAGAGGTTGTAATCTCTCTGACTTTGTGAGCACTGGGGTGTCTTGCTCTGAACATGGTGGAGGAAACATATAACTCTGAATGTGGGCACCTTAGCCCTAAAACCTTCTGAATAATGGAGTCATTCTAATAAATCATATCAGCCTTCTGATACTGGAGTTATAGGAGTCCTCATTCAGCACCCAACACAAGACCCAGAGAAACAAACAGCTTTCCAGGCAAATGATCATTTTTAAACAACACCCCACAAACACCGTATTTAACTTGGGCAGCGCCTCTCCTTCTGCAGGGCAGAAGTGCCTGAAGGGTCAGGCACTGCAGAATGAGCTGGGGGACCAAAATGTGAGGATGCTCCCTCGACCTCCAGCAAGCAAGTTCCTGTTACCACAGCTCAGTTCCCATTCTTGTTCCACGGCAGAGTTGCTGCATACTTGGAGTAAAGAGCAGGCCCTTGGTAACAGACTTTCCTACCTCTCTGATTTCATGCAGATTGTGCTAGTAAGCCATACTGAAAATACGTGTTTTTCTGACAGTTTTGGGGCCAATTTCTGTCTCTCAATGTTTACCAATGTATGGCATCTCATAACTGCAGTGATATTTTCGAGGGTTTTGCTGGAACCTCAGAGGAGGCTAGTTTATTGCTAAGTATTTTGCCTTTGCCCCTTTTCACATTGAAATTTCAGACCTGCCACCCTGCAGAGGAAAGCTTTAAAATACAGACACATTTAGTGAAACTAGATGAAAACCAGAAAGGCTTAAATTTCAGCTTTAACTGATCACGTTAAATTCCCACATACTCACAGAAAATGGAATGTGGGAATTTTCTGTGATGCTGTTTCAGCTTAAGCATGCTAGTGTGGATTTTATGGGGTCTGGGGGTGCTTGGTGTGCTGCAATATTTTAATGTTTTTAACTTCTTGCTGTACTGCAGACATTTGTAGTGAGCAGAAGGCATCAGATGTAGGATAGTGATCTTTTGAACTGCTGCTAAAGCAAAATGTGCTAAATTGTAGAGTGAAAGGTGATGCCACAATCAGCCTTGGAAATTTCACTTCATTTGTTTTTTCAAGGATTAGAAACAGATGAAAGAAAACCTTTTTCTTTTCTTTTATTTTTCTAGTTACTTTTCTCACTGAGGAGAATAGTAAATTCACCTTTCAAGATGAATTAGAAATCAGTCCTAGCCACTTGCTCAAGGAGGGCCAAAACCAAATAAACAAACATTTGAAGTGTTGAAAAGTATGCTAATATGGCCAAGTTTGGAGAAAGCTAATCTAAATTAAGCAAGAGGGAATAGAGAGACAGCAAAGATGTGAAAAGACAAAGAGCCTTCAGAGAGTTCCTCTAACAGACACCATGTTTACTTTGTTAAAAAGGGGGAAAGCAATCTTTGTCTCCATGTTATCAGTAAATGAGAGTTTTAATAATAAATTATCTATGTGATTGCTATTTTCTTTCCCTTTGCAAGGAGAGAGGCTCTAAAAAGAAAATTGTTCTGTAACTAAAATGTTTCATTAGTGGACAGCAAATAGAAACAAGTCTGGATTATTATTGTCTTTCATTCATGGGGTGTTGGATTTTTGTGGAGGTTTTGGGGGGGTTTTTGAATGGATAGGGAGAATTGTTGTCTCATGATGGAGTAGTGTGAATTTAGCAGCATTGTCAGAGTTACTGTGGTGTTAGCAGATCTGGGAGCTATAAAACTATAATCTTCTAATCCAAGGGGTTGGGTCGGAATCAGTGTGGGGATACAACTGGCCAAAAACCTGAGTGTGATCAGCAAAAAAGGAGTCATTGGAGTATGGCATGGTGATCTTTGTGTGTGTTCTGTGACTAAACCCAGTGCTCCAGGAGGCAGATGCCAGTGGGTGGTTGCACTTTGGCTTTCAGTGCCCTTCTCCCAGTCATCTGTGCTTGGGAATACAAAACTACCTTGGCTCCCTTCCTGCCTGTTAGCCAGCTCTCTCTTTGAGGATGGTAAGCACATATTCCTCAGAAGGAGAACACACATGCAACCTGCAAAGCTGTGGGAAGAATTGGAGTGGTAGCATGACTGGGAGATAGTAGCACTTGTGTCAAATTAGTGAAAGAAAAATGCTGCAGCTTCGAAACAGAATTAGGAGCACAAATCCCTTTTTGCTGGTAGTGCTGCTTCAGTCCTAAATTTTGGAAGTTTTGCCTGGAGGAGTGTAATTACATGCCTGAAAATGGGTCTCAGGTGTCTGACCTTAGGTCCTGTAATTTACATTTTGTGCTTATGGTCAGCAGTGAAAGGAAGAATATGCCTTGGGATGCATTTCTTTTTAGGATGACCATTTGTGCCTTTTTGCCATCTTCAGAGTCTCAGTCTGTTCCAGTGTTGAGCATGAGTCCCTTGCTTCCCTGTAGGGAGAGATAGATGAGCAGACATGTAAATGAACCTTCTGTAACTCTTGCACAGGATTTGGTAGTCTGTCACAGAGGAGCAATCGTCTGTCACATTAATATGGTTCTTATTACAGTATTTATGTCAAAGCCCCTGTCTTTCATCATATTCATTAGCATGAAAAGTAAGGTTTTAACAACTATGGTAATAGGTAATAATGTAGCATTAGAACATAAATCTAGTGATGATACAGATAGCCATAAAGTGACAGGGAGATTTTATAATGTGCTTCCAGCACTTATTTTGGGGACAGATTTGTGTAGGTGGCTTAATTCTTAGGAAGTGTTCAGTATAATTATCAGAACTAACAGGGACGCTTGGCAAAGGGGAAAAAGAAATCTTTGGGTTGCAATGAAATTGAAGACAAGAGGTAGCAGTTGCAGTTACAAATCACCAACTTTCTGATAGTGCTTGGCACACGTTCCCTTCCTGCCTCTGACCGACGTGTGACAAAACCTCGCAGTTACAGGAGGGTTCACTGCCAGAATCTCTGACTTTGGTATAGGAGGGACATTTTATATGCAGTGTGTATTCACAGGCACAAGTGGGATAAACTGAAGTGAACCAGAGCATTGAGTTAAATAATTTAAATGTTAGAATGTGCTTTGTTCACAGTCTGAACTGTGAAGTGCTTTGCAAAGATAGCAGAGCCCCTTCTGGGCAGAGGAGAAATTGCTCAGTCATGAAAATTTACCTAAAGAGCTGAGGTAAAGGCAACCATTATTTGGTAGAATAGGGCCATTCAGTCCACCTGCATCAGACTGAGAAAACACAGAAAGGAACATTTTCCCCACACAGTAAGGAAAGGAAAAGTACTTTAGTTATCCAAACTAGCACTTGAACACACTGTTACAGTTAATTTGAGATGTAATGGAGTGTTTAATGGCTTCCAGTGGTCAGGAAGTTGGTTTTAGAAAGATTGTGGGTGAGAAAACGCTTACCCATCCAAAGCACCCAAGTGATTTACAGCATTTGCTGTCTGCACAGTGCACTGTGGTGCTGAGAAGCCCCAAGCTGGCATAGTCTGCTCTGCTGCCAGAGCTGAATGCAAAGCTGAGGTCTCCTGGCAGTGCTGCTACAGATCTAGAGAGCCCTGAGATCCTTGACATGTGATGATGCATTAGCAGGCTCAGATCTTGAGGACTGCACACAGCCTTGAGCTGCTTCCCACAGGAAAAGTCCATTTGCTTTGGGCATGGGGCTAGTTTTCACCCTGTAGCTTTGTCTTCTCTGACTGAGCTCTGGGGTCAGACACCTCATACTGCTTCATGTCAGATCACATCACATGCCACCACATCCAGCCAACTTGTCCACGATCAGGTGATGTTCTCCATGCGACCCAAGTCCTAGTTTTGGGATCCATCTAGTATAGGTGGGGATGGGATTTTGTTTTCACTGCTGACCTAATGCTTTCATGGGGCTGAAGTGTGACTTCCCACATTGAGGCTTGGGAGCAGTCTCCATCACTCTTTTCAGCATCACTTAGATCTTCCTGGTCCTGGTTTCCACATATAAAATGTGTTGTTCTGCCTTGGAAGGAGGCAAAGCAGAGGGGGCTGATCTCTTCTTTCTGGTGACCAGTGACAGAACCTGAGGGAATGGCCTGAAGTTGTGTCAGGGGAGGTTTAGTTTGGATATTAGGAAAGATTCTTCACCCAGAGGGTGGCTGAGCACTGGAACAGGCTCCCCAGGGCAGTGGTCACAGCACCAGCCTGACAGAGCTCAGGAAATACTTGGATACTGCCCCAAGATCACACATGGTGTAATTTTGGGGGCTGATCTGTGCAGGGCCAAGAGTTTGACTTAGAGGATCCTGGTGGGGCCCATTTAACTTCAAATGTTCTGATTCCTTGGGTGAGAAGCTGGCAGCATGAGGCTGTGCATGAAGATGGTGAGGCTGCATGGGCTGGGATATGAATTTACCACATGTGAACTTAGGCACTCTCTTTCTGTGTGCAAATCCCTGCATCCAGCATGAGTATTTGGCCAGTGGGTTCAACAGCTGTCCTGGGAGTTTAGTCTCTTCTCAGTGCACTGAACTGCTCAAGCAAACCTCTGGTTAGTGACAAGGTACATTTGTCAACTGCAGCCCTTCTTTCCTGCTCATGAGTTAATCAGTCTTTGTCACTCGTGTAACTGAGCTGGCTGTTACTGCTGTTGATTTGTGATACAGAACTTTTTTGTCTGGTAGAGATCAGAGCAATTTGCAGATGAAGGTGAGTGCTCTCATCCCCATTTAACTGATGGGAAAACAGCAATGAAAACCAATTTCTGAAAAGCAGCAGAGCTGAGACTTAGCCATTGGGAATAAAATCTTGTCTCTTACCATCCCTGTGGATGCTTCATAAATTTCAAGTGAGCCTAATGTGCAGTTTGAGATATGTTTTGATATATATCCTTTTGACAGACATATCACAGCCTATCCTTGTTTTTCCAGATAGGATGAGCCTGATTCTTTCTAAAATGAGATTTCCAGAGAATATTCATGTTCACAAAACCAAATTCCACCTTAGTATTCTGCAATATCTGCGTGTTTAAGCACATACTCTTGTCTGGTAGTTTGCTCACTACAACATTCACAGAAATGTTGGCACCCTGGAATTGCATACAGTCGAAGTAAGTTCATGTGGGGTAGACAAATAATTGCCTGTGCAGTGGTTACCATCAATTTACCTCATTTTCAAAATCCAGGTTCAGGCCCATATGAATAATTGACTGCCTCTGTTATCCCTGCCATCTCATATCTCTGTGTTTCAGTGCAGTGGGTGAGCAGGGAAGCTCCTGCTCATGTGCAATCCTGGCTATCAGCTGGTGCTAGCTGTTGGTGCCCAGGGAGAGCCTGGCTCACAGCACAGCTCTGCACTTGGAAGGACACATGGAGCAAAAGGAATGTTTGCATTCTATGACTAGACAAAATAAGGAGGTGGCTGGTTACATTGTCCAGCTTCCAAAATATTGTTGCACGGACAGCAGGCTCTGCCAAGTCTATTCCAAAATGGCCAAGCAGTTGGTGTTACTGTGACAGGATGAAGTTAAGAACCTCTGGCTCTTAAATGGATTGATTCAGCCCCTATTCTCTAATTATTCCAGGCCTTCCAGCAACTGTGACTGAAGTTAGGAAATCTCTCCTTGCATCCACTACCTCCTGCCCACCTCCACATGCATGCTTGGCTGTCACTGGACATTTTATAAGTTTCTTGGATGCAAACTTGCTGAGTTTTTCTTCCATGGGAAAGCTCTTTTTTCTCTGCAGATTTCAAATCTTTGTGTGTGTGTTTCAAGGACAGAATGCATTCCTTTGCCTGTCTCCCAATATGGGAGATGTGGTTTGCTTTTGTCAGCCTATAATATACAGACTTGCTGTGTCTCTGACTTTGTAGACATTTTCTGGCATTCTAGCAGAGTTTGGGTATGGAGCTGGAAGAAGCAAGATGTTAGCTCTGTACCTGGGCAGAAATAGCCCAAATCCTTCTGAACAATGGAGTCATTTTAATAAATAATATCAGCCTTCTGATATTGGAGTCAAGAGTGCTGATTCACCCCGATGGGACTCCAACAGCAACATTTGGTGACCCCTGAGATGTGGGACAGATGTGGGACCCCTGCTTGGCAGAGTGACAGTCACCTCTGGGCAGCGTGTGCCTGCACACCCAGGTGTGCTGCTCTGCTGGGATTTGTGCTCCCATTCCCTGGGCACACCTGCACGTTGTGAGAGACAAGCAGGAATAAATGCTGAGGGCTTTTTTATGAAAGTGTTGGTGCCTCTACTCTTAGGCAGTAGTGTGGCCTGATTATGCAGGAGCTCTGAGGCTTATCCCAAGATGATGATTTTTACATCAAAAGGAGATTAATGGAAGTCGACAGCCTTGTGTCCATCCAAACACAGTATGAAATGATAATAAGTATAGAATTGCTAGTCAGTAGGGTCTCATGTCACATACTCAGACTAGATAAATGATGAATATGTAATGAAATTACATAGAATTGAGACAGATGGCTCTAGCTTTTGATAAATGCATATATCTTCACAATCAGATAATAATGCCAATGTGTGGAAGATCAATTGGGATATAACAACTTTGAAAAAGAAAGTAATTTCTCTGCTTTCACTTTAAGATGCGCATTTAAATAAGAATCAAGCTTAATTTAATTATAATTTTTTTCATCATGAAATTAAACAAGAAGAAGAAGAAAAGAAGCCAACGGGAAAAAATACAGAGACATTTTCATCTTATTTTGCTTTGAATCGCAGTTACTTATCCTAGTGCCTATAATGAAATACCATTGCCAAAAAGAAAAGACAATTATTTTCTCCCCAATAAACATTAAGATAGATTGATGGTCACCGCTATAAAAAGGATTAAATGAAATTCTTGACACCATTTCAGGAAGATGTCAATTTGTTCCTAAGAACTCCAGTTATGAGGAAGCTTATAATACAGTCCACTTGTTATTGATAGGGATGTTTAATATTTTACTGACTATTTAAGGTGCAAAGTCCTTGAGATAAATCAACTTCTCATCCTCTCTCTGGGTTTTACTATTTCACTAGAGGTACATCTTTCAGGGAATTGACATGATTGACTGGGGACATAGTGTAAAAAATATAATTTGAAATAATGTCATAACCAAAAAGAAAGGAATTTTGAGAACAAAATAATTATGAAGCTCATTAAATTCACAGTTTCTCCATATTGTAGATTAGTGAAAGAGTAATGGCAGTAACTCAACACATAATTTTGGATGGTGGTTGTGTATTATCTGAGTTACTGTCACTTTCTTTGAATTTAAAGTCCTTGCTTGTGTAGATAAACAAATATATCTGTCCCTCATTTGCATGGGATTTAGGATATTTTCAGGTGAAGAGAAAGTAGCTCTCAGCTTTCTGCAGTCCATCAGCCAAACTTTGAGCAGTAGTTAAAATGAAAGAATACCAGCTGAGGTCTGAGCTGTTAGGTGCTGCACCAACACACAACAAGAGTATTGCAGGTATGGGGAGTTTGTCATCTCTTGTCTCCAGGTGAGATTTCTTGAGCTGGGAGGGAGGAAATGGATAAAAGTAGTGCTGGGTGGGAGTACCAGGGGAAGTCCTCTGTGCTCCTTGGCTGTCTGCCATGCTCCCATAGGAAAAGCTTCAGGTGGGATATTCCCTACTGTGACTGTGGAGATTTGGAATCAGCAGCTGGCACAAGAGAGGGAAAATGAAGTTTAGGCTGCAGTGAGCACATGAAATGCTTTGATGTCTTCAGGAGATGACTCACTAGTTGGTGCAGTGGCACTGCATGAGGAGGTCATCATTTACTCTGCACTGAGGACCAGAAAAATAAAGGCTCAGAGCAGTGGACTTAAAGGCTTTTTGTGCAACCATTGGAAAAAAAACCAACAATGCAAGACCCCTTTTTCTTTCAGTACCATCTGTGCTAAAGAAACAGGTGTTTTCTCAACTCTGTGCATGTTTCCAGAGCCCCCCAAATGTTATTTCAGCAGTCTTTACAGGAAGTACTGCCAGTGCTGGCTCTCAGTGGAAGTGGGGCAAAAGCCCTGCCCCTCTCAAGCTTGAGGGCACTGATGCTCCCAAGGGAAACCCTTCTTGGAGTAGTGAGAATTTCTACCTCACAGGCTGCTGGCTGCAGAGCCATCACAACAGGAGACATGTTTCTCCTTCCACAGTTAGCCACTTCCTCAGTGCTTCCAAAAATTGCTTACAGCTGTCTCAAGCCAGGTTACCTAAAGTTGGAGGCTCCCTAATAAGCCTGAAGCACTTTAGCCCTCTCTAAGCAGAAACTCTTTGCATCTACCTTTCAAGTGGAAGGATCACTGACTGTCTAAAGCATTTTTAATGGTATCAGTATTTGCCTTCAACCTGCATTTACATGGAGTCATGGAGAATCTGGGATAAGATCTTAAAAGAGCCTATCACTTTGTGATATTGCCTCAAGAGAATTTTTTTTCTGTGAATCATAACTGTGATAGTTTATTGATCAGATTAAGCCAACTTTCAAAAGAGAAGATAATGCCATACATTTTACTTAAGATGTTTGTGCAGCTGCTAAACAACTGAACCTCAGTGAGCGAACTCCTTGGTGGTGGCAGGTGGAGAGTGCTCTGTTCTCAAAGGTATCAAATATTTCATTTTCTATTGGTGATTTTTAGAAGCAAAACAGTGTTTTCCATTAAAGCAAGTCCTCAGCTGCCTTACAAATCAGCAGAGATGGAGAGTTCCTGGTCTGTGCTCCAGGAGCAGCCTGCCATCCAGTTGTATATGGCCTATCTCCCTTCAGTTTTCTAAGCTGTAGCAGACCTGTACAATCAAGGGCATTAAAATGTGGTTGGCCAAAAGTGTTAGAAGGTACTGTTGGCTCTCACTAAGGAGAAGATTTGCCATCTCTGTGGTATAGAATGAAAAATATAAAGGGAAAATCCTTATTTCTACACTTTTGCTAGAGCATAGATAAGCATGAAGACGATTTTCTCTTCTGATGGCAGATCATGGGTGCTATCAAAGACAGGCTATCCTATAGGTGGAATTCCCAGTAAACAGATCTTACAATTTCTGTCTGTGTAGTGAGAGACATCTGCAGGAGCCCATAGAAGGTGTTAAAGCACGTTGGTGTTTACAATTTCTTTGTCAATGACATACAAACACACACACACACAGACACACACATGTTGTTTCTGGCATTTCTCATGCTTCAGGATGACTAAAAAAGACCCTTTTCTTCCTCTCCATCCCCAGTCAATGATGCTACAATGATTTAGAGTAGGAAACAGTTCATGGAGCTGGGCAGACTTCTGTGAAAGCTGCTGCTGTGGGAATCCCAGAGCTGTGTGACATAGGAAGCCTGACTATTAAAATCCTCAAAACAGCAAGGGCCTAGGTTTACTTGGCTCATTTGAAAGTTAGGGAGAAGAGGAAAGGACAGAACTCACCCAGGTCTTGAAAAGTTAGACAAAATGAGTTCAGGATTGATGTGATGTTAGGAATGTTTTCAGGGCTTTGCTTGGATACTACAAACATTTGTTAACAAAGGCTATTACTAGTAAATTACTCGGCACCAAAAGGCAGACTATTGCAATTCTCTGGTTTTATCCCTGCTTTCTAATAGATGGATGCATCTCTGCAAGTAAAAATTTGAGTTAGTGAAACTGTAGGGCATTGGACAGTTTCCTGCATCTCTCTCTGCAGCAGAAAATGCAGTGTGGTCTCCTTTCCTCCATCCCCCTCCTTCCTACCCTCCACATTAGCTCTGGCTTTAAAGCTGTTTAACTAAAACTGAAATAAAGGAATATGCTAGAATTGGAAAGGTAATTATAAGGCCAAAACCCCTCACACACCACTGGATTCTTTCCCTCCTGATGTGGATTCTGGATTTGTCTGTTAAAGCAAAGAAAAAGCTTTCTTTGGTGCTTTGTCATTAAAACAGTTAGAATCTGCAAATCCTGTGCAGTCAAGACAACAGCAGGATTATGTTTGAATCATAAGAATGAGCAATGTGTTCTGCTTAATTACAGAAGTTACAGAGGGAAAGGATTTATTGACTGCCCCATCCTTCACCCCTCTTAGTGTAGGATTGTTCCCTCCACAGTGCTTCTTAAGTCTTTTTCTTTGCAGTGTTACATGCACCACGTGATGGATCATCCACAGCTTAACTGGAGGTCTTGAAGCAGCTCTTAACAGATTAAAAGGTGTAGCTGAGCCTGCTAGGTGCTAGCAGATCATGTTCTCAGTGTGGACTTCAGGAAATTGCCAAAACGTGCTCATCTGGGGCTGTCAAGCTGGAAAAAACAAAGGTGTCACAGCTCACTATCAAAATGTTTTCCCTAGAACTTGGTTTTTACATTGGTTGTCTCAGTTTCATCTGAGAGGTTTCCCTCATTATTTCCTTTTGAGAGTTTGAAAATAGTTCCCCCCATCACTTGTGTTCACAGACTCTGGTTTCACAATCTCTCCCGACAGTTTTGTTAATGTGGACTTTATCTGTAAAATGGTGCTGATCTTTGATCACTTGGATTCAGTTGGTGGGAAATTCCCTGCTAAAATCCTGTATTTTGATAAAGCCCATTGCAGGAAGCTTTGGAATTATTGCAACAAATCCCACCAAGCCGAAAACCAGTCTTAATTTTTCTTTCTCTGTTTCTTCCTTAACTCCCTCCCCACCCACAACTGAAGTCTTTCTTTCTTATTTAAACTTCTGGGGTTTTATGGGCAGTATTTGGTATTTACATTTTTCCTGAATAAAAGGCTGAAGGTTTTTCTAATACATAAGAAGACTTTTTCCCAGTCTGTATCTAATAGCTGGCACAAATTTGTGGCAGTAGAATGCCTTCTCCCAGGTGTCAGATTCAAACCCTTATTGACACATTCCAGCTCTGTCTCCTTCTAGAGGTGTCACAGAGAAGCACATGATAAATTAAAGTCAATACTTTGACCTGCAAACCCACTGTTATTTCTCTATCTCTTGCTATTGTCCATCCAAGGTCTTTCAGTATTTTCTTTCAAGTTTTTATTTTTACTGAGGATAGAAGTGTTAATTTTCCCCAAATTCTACCTTCCTGAAGTTGCTTCACATATTTCTGACAAAGGTGATTTAGGGGCTTCTCCATCCCCAAGCAGTCAGAAAAACTGTCAATCTATGGAAGTGCTTTTCTTGCCACCCTTTCAACTTTCCAGTTTTCAAAAATTGCAAGCTCTTTCAGTTTTTACCTACTCCAGACTGAAGGAAACTCCTAATTTGAGGAAAGCAAACCCAACTCCTTTCCCTAAAGCCACCAACCCCTGCATGAGTAGAAAAAGCCTACATACTTAATATATCCTGAGAAAAATAATTGATATTTTCTGGGTATCTGCCATTCCATCTGACTCAGATTTTGATCTTGTGTCTGTCCACTTCCCTCTCTCCCTGTAAAGATGGGTTTATTATGATTTTGCTCCCTGACATGTAGAGTGCCCTGTGTTACAGCTTCTGAATTGATCCCCAGGAATTCTGTGTGTTCAGTCCTGTACTTGTGGCACCCTGGAATAATTTCAGAAAAGTATTATGATGAAAACAAGAAATCCACAGAGACATCCTAAGAGAAATACGTTATTTTTCTGTACCCATTGAGTAAAATAAGTGCTGCTTTGGTTGCTGGGAGAGGTTGGACAGATATGTAGCTTAGGCTATCTCTTTATGGTATTACCTTGAGCTATCTAGGAAGAGAGAAGATTTAATCATCCCTCTGGGTTATAATTTCACTTCCCAGCAGAAAAAAATCCTGGGACAATTCTTTATGACAGCATTTTCTATGACAAGGGGTGTCTTTAAAATGATTAGAGAGCCATTAGCTACAGTGATCAGTCAATGAGAAGAGGGAGAAGTTAACTTTATCAGTAGCTTTAAGAATAATTCTAGAGTTGTGCTCTGCCAAAGTGGAAGAAAATAAAAGGCTAGTGTAACAAATCCATGGGAGAAGTTGGGATCAAAGAGAGTCCAGCTTTTCTCTAAACTGGATTAGCCAGAGGCAAAATGCTTTCCTCAGTCACTGATTGCCAGACCGTTTTTGGTTTTTTGTTTTTGTTTTTTTAAACTCAAAAAGCTAGAGAAAGTGGATAAAGAGAAATTTTCTGCTTCAAAATATTCAAGTATTGGTTCCTGCAGGCACTCTCAGGGGATTATATATTGTTTAGACACTCACTGATTGGGGGATTTGGAAATCTGAACTGCAGGACTGCACTCATACTAGAAAATAGTTATTGTTATTGGCAAAGTAGCAGCAGTAGTATCTCTTGGGCCAAGTTTCTTTGACTTTGTAAGAAGTTCAAGGCACCTTTAGAGAAGTGATATCTTGGGCTATAGGCAGCATCAGGGCTAAGAAATTCATAGGACTTCATTCTCTTGCTGCAGCAAAGTGGTTTTTCCACCAAACACCTCACTAGCTTTTGTGTTTAGTGGAAGATTCCACCACAGAGGCTGAGCCAAGACAGGATTTATTCCTTCATCTGTGATGTGCAGAGTTCTGTGTCAAGGCTCAATCACTGAGACCTTCATTGACTTTTGTTTGAGTAATTTTCTCTGGAGCTCTTATTGAGTTCTGTAGGAAGGACAGGTATTAGAAGGTAAATGCTCATGCTATGTTTTGGTATCCTCTTGAAGGGAATTCCTTTGCTTCCTTTGGCTCAAATAATCTGATAATTGTCCCATGGGAAGCTATTTGTAAACCAGAGTTTTGATACAAGCATAAATCAATCCTCACCCAGCTTATGTTTGGTAAACCACCAGCTGCACTGTGTCCTGCAGGTACCCAGAAGGTGTATGGAGACTGAAGACTGAGCTACTGACAGGGATGGGAAGTGTTTTTAAACAAGTTTGTTTAGTTAATATTAAAACTACAGCTTTAGAAGTAACCTGTTTATTGTGACATAACACTCTGCAAAGCCCACATTCTGTTCTGGTAATTTGTCACACATTATTATGGTTCCTTGCTGCTTGCAAGCTTGGAGACTGAAAAATAGGACATCAAATGTATTAGATGAAGCTGTGTTTTCTGAGAAAAAACCCTGCCTTCTGTCTCCTTTCAAGTGTGGGCACTTCCCCTAGTTTATGAATGGTAGCTGCTCATATCCACAGTAAGGGTGAGTGCTCTCAGTGGTGTAAATTGATCCAGTGCCACTGCAGAGATTTAGTCCCACTGCAAGTAAAATTGCAAGCACTGTGGTCATTTTGAGTAGGAGACATTCATCCAAATTGGTGACAATTCACAGTTTAAATTCCCTGGTTATTCCAGTCTGACCCAAGGAGATACAACTTTTATAAACTCACTGTAACATTTTATATATTTGGGTAACTTAAAACATTGCCTGTTTTGTTTTAGTGTTTTTCTTCTTTCTAGTTAAAAGCCCTGAAAATAATGAACCCCTGTCAACCTGGCAGAAAAACATCTGCTTTATTCATCAAAACTCACAATAGGCAGAGCCTTGGGTCTTAAGTGAAAAACACAAGTTTTTAAAATCTTAGGTTGGATTTAGCAAAGGAAGAACAGCAACTCTTAAAGGAAAAAAAAACTACATAAACTGCCATGAAATTTTAAGTCTGGTATGTGACAGGTCTGCAGTTTCAGAAATGGGAGTTTTACACTTCTGGAAAACCAGGATCCCATAGTGACAGCCTCCCCATCATGAAGCATTCTTGTCTTGTCAAAGAAGCTTTGAAAGGAACAAATGCTATTTCATCAGTACCTCGAAAAGCTCTGTGTTAATTGTGTATTGTGTGTGCTTTAAATAACACAGGGAAAGTGTGTTACATGATGGCCAAGCAATTAAAGGGCACACTTGGCTCTCATCTTTGCAGCAGCCAGAAGTTTTTTCTGTTGCTGAGCACAGAATTTCCCCCCAGGCAAAATCCCACTCGGACGGGACAAAGAGTTTGTTCCAAGTTGTGCTGTCCCTTTTTTAAGGCATCTTCCAAAGATTAGGCCAGAAGAGATATTCCAGCATCTTGCAGATGGTGCGTGCATTTATTTTGGACGGCAGGCAGCCAGTTTGCTGCCATTCAGCAATCTATGCTGTGGTGACATGGATTTTTGCCACATGTATATTTTTCTGGTGTTCTGCTTATTTCAAGAAAAAAGAAAAAAAACTTGTTTAAGGGGAAAAAAAAAGCAAACTCCACGGTATTGCTGTTATGAGTTTTGAAGTGTAGGCAGTGAGTATAAAGCCTTCATCTCTCTTACATGGTGATATTTTGGTCTTATAAATGGTTGAGAAGCTGTGTAGCTGTCCCAAGTAACTGTTACCTGCTGTCTTAAAACATTCATGCAGATTGATTCTGTAAGGGGTGATTTCCATTCAATATGCCTCCCTTTTCTCATCTAGATTCAAATATGAGACATAAAATTGCAGTCTTATTTATTTTGTTAAAAAAACCAACCAAAACACAACCTCTGCTATTGGATAAATGGTGTATTAAGTTCCTATTTATTATTTGATGGTTCTATATACACTGATATTTTCTGATATTTGTTTTTCTTGTATGTAGAGTTCACCAGAGAAATTCAGCTTTCCCTGCCTTGGGTATATGTAACAAAGGATTTCAGTGACTATTGTTAGGCTGTCTCTCTTTTTCTCTCTTCCCTATTAATATTCATCCCTTTTTGGGTAGTGGTGTACTCTCTATACAGCTACAATTCTTTGTGCACAAAAAATAACCTGAAAATATTGAAAATGAATCCTAGCCTTAGGGAAGCCCTTAAGTGCCATTTTTTAAGTACCTTAATTAGAACCTAATTATGAGGTTTATCTCCTTTCAGAGACCAGGTACAGGGTATAAGCTGAATCCAGGTCCCCTGGAATTTGATGTTGCCAAGTAGGTGTACCTGTTAAAGCAAGAGGAGGAAGAGGAATTGGCTTTTCTAAACCAGCAAGGTGGGACTTCACTTAGTGTTAATCTGAGGTCACTAACCTGCTCCTTGCATGTAAAAATACCTATGAGTCTCACTGACAGCCAGACTACAGCTGGGTGACCTGGGGAGGTATGCATGGAGCTCCAGAACTGCTCAGCCTACTCACTACCTTACCTCCAGTGATGAAAGGTTTCCCATTCCTAATGCTGTCCCCATCTTCATTTCAAAACCCCATGTCCTTCAGACTTCTCTGCACCTCTCAGTGGTGAATTTCAATCATTA
This sequence comes from Dicaeum eximium, assembly GCA_013396995.1. Lineage (NCBI taxonomy): Eukaryota > Metazoa > Chordata > Aves > Passeriformes > Dicaeidae > Dicaeum > Dicaeum eximium. The sequence continues at coordinate 448,312 of VWZP01002136.1, read as the reverse complement.
AGGAACTTGTACCTTTATGTAGGTGATTCATTCCTTCTCTATCACTTCTTTTCTGACATTTGAAATTGGATTTTGCAGAGGTACCACTTTCCTATAACTGATAAGAAATGTTTGTTTCTGGCAAGATGGATTTTCTGTCTTGCTCCTCTCCTCTTTCCCTTTATCTGCCTGCTTTTGCATTGCTCTTACAGCTCTTTGTCTTAATTTTTGATTTCTTTCTCCCACCCACTTTTCTTGCTCTTACTTTTTCTCTACTTTCTCCTCCATTCTTCATGTGTCTCTTCAGACTCCTTTTGCAGACATTTCTGATGCTCTGCTCCATTGCTTGAATCCCTCAGCCTGGAGATGATGCAGTAGCTATAAAGGTAACAGAGAAGAAAATCCAGCTCCCTCTTTCCATCTCTGGCCTGTGTGTCACAGACAGTTCTNTTTTTTTTTTTTTTCCAGAAGCATGTTGGTTTCATTGGCTTGTTCAGTAGGAAGGGGTTTTTCCCTCAAAAAAATGTTTTTGGTTAGTACCAGCACATATGGCTTAAGAGATGTTGTTTCCAGCTGTGGTCACCTGATTTTCATTATTCTGGTCATTATTTTTTGTTAGAGTTTCATTTTTTATAGATTATTAAAGGGTAGCTGAAGGCCAAAAAACTCTAGGCCAAACAAATCACAGCTTGGGAATTCACCTGGAACGAGGGCACACAGTATTAATGAATTATTCACTGGGATACCTGCTACTCTGGAGTCTTTAGTCCTTTCATTTTCCAAATGAAATCTGTTTTCTATCGTGCCATGTCTTCTCTTCCCAAACTGCAGAAGAAGCAAATACCAGATTTGGGAGTAGAGGGTTCCCTTCCCCTATCCTCTGTGTGTAGGATTCAGGTGTTTCTTGGGAAGGACCAGATCTGGATCAGCCCAAGCTCTGGGGAACATGATGATATTTTCTCTGTCCTGTGTGAGTCTGGGGGACTTAAGCTTTTCCAGCAGGAACAGAGTGTGTAGGAAGGGAATTTCTACTGAAAGAGAGAGAAAGGAGAGCTGGAGCCCAAAACCCTTGCAGTGATCACAGTTGAAGAAGGAGCTAGAACAGCAGCCCGGATCATGAGGCTAGATAGGGCAGAGAGAAGTGAAGAAATGGAGCTGAAACGGGACTGGAGGGGAAAAGAGGAGGGAGGGGAAGTGTCTGAGTACTGAGGTGTACTGGGGATGTCTGAGGTGACCAGCTGAGCAGAGCCAGCAATGGATCAGTCCAGACTCATTGTAAGGGAAGGTGCAGCTACAGAAGTGAGCAAGGGCTGGATCAGAGCACTGGAAGTGGAAATATGTTGCTGTGGCATACAGGGTAGAAGAGAACTGTGCCTGGGAAGGGCTGGAGTCTGAAGCTGCATGCAGGGGCTGTTTGGCAATGCTTCAGGCTCTCTGTCAGTGTGACTTGGTGTGATTTTCTATCCTATGCACTTCAGGGCTTAGGGGATGGGCTAAGGGAAAAGGAGAAAGGCAGCCTGCAGAGATCTCAAAGCCCTTCTCACCACGGGCTGTGTTGCTGGCCAAGCATCCTTGGCAGCCTGCCACTGTCAGCTGAGCTTGTTAGGATCACACCAGCGCCTTCCAGAGCTGAAAGAGATCCGGGCAGTGTGGCTCCTTTGTTTAGTGGGAATCACACAGGAAAGACCATGAGCAGCAATACTGAAAAGCAACACCCTGTTACCTTCCTCTTTAATATAATCCTTTCTTATGTGTGTGTGCTTCACTGTGACTCTCAAAGGATAATTCATTAAAAAAGTTTCTTATGAAATGTAGCCGCATGAAGCGATTTACAATCTCACTGCTGTCACTGTACCTTTCATTGAGGATGGAAGACTTTTATCAAGTCTTTAATTTACCTCAAAGTTTTATTCCATCATTGCTCTATTTTCAATTCCGTTTTTATCATAACAGGACTTTCTTTTATTTACATTGGTGAAACTTTGAATTCATAAACTGTCAGAGTGATTTTAATGTAGAATAAGGCTTTATCACTGCATATAAATATATTTAGCTTGAGATTCATTCAGAGCACTCTTTTGTGGTTTCAGAATGAATGTAACGCTTTTTATGTGTACATACCACTAGATTTAAAATGAGATGTATGACATTCATTGCCATTGTATAGAGAATGAGGGGAAATATGGGAAATATTTCCCAGTGTTTAAGGCTGCACCACTTTGAAATAATAAACCGTTCTCTCCTACTTCAAAGTAATTTTATAGTTATGTTTAAAGAACACCGAGGGTTTGTCTACTGCATTTGTAATTTTTACAGTCAGCCAGAAAAAGACTCTTTGAAAAATGTTTTTTGCTCATTATTGTTTGTATTAAAATACAGTCAGTGGACCGTGACCAGCATCAAAGCCTCAACATGTGTTCTGTGCTGCATATTGCAAGGGATAGTTCATGGTACAGTTGGATACTCCAGGCAGAAAACATTTTCTCATTCTTCTTCCCTGCTTTGCAAGCGAGTTCATGTCACAACAGACATTCAGCCTCCTATTTCAGTGTCTCACCACCAACTGAGAAGACAGCTTGATGAGGGAGCTTAGCCAAGGTCACAAAGGAAGTTTACAGCAGAGCCAGGAACAAGACTCGGATTCCCACTAGGTCCAGCAAGCACATCCACTTGGCTAAACCTTCCTTAAGGATCTTGTCTTGCTGCTGGATTTTTCTTTGGGTTCTCCAGGTTTATTGGCAAACTTGTTGAGTCTTCTCCTTGAGCAGATAGGGTAGCATCAGCACTTTCCCTTGGAAAAATTTGGAGAAGTTTTTTTTCCGGCGCTATTAGCTCTGCAGGAAACGTTTTGATCGATTTATCAATTGCGCTGTAAAATGAACTCTGCAACTGTTGTATTTTTATTAGAGTAGTGACACAGATGAATTTTGTCACAAGGTGTGCTCGATATCTGTTTTACCAGGAGCGAGGGGTGCCTTTCAAGTCAGAGCAGCCCTCAGTTATGGATATCCTGTCTTCTTTTTAGTTTTCTTGTCACAAAAAATATATGGTAAATACCAGCTTACATGAAATTGTTAGTGGCTGAGACTTTCTGACCTGCATGGAAGAAGTACAGGAAGAGCTGAGAGAACAATGGCTACCTTAGCAAGCCTGTTTTTCCAAGCTGCTGTGGTGCATGTAATGAAAAGGTGATTTCTGGTGGAATATAACACTGGTAGGATGACACTGTGGGTACACAGGTGGAAGTAGCTGATCACATCCATTTTCTCCATAAGCAACATTGACAGTATTCCTCCAGTTATGTCCATCTCTTTGAGGGTCTGCAGCCTGTCTGAAGGTCTGCAAAGGGCAACAGAAAGAAGACAGCATTAGATGAATAGGTTTAAAGTGAATGTATTGCCTGTGGAAAACACCAGTCATTGGGAATTTGGGAAGCACACCTGTGCAGCTGTCAGTGCTCACACAGAGCCCAACGGGGTGAGCTGCACCCCCTGTTTGTGTCACACACACACCAGAGGATGTTTTGTGCTCCTGCATCTTCCTGAGCCAGTGCTCCCTGTGCATGCTGCGTGTGCCTGATGGGGTGGGTGGTTCCCGTGTGTGCCCTGTGCTCTTGAGCACACATTTTCTGTAGGCAATACCTGATATTTTTCACTTTTGTGGAGTCAGGATTCCTGGGAATTACTAGGAATCCCTCAGCTATTGCTGAGCTTTTCTGGGTCAGCTCTCATCATGATAAATATCAGTGATGTTCCTCCAAAGTCAATGTACTGGCACTGATTTAAGGTTTGACCTCTTGCCTATATTCTTTTGTGAATGTGTTTCTGTCACTAATGTACTCCACTAAGTGCCTGGTAGATATATTGGAATAGCTTACCAATGGACTTATTTCATGGTTGCTTTTAGAAAATGCATTTCTCAGGCTATTTCTGATTATCTTTGTTCTCTCCTTTCCAGCAGGTTGTGCTTTTGATGTGTTTGTAATCGTGTATTATTCCTTCAAGGTAATGTTTGGAATCTCCTTTCACTTCTAAGGCAAGCTGTCAGCTCTAGGACTGTAACCAATTTTGCACCTTTGCTTTGCAACTGTATTTCTTTCTTTCTTTCTTTCAGGTTTTGGCAGTGACATTTTTTGTTCTTGGTTTTTGTTTGTTGTTTTTTTGTTTGTTTTTTTTTTCCTTTTCTTGGTGTGTTTCATTCCTTTGCAGTAGCAGGAGCTTTGTTCAGGAAGATAATGGAATTGAGCCACAGTCCCTTAAGTGCAAGTATTTGTTCATTGCCCATTGCAACTGGCTGTATTTCATAGTAATATGAAGGGATTTTATTTTGCCTGGGTAAAACAAGCCACTAATTGAATTTCCACTAAAATATTTATTTGCCTACTCATCCTATCCAACACCAGCAGATGGCTGATAGGCACATGGTGCTTAAAACTTTGGCAGAGATTTGAAACATTATAAAAAAGTAAATCTGGATGGCTTTTGAATCAGTCTTGATACAAAGTGGAAGATTTGTGCCTACTGTCTAGTTTGAATTTAAAGTGCAATTGTGACAAACCTCAATGACTACAAAAACACTGATAATGTCTTCTGTGTATTCCTTACTTGTTTTTTTTTCCTTTTTAGTTGTATACTGAAGTTCATTGGGAATGTTATGGTAATTTAATGAGATCACTTGAATTTCACCACATTTCAGACAGAGATTCTTTTCTTGCATCTTTCAGGTTTGGTTTAGCACAGCTGTGACTTCAGCAATAGGCCACTTGGGCACTTCCTTGACTCCTGGGCTCAGGCAGGCAGTGTATTTCTGTGGATTTTTGACTTTAATAACTTAAAACACGAGTGTGAGAGTGGTTTGCACAGCAGTAGGGCCAGTGGCTTCCTTAAAGCAGGTTCAGAAATATATTTGTTATGGAAAGCACTAAAGGTATGTGCAAGGAGGGCAGATGCACATCTCAGTTTGTGCCCCAGCCCACCACCTGGAGCACATTCAAAGCACAGAAAAACCTAAAAGCAAGGTCCCCTTGCAAATGCTCAGGGAGGGAATTTAACAGGCAGAGCATGTTGTGAATGACCCATCCCTTGGATGTTTTCCCAGCTTCTAGCAGTCTCTGGTGAAGGGTCTGCCTAGACCAGGGGTTACAACCAGGCCAATCTGTTTGCTAGTACCTAAGCAATCTGGACCCCAGAAATTTGGCTAATCCATGTTTTAATTCCCTTGTTTTTCAGCTGGGGTAATATCCTATTTTGCTGTATGCAAGGAGTACCTCTTGTTTCTTTTGGACCTGCTGCACTGTCATTTCCCTGGATGCCTCCATCTCACTGACAGGAAAAGCAGCAAACAAAAGCAGCTTCATACTCAACTTCTTGATCCTACAGACCTCTATTAAAATACTCCTCTACCATCTTCCCTCCAAGCTCAGCTTTCTGTATCTGTAGTCTCTTCTTAAACCAGGCAGTCTTGATTATTTTTGATAACCCTATTTTCTAGTCTAGTGTCCTCCTTTAGATGAGCTAAGGTGACAAGCCTTGATGCTGGTGGACCAGGAGCCCAGATGGAGAGGTAATAAGAGTGCTACAAGTGAGCACATCCCTAAATATTTTTCCACAGTTGTAGCACAGATATCAGCAGTAATCATCCCTGTTTTGAAAATAAATCCTTCCCTTGGCTGCTTACAGATCTGATAGTTCATCTTGGGAGATTTACTGTGATGTGATTTTCCTGCACCCTAAATAAACAAATCTCAGATGTGCAAAATGAAAGATTCTGAACTGCCCTTAAATCCCCCATACTCAGAATAAGAAGTCCCCTGCAAAAAAAGGAAAAAATTAAATACTTGAGTCACTTATCAGGGACAGCTTTTTCCTCTGCCATATCTTGATTTAAATTGAATGTGTCATTTGGCATTAAGCAAAATGTGAGTTGTATCTTGAAAGACAGCATAACTCATAAATAGTGCAGCCATAACCCAGCTGATGGCTTACTTATAACCAGGCAAATCTAATATCCTGCTTTGCTGTAGGGGCTGTGATTTTCTGTATGTGCTCCACATTCCTGTAATTGTTTGTTGTAGAGGATGGTGAATTTGCCACTTGTCATGAGCTCATTTCTTGTCTTAATGCAGTTAATGTAGATGAATATATTTTTAGGGATTCTTTGAAATGTCAGTCATATTTTAACAGTTTTCTGAATATAATCTTCCCATGGCAGAAAGAATCTGAAAAAAAAAAAAAAAAAGACTACAGGCGAAATATTTATTGAATTAGACTATCGCTGAGTTTATATTAAAAGATCCACATGAGGCTTCAGATATTTTGGCCAGTCTCAGAAAGATATACAACTAGATATGAAATTTCTTGCAAAGTAAACTACCTCATAACAAATGGCTTTATTAGAATTTGCTCAGAAAGATTTAAAGGTGAATGCCAGGAAAATTTATCACGTAACCATATTCTGACTTCTTTGTCAAGAGAGGAAACAAGTGTGTTTCAGAAGCAGTTGCAAGGATTAATATAAAAATTACATCACATCCATGTGAATATATTTGAACTGAGTACAAAATGCTTTCCTCATCAAGAAATGAAAAATTAACTTCCGGTTGTTTGACAGACATCTAAACATTAGATATTGTAGAAAGAATTCTATGAAATAAAAATAATTTTAATAGTATAGTTTTTAATACTTCTGAATTTTTAAAAAATGGAAAATATATTCCTGGGCCTTTCATAAGTATAAGTATTTGCTGACATCAGAAAATACATGTTTTGTTATTACCAGGACAAGTTTTATAAATGCCTTTGGGAATAAATCACCAAAGCCATTTACTCATCTTCAAAGAAGCAGGAAGAAATAATTGATGACAAAATAGAAAGGTGTACTTTAGAGAGTGATATAAAGTAAGTTGCAGAAAATGGCTTTGCCATTAAAATGCCTTGGTAGCTTCAAAGTTCTGATCTAAACTACCACTAATTTTTTTTTTTGAAAGAAAAGTGCTTGCAATTAAATGTAGAGTCCCATGTGATGCACACACACGTATGAAGCACTGAAAGACTTGAAGAGAATTTTGTCTTTCAGAGATTACTTTGCTTACAGCTTTGCTTTTGAAAGAACCACAGTCCTTTATGTCAATAAAGGTCCTTTATGTCACCATGTAAAAGGTCCTTCCAGGTAGGTGTGAATCACTGTAGGCCTCCACCCTTAGCCAGATGTGAGAGCTACTGGTCAGTGAGACCTATCAGTGGTGGAAAAAGTGCTCCTGTGTGCTCCATTTCTGTGCTAGAGAGAAAAATAGAAAATTCTGGGGCTGGGATTCAGCACTCACCCACTGTGAGTTTCTCCTTTCACTTGCCCTCTTTATGAAGAAGCAGCTACAAATAAAACAAGAGGCTGCTCTACCTGTGAACAGCCATTCTTCATGCAGAACATCCCTGCTCCTTGATTAATAGCACATTTCCCTGTGATTTATAACCATGCCTGCATTCAGGTGGCATCAGAGTAGCAAGAAAAAAGAATCAGGTTTATCAAGAGGGAAACCATCCAGCTGCTTTTTTGGTTTTGCTCAGAGTCCCATAACCACTATCAGCATAAGAAGCAAAATTTGTCCAAAACACAAAGGGCCAGGTCAGGTGAAGGTTCAGCTCTGACTGGGGTGAGACACACTGCATTTCTGGCCCAAATCTGAGCCCATGTCTGCCTTCCAGCCACCAGCACTGCCCTTGTCACACCCTGCTGCTGCATTCTGGGCTTGGTGTCTGTCTGGTGGGACTTGTCCTTCTGCTTGGAACAGGAAGTATTTTTAATTGAAAAGTAAAGGACCGTAAAAGAGAGCACGGCAAAGGAGGATAGAACAACAGTGGAAATAAAGGAAAGAGACTTTGCTTTAGAAGGAGGTATTTTGGTCCCATTTTTGCCAAGGCTCACGGCAGAAGGGCAATCGCTGTGTTTGATCCTTCTCAAACTGCTTAAAGATGGCTTGTCTGTGGAGGAGGCACACACATTTTTTGTGAATGTCTGATCAGTCTTCCACATATTTACTTTCCCTGATAGTGTGACTAGTTACCTAGACCACATTTTAAAGCTGGTAAAATAACATAGGCAGTCAGCTCTATGCAGTTTTACCACCTGCCTTCCTAAAGGTATTCCAGCAAGCAAGACAAGGCTGACAGTACCACCTGCAGCTGGAAATGTTGCCTGTGGTCCTCTGCAGCCAGTTTTCAGTGGAGATTGATTTCAGCAACTGCACATGGACATGACTGATAGGTGCAATGGCACCTTTAACCTTTTCCTTTGGAGTTAGCTGTGTCCCCTGCAGCTCTCCATCATTTAGCACACCTGAAAAGGTGTTCCAGATGTGGCCTTAACAGGGTATTGATACTCTTCTACTGGAAGCTCAAACTGACATGTAGGAAAAAAAAAAAAAAAAGGAATTTTACCAAGTTCTTGGGTAACCTGAGTCACCCTGCAGCCTCCATTGCTGCAGGGTCCCTGACTGCATGGTGCCACATGCTTGATTCCTTGCTTTGAAGAGGTCTGGCTTCCTGGGAGAAGAAAAATTGACATCCAGCTTTGACTAGGGGACTGAGGTTGTATTTAAATGCAGTGATGTGCCTAGTAACATTCACAAGTGAATAGACACTTTTGAAATGTGCTCTGTTGTACCTGTCCTGACCCTTCTAGACATCTGGCCTTGGTTTCATTGTCCCATGGGATCATATCCTCTGTGAGGCATCTCTCGTTGTACAGGCAGTGGATTGGGGTATAAGAATGCTCTCAGGATAGGATTCAAAGGACTTTCTGTGACATTTCTTTGCTACAGGAAGCAGGTTCTGAATTTGTCACTGGTGTCCTCGTTATCTGTAGAAAAGAAACAGAAAGCTTGGAAAAAGGTGTGGAGAGTCCCTGTGCTTTATCATCCCCTGGCAGGCTCAGAGCATTAGGGTGGCCCTTCTGTGGCACTAGGTTATTGTGTCACCTAGAAAGGCCATCTGCAAGGGGCCTATGGGACAGCTATTGGCACTGGCACTGGGGGGCCCACAGCTTTCCAGACATTTTTCAGGCGTAGAATTGGGTGCTTGTGTGGGAGTTTCAGACTTGGAAAATTTCAAACTAATATTTTTGGGAACAACTTTCATTATGGTGTATTTTAATCAGAAGCAACTGAGCTGCTTATAATTTTCTGGGCTGAATTAAGTGAAAGTAAGTCTGGAGTAACAGAGGATTTTTTTGTCATTACAGTCATACTGGGAAATTATTTGATGGTCCAGAGCTAAAGGCAATTGAGTAACCACTCTGACCTGTGTTTAGTCCTGTTTGAACATTACTTAGAACCTCAGAATTACCTTAACATCAAATAAGTATTTTTCATCTGTGAACGCATTGTACACAAGGAGTTTGTTTATACACAATTTTGTGCTTTTTTTCCCAATCTTTACATTTCAGTCTACTCTATTTATATAAATTTTCGTAAGAAGATACTTGAAATCTGCAAAGGAACAAAGAAGGACACATGCCAAAAGTTTGCCTTCAACACTTTTTTTTTTTAGTTGGTGTTAATTTTTGAGCCATTATTCAAGCAGCTGTCCAGGTCAAGAGAGTTCAAGCATGCTTCTTCTGCGCCACTTGCACTCCAAGACTGCAGTGAAGAAAGGGAAGCCTGCAAATTATTAAGCATTTGGCAGAGCCTTCTAGTTGTATTAGGTTATAACTGCATCAGTTGCATGATTAAGAGGAAGTGACAGGTAAGCAAAATGAGAACAAAAGTCTCATGCTGTTAGAAGCAAATGTCACCATGTCACACACATGGCACACATCTACCAGTGCTCTCTCTGAAAATGCATACAAGAGGAGGAAAACAGGAGAGAGGGAACATGTGTGTGTTTGTGGGTGTGTTCTCATGTGTGTTTGTACAGTCTGTGTGTTGTGCATGTTGATGTTTAGCTCAGGTGCATGTGTCTGTTTATGTGTGGGAACCAATGCACCCGTGGAATTGTGGCACAGGTTGTCACAGTGGGCTGGAGATGGAGCACAGTGGTGCCTCTGTACAGCCCACTGCTCTGTTTGATGGCTTGGAGGTTTCTGTACAGGCTTTTTTATTTTCCCCCTAATTAATTGATTTCTGGAAAAGTAATCATCAAATTTTTAAGTGTTTTGCATCTCAGGTTACTTACAAATCCCAAATGAATCCAATTAAAATATGAGTATTGTGACGAATTACTGCATTTATAGGTTTGGGGTTTTTTTAATTGAGTACTCTTTATGTGTGTTGTAATATTTTAGAATGGCATTTTTTGAATTATGAGCTCTACAGCTAAGGGTGTTTTCACAAACAGTGATTGTGACCCTTAGTTTGGTAGGTGATGGTTGGCATCTAAGAACCAAAGTGTTTTCTGGTTAGGCTCACATCACAGTTGGGGTTGACTTGGAGAGACAGAAGCATGACAATCAGTTTTGGGGTGTGTGAAAGAAGGTGAGATTATGTAAGGCCCTGACCAAAGTAAGTGTCTGTGGCTTGGCTGGGTAGAGCAGAGGGCTGCTCATCTGTTGTTTCAGAATTAGTCCTGCCAAGCCCTACAGGCTGCTTTCAAAACATCTTCATTTGACTGATGACCAGAGGGCAAATAATATTTTTCAGAGATGTTACAGAGTCATAGAGAAGCAGGAGATGGTGAGGTTTCTTGGAGCCCCCACCCTTACACTGCCAGCTGAGATCTGAGCTGAGTGTGCAACAGGACAAACTGGTGCTCTTGGTTTCCTGTCCGTGTCCTTTACTCCATAGCTTGGTATTTTAACTAACTGGGAGAAGATGAGGAGAGTTGTCATGCTGGCAGCCACTGAGCAGGGGTGTGACACCTTAAATTCTTGGGTACCACTTGTGGGTTTGGCTATTCCATGATATTCTCATGGCAGTCTGTATTCCAGCCATCCAGCTGTGCATATCAATGTCAGTGTGGTCCCACAGAGCAGGGCTCTGGGTTGGGAGGAGAGCTCAGTTTATGTTTTTATAATATCAGACTTGTGCACACATATGCACCATAAATGAATGGAAGTGAAAAACATGAAAAAGGCAGAGATTGCACGTCGAGTGTTGAACAGTGAAACAGTGTTCAGGAAATAACATCACCTGAGTGACATTAATTCCCCTGTCTGTTCCTAACCACTACTGTCATTTAATATTAATGGTTGCATTCACAGAGAAAGGAGGAGCAAGCTTAAGTAGTGGGGATTCACATGAGATGCTCTCTGAAATCCTAAAGATAAGGGGAATTTTGCATTCTTGAAATGCCCAAGTTAAGTACATTTAGAAAATATATAGACTAGCTTGAGCCTCTCTTGTCGACTTTCACAGATATAAAATGAAAATGTCACTCAGCTTCTGTGTTACCATATATAGAGGTTAAATCTATGTATATCATTCAATCATAAGTGAAGAAGGTTTCTGGCAGTGCTAACAGCATTCAGAAGTTTCATGCTGCTGCTAGATAGGGCTTTTCATTTATTTACATTTATAGTAATAAAACCAAAAAGACAGAGACAACACCCCCAATTTTGTGTGCTTGATATGTGTGAAAACACATGAGAAAGAGCTATTTCTTTCATTCCACTTCCAAAAAAGTGACCTTCTTAAAAATGTTTTTTTGAGTTCTCTAATGACATGGCCAAAAAACCAAGACTGATGAAAACTCAAGTAGCCAAGGAGAAAAACCTTCAGTTATTTCTTCTCCCTGAAAAGAGGCTGTGGATACCTAGTACTGCATACCTGCTTAGAGATGATTTGAAACTCATGTGAGTGCCTGATGTTGAGGCACAAGAGCTGTTCAGCCAGGCTGTCAGGGATCTGTTTCTCATTGCAGTTGAACTTGGTAGCTGAGCTTTTCTTTATTTCTGCACAGGTGTCTGACTCTGCAACTTCATATCTTGGGATGTTGTATTGATTAACACTGTACGAGAGATGTGTACTTTTCTTTTCCAGCAAGCATACCTGTACGAGTCAAATATTAATGCCTAGGGTATTCTGTAAATAGCATTCATAATTCTGCTCTGAAGTACCTTTCTGTGAAGCCATTTTCCACTCTGTTTCTTAGAGAAAAACAAATATATAACACAACTCTGAGACTCCTTTCCAATATTTCATTTGCCGGCTTTCAAACGTCATCATGGGAGCAATGAGACAAGAAAAGTCTTTTCTTCCTCCAAGGTCTGCAGTGAACAGTGTAAAGCCATGCACAATGGATTTGGGAGAAGCTTTATATATTATGACAAGTGAGTGTATCTCCAGGGTGCTCTGTTGTTGTGGAATGTAGTTCTGAACCACATCATCTATTAAGTCACTGAATGTGGTAAAATTTCTCAGGTTTTTGGAAATGAAAAGCAGATGAAAATACCCCCATAACTCAGTCCTTATGAATGCAATGATGTAAGATTATCAGCCTAAATTGTCCCTGCTAATCAACAGTGTAAGCTTGCAGTGATGGCCTCTGTAAATCTGCAGAGCTTTGGGGCTGTGCTGGGTGGAAGGAGTCAACTGACAGCTTTAGGATCATGTTCTCAATATGAGCCTCAAAATGTTCCAGCTGAAAAAGGAAAAGAAGGCATATGTACTCATTGCTCCTGGGGAGATGCTCATGTGGTTAGAAAATGCATGATTATAAAGCTGCTTCTACAGAGAGGGAGAATCACTGGGTTTGGAGGTGTTTTTTTGTTTTATTTTTCCTTTTTTTTCATCTTCTGCGCTCTCACAGTTTCTCTTTTCTTCTTAAGCCCTGAAATTCAGCCTTTCAAAATTTGTCATGCCAACCAAAGCAGGGGATGGCTCTGTGGCTATACTATTTCTGTCATGCTGAAGATGATTTAGTGTGGACATGCCTGCACTGATATACATCCATACATTTATTCATACCTTGCTTTTCAGCACTGAATAAAGAATAGTCTGATAAATATGCTTAAAGTGAGGAGAACGAGCTGCCGGTACTTTAACTATAATACCTGGCATCCAAGGGATAATAAATACTTTCTTTAATCTTTTTTTTTTTTAATTTTCTGTCAGTGTGTGTGTACTTGTCTGGATACTTTTCATACCTGTGATCTACTTCTTAGATTATGTCTTTAACTTCTCAAGTTGTACTTCGTTAATCAGCTTTCACAGGAAAGCGACACATTTCATAACAAGGAAAAAAAAAGGGATTGCCAAGTTAATTAAAGTTGAGAAAAAAGAGAAAAAAAGAACATGCAACAGCCTGACTAGACCCAGAATGTGTAGGGAAAAACCAGTATAGCATATGAGAATTTCTTTTAAAAAATGCGCTGCATGAATCAAAGTGGTTTCTCATTAAAGCATTCCTATGGAAATTTTTTTAATAGATAGTTTTCTTAATAAATAAATAAAGAAATATATTTTATACTGGGGAAATCTTCATTATAAGGAATCTTTGCCATGTCCATTTAGGTACAGTTCCTTCCAAGAAAGAGTCAGTAATTCCTGACCTGTCAATGTTTACTGCTGGTTTTGGGTAGTCTTAAAGAGAGGTGAAAGAGTGAAAAACAATCAACTCTTCTGCAGTTAGTACCACCAGAAAATGGCAGACTGCTGAACTGTGTGCCTGGACCCTAATCTTAGTGGAGAGGTGTTGTCCTGCATCTCAGAGGTCACCAATTGTTGCTGTTGGAGTTTCATTGGGGGTGAATCAAGACTCTTGACTCCAATATCAGAAGGCTGATATTATTTACTAAAATTACTCCATTGTTCAGAAGGATTTGGGTTATTTCTGCTCGGGTATAGAGCTAACATTTTGTTTTTTCTAGCTCCATACTGAAAGGTGTAAGAATGCCAGAAAATGTTTACAAAGTCAGAGAGAGCAATCCTTTATATCATAGGTTGGGAAAAGCAAACCACATCTCCCATATCAGGAGACAGAGCAAAGGAATGCATTTTGTCCTTGAAACACACACACAAAGATTTGAAATCTGCAGAGAAAAAGAGCTTTCCCATGGAAGAAAAAACTCAGCAAGTTTGCATCCAAGAAACTTATGTCCAGTGACAGAGAGGGAATAGTTGGAGAGCTGAACCTCCAAAAATTTCAAGGTCATATGGGCTTATGAATATACTAAAGGGTCGGTTCTAGGAGATGCATAAAGTGAGGGACAGAAAAGTGTGTGAGGTGCAGAGTGGGGGTGATTCCCAGTGTGTCTCATGTCACATTGCTGCAAGACACAATCTCCAGCAGGAAAATGCCCTGCAGATGCCACAACTTGCTCCAGCACGAGACATCCAATTTTGCAAGGTCTGATGACAGGAATTGACTTGGTCTGCTGCCGTAGGCGTGCCTGGGAGCTGTTTCCCAGCTCCAGAAGCATGTCAGGAATATTTGCCCCATCTTTTATGAAAGAAAAATAGCCGTCAGCATTGGCATTTGAAAGAGCACCAATAAATTCAGGTAGAAGCTGAACAGTCATTTCAGTAGTTTCCCTTGTGTCTGAAGCTAAATGTTATGCTAGGTTTTTTTTTGTTAAACTCACGTCTCTGAAGACAGGGAGGAAGTATATAAGATTTTCATGACATTCATTAAGGTCCTATTTAAATTAATACAAAGGCAACAGAGTTAATTAGGGGAAACAACTGGGTATGTTTCTGTTGTGTATAAAATTCTGTAGGTGGAATTTAGTTCTTAAAGGTTGTGATGCAACTGCAAAGTCCTATGAAGATTTTTTTTTGTTTTCAGTTTTACAAGACTGTTCTGTAAAAGGTTGCACTAAGAAAGTGCTTTGTAGAAGATTCTATCCTCGGGTAACTATTCCTGTAAGTGAAATGATGTTTTTTCTCTATATCACTCCTATATAATTTGCTCTTATGAGCTGATTTATTTTCTTTTTTGAAAGTCAAGCCTCTTATCTTAAAGAATAGCACAAAGTAATCCAAGAGAAGACTTCATAAACCTTTTTGCATCCACCTGAATGAATCCTGATTAGGAACCTGTGCAGCAATGTTATCCTGATTGGTGGGAAATTGGTGAAGGAAACAACCAATTTTCAATCAACATAATTGGTTGTTCAGGAGGTTTGAAATCTCAAGAAAAGGCATTGCATCTTCTGCAGCTGTGTTAAAAGATTTTTCTGGAATAGCAAACAAATTGTTGATAAGAATTGCACATCTGCAAAAATATTTACATTTATGAGTAGTTTGTAGAAAAGTCACATGACAGGTATTTTTAAAATCATTGATGTTGTAGGCTTTTCTGTCATTATTGAAGCTCAGTAAGTCCAAATTCTATAAAAGAGATTTTAAAAAAACACCAAGTTCAGCCTGCTGCCCAACAAAGAAGCTTCTTGATTGATTTCTATAGGTTCTGAGTACATTTTTATTTGTTTGATTATTCAGTCCTGTAATACAAATCCACAGTAGAGTGGTACCCAAAACCTGGTTCAGTCCATCTTCATCTGAGTTAAGAAATGCTCTTTAAATGACACCTGCATGTCCCACCTATAGCTGACAGGGGTGATGAGCTCGAGCAGAAGAGCAAATGCAAAAGGAAAAGCATTCCCATGGCTTCTAATCCCTTAGACTGTGGCAATACAGTCAGGTCTTGAGCTGACTGTAAATCCACCCAAGCCCAAAAAGTCAAAGTGTTTGTGCCAGTTTACCCAGCTGGGCGCTTTGGCCCGACTTTGCAATTCATCATGCATTTTGTATGCATGGCCTGATGTTTTCCCACTCTAATCTGGCATAAATAAATTAAGAAACAGTATGTTTCCCATACAAAGCCAGTGTAACTCTTAACTGGCTTTTGATGTGTTTTAAAGGTCATTTAAAAGGGACAGAAATGGATCTTTTACTAACCAAGTCAGGCTGAACCAATTCTGCTGAAGGATGGTTTGCTTAATATCTGCCTGTGAGTTAAAGGTATTCCAAAGCCACTGCCCTGAAGAAGGTGGCTGCTTCACTGCAGTAAAGCTGGCAGCACAGCTGAGCTTGTGGGGCCACGTCTGGCTGAGACAAAGACACAGAATAATGGCACAGATTTGCCACTTCCCTGCTCTGAATTGAGACATTGCAATTAGTGTGCGTCTCCCAGAGGAGAACAAAGCTGGATACACATGGCTGTATGCACACATCCTCTGCTTTCTTACACCTCAAATTCTCCTCCCTTAAATCAGGCAAGATGGGGAATGGCCGTGGTGTAACAGGACATAAAACATTTTTGCTTGCTGTGCTTCCCAAGCACTTCCCTTATCACCTTGAGCTGTCCATTCAAGTGTAAAGAGAAGTTTCACTACCCACCTTCTAAAATTATAGTTTCTATCTATTAAAAGAAAGCAGCTCAAAATCCTTTTGAGAGGATAAATAGCACAGAATGCTTTGATTCATATCTGTGAGCTGGAAATTTCACACATCAAGTAAAACACCATGAATACATCATTATTTTGACAGCTTTGTGAAAAAGGAGGCAAGAAGATCTCATTGCATGGATTTAATTTCTGAAGTTTCACAGCTTTGTGTTTTGCAAAAGAATTGAATCCTTCCAGCAGAGCAGAGCAGGTGGTAAACTGAAGGGCAAAGGGGAGATACTGTCAAATCTCATGCTTGGTGTGCAAGCCCCCACCAAGGGCTTCCAAGGCAGCTCCTGTGTCTCTCACCTTCTCAGAATAATGCCTTTTGTCTTTTTTTTTTTTCATGCTTGGCACTTCTCCAGCTGCAAGGGTGAGGCAGGGAGGTCGCAGAAGAGAGTAAGTTAAATTGCCAGAACTGAGTTTCCCACCAAGACTGCCAGAGGTGAAAGGAAAGAGCTTCACTTTCCCCATCAGAGGAGAGCTGGATGCCCACCACCACCATACCAACCAACAAAAGGAATTTCGTGGGCTGGTCTTCAGGTAAGATGAACATCTTTCTATAAATGCTGGGGACAAATGCAGTGTTTGTTTAGCATAAAGCTGAATTTAAGTGAAAAGTGTCATGAATAAGGAGTAATCTCCCAGCTCCAGTGAAGGACATTTATATTGAGGTAGGTGAAGGGAGACTCAAAGAAAGGGTCCTTTGTTTCTCTGAGCAGTAGAACCCTCCCATGTTCTCATGTCCCTGTGCCTGTTTGCAAAGCTTGCCCACCCAGATATTTATGCACCATGTTTGTGGAAAGCCATTTTAAAGCACTGAGGACATTGAACTGTATTATTCCCTTTGAGTCATGGATTTGGGCCTCTCTTTCTAATCATGAAATGAGAGAGAAATTTGTAGAAAACAAAGGAGGTTTCCTTCTCCTATCCCATGACTCCAGACCTGAGCCTTTACACAAATTAAAGGTACAGGCATGTATTTGGTTAGGGTTTTTAACACAACCTTCTTCTTCCTCTTTTCTCTCAGTTGCCTTAATTACCTGTTCTCCCTGATCTGATGCAGTTTAGGATTGTAGGAAGCATGTACTTTCTTCTGGAATAGAAACCTGACTTTTTTTAAGCTTTGGCATTGACATGAAAACACTTGGTATGTTAGTAGTGGTATTTCAATACTTTTGCTCCCATGGTCAGGAGAACACAGAAATTGCAAGGATAATGCAAAACCATGATTAAAGCTAAAAGCAAACTGAGAGTCTGTCAAAGCTCAGAAAACTTTCCAGTAAAGTTCACATTTTTATGGACTTGTTATTTTGTACAAATCCATTTTCTTCTTTCCTGTCACATCTCCAAACCTTTCTGTAAGGAATCACCGTCTCTTTTTCCCCTCCTAATTTAAATTCTGCTCTATCTGTTTGGAATATTAGGTATGCCTTAGCAGTAAAATTATTTTAATGATGTGGCTGAGTGCTCGTATATATTCAGGCAAGCAAACATAAAATGGTCATTCTTTATATTAAGGATCTATCTATAGTTTAGAAAAGGTAATAAATGATAGATTGAAAGCATAGGTGGCTCAAGTAGTGGATGGTGTGCATTACAGAGGTTATTAGCTCATCAGCTGAAGGTGCCACAGATGGCTGCAGGCCAAACTTGGAAGCAACCTGCAAAATGGCTGGGCTCTGTAACAACTGATTTACTATATACTAACATGCACATTAACTCTTTATCAACTCTTTATGAAATATATATGTTTGGCAGCCAAATGACAAGAGTAGGACTGTAAAAAGAGGCGTAAAATTTCCTTATGAATGGCAGTATAGTGGCTCTTATTTTAATTTAAATGTGCAATAGGATTTGTAAGGGTCCCTATGTCACTTGAGATACAGGTCTTGTTTTCAGAAGTGGCACTGTGCAGTGACTGCCTCATTTCCAGTCAGAATTAGGCCTCTAAATCTCCTGAATAGTGTTGAATATGTTGCTGTCTGTTTCATTTACTGTTAGCCAAATGTCCATTTTAAGCCCACAGCTTTTCCTACAATGTGTGTGTGTGTGTCTGCTTTACCAGAAGCAGCAATGTTGTCTTTTTTTCCTTGTGAAATGTAGGAGTTTTTTGTAACTTAAGCCTGATATTTTTATCTTTTCTACCCTGGAAGTGGAGAATAGATTGCTCCCTTCCTTTTCCTTCAACCTTTTATGTAGATGATTACCACTGTTGTATCTCCTCTTAGTTTTCTGTCTACTTGTAGTGGTTATCCTTGTTTCATGGCTTCATTTGTTCCCATCAGCAGGAAAATTCCCTTACATAAAGTGGCTTTGGATCAGACTCTTTGCTAGATAAAGCTCTGTATTGAAAACATCATTTTAGTAGTTCAGATGTTACATATTGGGATGGCAAGCACATTCTATTTAAAATTGTGCTCAACGGGCAACAACCTCATTTAGAATAAAGAAGGGTTATGTCTAGGCTGCTTACAATCATTATTTCTCCTTAGCTCCACAGCCCTATTTTTTTCTATCTGTTCTACCACTGTTTATGATTCCTCACAGTAAACACTGTCATTTTTTAAAATTATCATAAACTAAGCTTCTATTGACCAGGGTTGGGAAAGCCAACATAAGAACACAGAAGGCTACAGTGTTCTGTCTACTAATAGAGTTGTTTGTCATTAGGTGTTTCCAATAATGGCTCTAGAAAGCATTGACTATTTTTATGCCTTCCCTTCAATTTCTAAATTCAGATTACCAGAGAGTAAGAAAACAAAGATATGCAGTGGCCTAAATGTTCCTGCGTAGCTTTTTTTTTTTTTTTTTTTGTCTAGGATTTTCTCTTCTGCTTCTGGTGGGCTTAGATTTTTAGGGGAAAAAAAATCTGAATAAATGCAGAACCAGCTCACTTTGTTATTTTCTTCTGCAATTTTTTTTCATAACGCAGAGAAATAGGGAATAATCTCGAAGCAAATGACAGGGCTAGAAATTTTGCAGGAAAAAGTTTAAGGATCCCTGATGAGCAGTCACCTTTCTCTTGGCATGGCTGTGTAGAAGAGAGAGGTTGCAAAGGGCTCTTTTACCTGTTCAGCCTGTGAGCACTAGGGTCTTTGTGGCCTCTGGAGTATGAGATGTGATGAGATACTGCTTCAAAGAGGGATTCAAACCTTCATACCTAAAATTTAGGAGTCACAAGGTAAGTTTTCCTTTTTGTACAAATGTTCTTTGTTTTTGTAGAGAGATCAGTAACCTATATACTATTTTGAGTGAGCACATATATAGCTATTTTCTGAACAGAACTTCTGCCTTTATTCCTAATGGGTGAAAAGTAAAATTTTCTTAGTCCTGAAGAGCTCAGGACAGCATGAGGCTGAACAAGTTTATAGACCAAGCTTGGCATGGTTGCCTCTTGCAAAGGCACTAAATAAAGAAAATTCCGAATACTGGAGTAAAAGTTAGAAAAAGTGGTTATTTAGGTTATAATTCACAGTCTTGATGTGGCAAGAGCTGCTGAGAACAGATTAATTTCCAGAGGTAGGCTCAAGTTGCCTTGGGATAAGAAGATGGAGGAGAGTTTTGGTAATTTCCTTCTGTCACAGCTAGTTTTTTGCCTCTGGGCTTTCAGAAATTCTCATGAGCATAGATCTCTGAGAAGAAGCTCTATATTATATGGGTTGCCAATCCTTGTCCATGAAGCAGGACCTCTTTAGAGCACCTTATGAACACAGGGTTTGATGGATATTTTAGCACTGCCTCTGACATTCCCCCTGCTGAGTCAGTCAGGAGGCGAATGGTTTGATTTCTGTCTGTAGCCAAGGTGGGCTGCACAAAATCTGTGATGCACAAATGATACTAGATAAGCAGAGAATGTTCTGCATGTGAACTGTTAGCCAGGTAGCAGGAATTTTGCTGAGACTTCTCATTTCTCTGTCTTCATCAACATTAAAAAGTATGCAGTAAAGTAATTCAGCAAGAACTGATTTAAGTCCAGGATCATGCAGATGCCTGACTCATGGCTAATTATAAGTGCCCACTGGGAACATTTATAAAGATACCTGATGCTGTTGAGCCTCTACAGTCTACTAGGACATCAGCACAATGCTGGATGTACTGAACCCAATTTAATTTTATATAACTTAGAGTGAGATTTCTCCCACTTCACTGGATATGATTACAGAGGTTTAAACCAAGCTAAAAACATTAGGCTTGTCTTTTACAACCTGGCTTGTCTTTACAGTGATCTAGCAGAGGAATATATGTATATTAATGGCAGTGGGAATTAGTCCTGTTACATGCTAAAAAACTCAGACATGGGGGAGCATTTGGAAGTCATTAGCTAAAGTTTGCCTTGTACATTCACTCCTGTCCAGCCAGATTGAACATGAAATGATTTGGCATGTGTTCTTGGTCCTCTGTCATTGATGAATGCCACTTAGTGACATATTTGCATGATATTTTGAGGAGGATAAATGGTTGCTTGAGTCTTTTTTGGTGGCTTTGACTTTGGACTTTTTCCAGAAACGTAGTCTTGCTGTTGTTGTAAGCTCACATTGTGAATGTTATTTCCCACACAGTATGGCACAAAGTCCTGGTGTTATTTATTCAGGTTGCCCTTTGCTGTGGCCTGCAACTTCTCTCTGCCTGCTATGCAAGCACTGAGAGAAGAGGGGTATGAAACCTCCCAACACTACCCCCTCTTTTCATGGATTTCTGGGTAGGGTGTGAGAAACGTGCAAAATGAGATCCTTAAAGATGCACAGTCACATGTGAGGAGAGCAAAGTTGCCCTTTCTCAAACATGGAAGCTGTTAAATATGTGTAGCTGGAGGGAGTCCTGCTGTGTCTCCTGCCTGCTCACCCAAGCACCAAGCAGCATCTGTCCCTAAAAGTAACTGATCCCTATCTGACTGCGTATGACTCTTGTGCCACACTCATTATTTATTTAATGAAACATCCCAGTGAAACAGAAGAGCCATTCATAAACCCCCGACAACAAACAATCAAGAAAATTGCCTTTGAATTTCCCTAATTTGCTTGTAAGAGCCAGAACAATGGAAGAGAATAATTGCAGTTATTAAAAGAAATTGCTGCAGGCAAAATAGAACCCGCTTTAAAACTCAAATCCAGAAGAACAGAAAGGGGTGCAAATAGGAAAGCCCACCCAGGAAGATGCCTCACATTCCCTACTCCTTTTGCCTGTGCAATGAGGGGCTTCACCTTGCTGTTTTATTTAGCACTGTTATTTAGGAGGAGAAGCAGAGCATTTAGTAGCAGCACAGTCAAGCTGCGTGTGGCAGCGCCTCGCCTGGCACAGCCACTGAAGAGCTGCTTTCTTCCCATCTGCATCCTGCCAATGCACAAACATCCATCTCTGGGAATGTGGGAGGAAAACTCTCTCTAGCATCAGCTACTCTATGGAGAGGACTTTAACTCCTCCCTGGGCATGAAGTAGAATGCTTGTGAAACTAAGAGGCTTTTCCAAACACACCTGGCTTTTGGCATCACATCACCCCTAACAAGATTTGTTTTCTTTAGACATTTAGAAGCAGATTTAAACCAATTTTAATTCCTAAAGGTGTGTCTGTAGAGCTCTGGGGGTTCCTGTGGGTGCAGACCCAGCTGGCCTGGCACATGGAAAGAGGTGGTGAACTGCTGTGTGCCCTTGGCTGTACAGAAAATCCCTGAGAAATGGCAGAAACAAACAGACCTTTGACTTTTGTGTGCCTGACTTCCCTGTGCAAGTAAAAGTCGAGCTCCTCCACCAGTTAAACACTGCAGCACTAAGCAAAGTGATGCTTAAGTACTTGCAAAACTTGTCCCTGGAACCAGATGGCATTGTAAGGGGAATCTGTGCTTCATACAAACTGCTTTTGTCCTGGACAATTCAATAGAGCTTTGTCTAGTATAACTGAGCACAGGGGTAACTCTCATCTCTGAGTACAAATGAAATGTGTTTGGCTCTCCCACTTTTCTATAAGAAGATAACAGAACAAAGGATCGCTGCAATTTAAGGGCATGAACCCTCATTTTCTCTCCAGTCCACCCAAATAAAAGAGAATTTCTTTTGGCCTGTGATATTCCCTTTTGCAAGTCAAAGCCTTCTCAGCTCCTACTGCAAGTAATGGCAGTTTACTCACAATTTTTCAGCTGCATGTGATATCCAAAATTGGCTGCCTTGTTGTAATGAAAACAGCCTGCCAACACGGAGGTCTTTCTAAAGAAGCCTGGCTATTGTCAGAGGAGAGAAAGCAACTGTGGTAATACTCCTGCATCGCTGCTTCACTTCATGCTTCACCACAGGAGCAAAGCAAGGCTGTGGAGACCACTGACAAGTGTTTACAGAACGTGGCTCTTTGACAAAAATGATTGTCAGGCAGTGACTATAATAAAACGTTAGCAGGAGATAGTGGGTTTTCTTGGGCTTTTGTGCCCAGGCAGCTGGCAGTCTTAATTGCTCTGAAGAAATAGAAACAGAACTTCATTTTCTCCTCTTGTTATTTGGGGATGGAAATCATTCAGCATTTTTGACTCCCTGCCTAATTTTCCCTTATCAAAATAAAGGTGGATGGAACTTCTTTTGGTTGCCTTGCTGTACACATTGAGTGATTCCACTAAATATCTCTGGTTTGCACTGATTCAATGTGAGTAAAATTTAAACTATATCCAACATCCAGTACTTGAAGTTATTTTTCCAGGTAAGCCCAAAATGTTAAATATAGTCAGTCTGATCTGTTATTCAAGGGAAGGTGGCAATCTGCATTTATAGCAATTGAATGCTCTCAGGCATATGGTGTGATTCTTGGGGCTGTTCTGTGCAGGGCCAGGAGTTAGACTTGGATGCTACTTGTGAGTCCCTTCCAACTCAGAATATTTTTTGTTTCTATTATTTTAAACAGCTTTTGTAAATCCAAACAGACTCCTCCATGAACACTGGGA
The DNA here is from genome assembly GCA_013396995.1 of Dicaeum eximium. Classification (NCBI taxonomy): domain Eukaryota; kingdom Metazoa; phylum Chordata; class Aves; order Passeriformes; family Dicaeidae; genus Dicaeum; species Dicaeum eximium. Next base: position 425,093 of record VWZP01002136.1, on the reverse strand, counting down.
AATATTTGTTCAAGTCTGTGGCAATCTGAGGCTGATTTAGGAATATTGGAGTATTCCTAGTTCTTACTTCAGCTTGCTGAACTATTTTGTTGGCTTGGATATTTTCACTGTGTTTTAGTCTCTTGAGTGGTTTTTATGGTATTTAATTTCCTTAAATATCTTGGCACAGATGATTTGACACAGCAAGTAGGCTCAACAAATCACCAACAAAATGTTTCCTCTTTTCTGGATAATTCCTGTAGTTGTGCAGATGGAAAGATAAGGAAGAAAGCAGAGCAACTGTATTTTAGTCTGTAACTTCTACCCCCCTCTCCTTTGTACTCTGGAATGGTGTTACTAGAGTTAATGGACAAAAACCATATTTAAAGTGAGCAGAACTAAATCATGGAAGAACATTGTTGGAGGCAAAGATTCTTCTGTAATCCTTTCCACTTCTATAAGAACCTTTGCTGATTTGCTTGCCAAGTGAAGGCAGACTTTCTGTTCTCTCTCACCTTCTTTTTAATGTGATCAGGCAGCTTCACTGTGGGAGCACGAAGGGAAAGCCAGACTGAAGACTCACACCTTGCTTGCAGTGCCTTTGCTCAATACACTAGCTGGGTGATCCAGAGCTGATATTTGGGGCTTCAACCCACAGTTAAATATGCTATGAAGCTGTTCAGTCAGTGTCTTTCTGCAGAGTGGGAATTTTCCTGTGCAGGTAAAATGAGAGGTGCTAAAGAGTGGTGGCTGCTAAAATTCACTTTGTGTTGTACACGGGTAGAAGACAAAGCAGTGGCAGCTCAAACACAAGAGTAGGACATTTTTAGCTTTAGGAAGAGCAGTTCACAGTGTGTGTGATTGCTGTTAAAACAAAGGGTGGCTGTTTGAAGTGTGCAAGGGGATAGTTCATATAAATCTGTAGAGGTACAATGTACAAATCAGGCAAAATCTTTCCCAGGAACATTGTTGAATTTAGGGACTGCTTTGGGAAACAAGAACAAACTTTGCACGCCTTGGAAATTCTTAACTCATCTTTCATAGAAGTGGTCGTTTCTATAAAAGCATCTAACAAATATTTTATGGCAAATAAAAGCAGCTAGAAAGCAAATGCAGCCCTCTGTGTCTCCCCATACTGATGGATTCACCAGATTCTCTTCAAAATTGCAACTAATGCATGCTACTGCTTCCACTGCACCTCAGCCACTAGAAGTTACAGCTCTTGACCTTTAAATGTTAGGAATAATAAAATTCATTATTAACAAGTAGTCAATTAAAAAATAAATGCCCCGCTGGTAAAACCAAAAAGTAAAGTTTTGAAATACTGCCACCTTCTGATCGCTCTGGGATGGAGAACTGAGTTATCAGGAACTTGACAAAAAATTTTATCAACTGTAATCATTCTGTTCCTGATTTTATCATCTTAGAGCCACGTTGCACCATTTGATTTGCAAGGCCAACTTCCACTGAGCCTACATATACATACAGTGATGTAAAGAGATGAGGAAAATGCAGTGTGATTTACAAGTGATGGGAGAGACAGCAACACACTTGTTTGAAGTGAAGAAAAGCACTTAAGCATATTACATGCGAATTTAAGGATTTACAAGCACAGAGCATGTGCTTTAGGTTACATAAGCATTAAATGCACTACAGAATTGCAGCTAAAATGTTGATGTGACCTGCACCTGGTGTAAGTCTTAGAGGACCTGACTTCCCCACTCTTGTGTAACACCTGCCTCTGACATCAATGTGTCCACGAAGGGTTAATTTTTTTTACCATTTTCCTTTGTTACCATTCAGATGTTCCTTGTCTGCATACCACCTTTGTGTGTATTTTAATTATCCAGATGGTGTTTTATGTGTCCAGTCCCATGTCATTACTATATTACTTAATCTTGGCAGTGATGCATAGAAATAAGTTTCCCCAAGCTGGCTTTTTCTTGCAAAGTTCATCCAATTTCAGCTTTCAAAATGTCCTTTGTGTTGTGGTAATATATATTGTGTACCTAAATGGCTTGCATATATTCCCTTGATAGGGAAAGCCAGTTTGACAAAGAAAATGTTTAAAAGAAGCAAAAATTGACACAAAAACTAAGCTAATGTGCCCTTAAATTTATCATTTCAAACTCTTGAATTTATGCAGTTTAGGTTCTTATACTCCCTTCAATTCACTTGAATTCACCCAGGTTTTTTGTTGGGGTCCAGTGAGGTGGGGATGTGTGTGTCACATTCTCACCTGTGAGATTGTAAGGGACCAGGGTGATGCCAAGGTTCTGACTGACTACATTTTCCCAAAAAGGGGAAATAAGATGTGTTTATATTGTAGGTTTTTTTCCCCAGTAGAATGGATATTTTGAGATGGTGGCTGAGGAAGAGAATTCCTCCTTGAAGGGTTTGGGATGGTGACAGGACAGCAGCAAAGGGAGAGTGTGACTCATTTTGAAGCCACAGCACTGCTGTCTGGTAAATCCATCCCCTATTGTAACTCCACCTTGGTAATATTTTAACTTATTAGGTGACTTCAACCTAATTCTAGAGAGAAGGAATCTTGACCCTGCTGAATTTCTCCATGCTTTCTGAAAATATTAAATCAAGTAGAGGATTCAAATCTTATCAGTGCCCCACTAAAGAGAAAAACTGAAGTTTGAGCTCAGCTGTATGACTGTACACCAGGAGATCCACATGCTAGAGAGATGTGCTCAATGAAAGAACTCAGCAATGTCAAAAACCCTTCTGCTTGTGTAATTACTTGTGTGTTGGCTTTGATAACTCCAAAGCAGGTAAAGTGGCTGGATTTAGACACAGCAGCTGAATCCAGCAGCAGGATTTTTAATGCAGTCTGGTAACAGCAGGTGAATATCAAACTCTTATGCACAGAGGGGAGTGCCCTGGAGATGAAGCCCCTTATGACCTTCAGCATGCCTTTTTTTGTAATTAAAAACTAAAATAAGAAAGGTTTTCTCATCCGAAAGGTGAATAGTCTTGACTCATGAACAGTTAATGAAGCACATGAAGCTGTGCTGTCATACCAAGAATGTGTATTTTTTCCTTCCTGGTTTCTATGTTTTTTGGGTTTTTTTTTGTTTCAGTTTAATGCAGGACCATCTCTTCTGCTGAACAATAGAAACTTCCTCTCTTCAGTTTCAAACAAGGGACTATCCCACAGCAGAGTGTTAGAGCTTCTTCACAGAATCTGCTAAACACAAATGACAAGCCACACAGCAAGATTTGATAGCAATCTGCAAGTGTTTTTAAAACAGATCTTAACCATATGTACAGTGTACCACTTCTGCTGTTGTATATTGAGCTCAGGAGAAAGCAAGTAACATAATTGCCTTCAGCAAAATTGTCAAACAAGGAAACCTTTTAAAACTACATAGAAGGGGGAACATAATGAAAGCCCTGGAAGGAAGAGGCTAAGAGAAGAAAAACTGGCAGGGAACATTAACATATACTTTTAACTAGTCTTTTCACAGAGAGGAGAATGACCCAGACTGCTGTAGCTCTTTTTTTTTTTTTCAGTAAAAAAAATTGTGTGTGTGGTGCTGTGTAGAAAAGAAATTATTATTTCCCTTGTGTTATTTTACTTTTCAGTTTGGACAAGCAAGAGGAAGCTTTATTTAGCCTGTTGAGTCCAACCTCACGGTAATAGAGCACATAAAACTTTCAAGAAGTGAAAGGCCTGCTGAACTCACATTTCAGATAGTTTTCAGGACAACTCCTTGGCTGTTATATCCATATGTCATAATAGACATAAATTATTAGAAATTATTTGCTACAGTCTGCAATCATATTAGCTCCCAGGGACCTTTTAGACTGGATTTATGAAGAGACATGTTTCCTGAATGTTTTTCCTAAAGAAACTATAGATTCCAGGACAAATCAAGTCTTTCTGAAATAAGGACTTTGTATTTAAACTGCTGACTGATGCCTAAGGGGTAGTGAGTGCATCCTCCAGGGGCAATTAGGGATAGCTATCTGCAAGGATAGTTGCATCTTGCAGCATTTCCTGCTAGAAGTGGGAGAATATTTTTTGCTTTATGGCATATGCAGATGTTGCTGAGTAGCAGCCACTTTGGTTCCCTTCCTGCAGAAGTATTGTGGAGAAATGGCTCAGGAGTGAGAAGAGCTTTAACATTTTCCATCTGGGTGAGCTGAAAGCTATGAATCAAAATTGTCTCTGGGTAACGAAAGGTGATGGTCTTTTGGGCCTTACTGGTTTAATGGAAACCTGCAAAATTTAAACAAATATTGGTTACTGTGGTAGTTGTATGCATCAGGGCTCTGTCCTACCCTGTGGCTGTTTCCAACTTTTATTTACTTGTGGAAAGTGCACTTCATCCCATTTTTGGCTTCAGCCCTTGTCCGCTTGTGTTGTAAGCACAAGCACAGCACATTAGGCAGCTCACAGATCATATGGAACTTTTCTCCATGAGATGTGGGTAGCTTACTCTGAACATTGAAGATTTACTGTCCCTTTTCCTTTCTTCTCAAGCTGCCCTTCAAGCTTTTTGAGGAGAAGTCTTGCACGAATCCATAAATGCCACCTATCCTGTGTTTTACCCAGACACTAAGTTCTCATCTGCCCCAGATGGGCTCAGCTGAACAGTTCTGAATCCACAGACCTCAAGACTGTGGGCAGCCTAAATCCCAGGTAACTCTGTAAAATAAGAGAGTGCAAGACAGCAATGGGCAGGGCTTTAGCCCTTTGTGTAGTCGGTGTAACTGCAGCCAGAGCAGATAAAATTGTAGCAGTTCAGCTTTTCAAAAACTAAGGCTCTACAGTGACTAAGAGTGTGATAATCACAGTAACCTGATCCTGAGTGGTGGGAGAAGGAGTCTGATAGGAAAAGCTTTTAGTACATGGATTCCTGAACAGAGGAATTCCATAATTAACAATAATGACCAGCACAGGTGACATTTCTTTGTAGTTAATAGCTGCTGGTGTGAAAGGCCCTGAGGCAGAGCCTCAAGCTGCTAAACTAGCAAGGGAATTGCTAGACTATTTGACCTGCAGTTCATTCCTAATATATATGGTGTTGCTATGAAAAACCCAAGCAAAATGTTCATAGGCACTGCTTCTTGGGCTGTGTGGGAATGCCAGCAATTTTGTATTTGGGATGGAAGCAGTTTTCTCATTTTGGCAGTAGGCTATGCACCAACTCTTTAGGAAGATGCAGAACTGTAAACATCACTTGCATCTTCTAGAGGTGAAGGAAATAAAGTCTTATGCACCTGAGAAAGTGTAAAAAATTATAGCCAAATTCCGCTGTAGGAACATTATGGAGTTTTTCACCCTTAGGGCCATGAAAGTTGACCCATGATAAGTAGTTTGAAAAAACAGTGAAAAACTGAAAAAACAGTGGGGCTAAAAGAGGTGATGGCACCTGGGCCATCCCTTTTTATACTGTCTCCATTTCTAGAGATTCCTTCTCCAACTTTTATATCAGAAATGGATAGAAAAAGGTACATGGTTCTGGATGATTCTGCAGGCAAGAAAAATGGGGCTAGTGACTGGGTGTTGTGGTTTGCCACTGGCCAAATGCCAGGCATCCATGAAAGTCGCTTACTTTCAGGGTAAGGCTGCTGGAAAATTTTTAGGGGTTTCTGCACTGCACTACCATTCTGGGAAGGAAGATGTGTTAAAATGAATTTTTGGAAGGTTTTTAACTGTGCTTCTATTTGGAGGAAGAAACCAAATATCACAAAACCAAGGAAAAGAAAAGCCGAGTGCAGTTGCTTTTTTGCTGCAGTTGCAAGTGCTGTTTGTGTTAGAAATGTTTGGCCTCATCACAAAACTGTGCTGTCATCATCTCTTGCATTCTCTCACTTCACCTGTGTGGCTTTTACTATGCCTCTATTCAGGGATCTGTGTTTTACAGAAACCTCAGCTATAAACCTCTCTAGCTGGAACCCCCTGTGCTCAACAGTTGACATATCAGCTTGTTTCTATGGAGTGAATATTAAAATTAATGTCAAAGACTAAACCCCAAAGACTAAATTAAAATAACAAAAGAGATATTACATGCTGAAAGGAAATAAATGGACAAGATTAAACTGTAGACCATGAATTAGATTTTCCATGGAGCTCAGCTTCTATTAAGCAGTTGTATAAACAGAGGCACTGAAGGGCTTAACCTCTCCCTGCTCCCATGCTTTTCTGTGGGAGCAACTGGCATCATAGTTTCTAGATCTGACCATTTTGCACCTCTTTTATTTGCACTTGATTAACTCATCTCACCTGATCATGAATTGGTGAGATGCAGACAGTGGCAACAAGCACAGGTGGTCCTGTGTGTGATGTATGAGAGCTTTAGAGACATGAAATGGGTGACTGGAGTTGGTCCCCTCCAAACACCAGTGTTGACAGTGAAATTGGTCCATCAGCACTGGTGCAGCCTTATCTTGAATAGTGCTAGCCCTGAAAGTTTTAGCAAGAGCTGTAGACTCCTTGAAAGGCATATATTTGATTGTTTTCCTTAAAATAAACTTATCGTTTTGCTTTTAGCATCTTTCAGCTGAGCTCCTTGATGGTTTCAAGTATGATCAGTATTGTGTTAATGCAGAGCAGATACAATTATGATTCATTGTTTTTGAAAGAGCAAAATAATGCCCTAGTTGTGCTGGGGACTGTGACTTAATTTCCAAGTGTTACAACCTGTTCCCTCCTGCCTGGGGGGATGATAAGGAACAGTTCTCTCTCCTGCTCCTCACAAAACCACAGCCACAGCTTGTGGGACTGTTTGGGTAGGTGTGATCAGCTCCTGGTGCCATAAGAAGGGGAGTGTGCTGGCATGGATCAGGTGCGCTTCACCTGGCAGGTATTTCCATGAAGAGCTCAGATTCTTGGATGGTTTGAGCTGGATTTTAAAGGTAGTGTATAGGAAAGTACAAGTCCCTTGTTCCCTGTTTGCATGGCAGTAACTGAATTTCAGCTAGTGGCTTGGGAAGCAAAGAAAGCATGGGGTTTTTTTAGGTAGTTTATATTAGATAGGCACAAAAAAGGAGATGAACATCTGCAATCATGCAGAAGTGAGAAATGTAAGTGCTGGGCAGTCTGTTCATCCCTAGTTTCTCCATTCTGCCTGCTTCCCAAGGTGTATTTGCAGTGGCTCTGCTGGAAATGGGTGTAAAGGTAAATGGGGAATAATATCTTATAATCCCCCTTATCTCACTCACAAAAAGCTAATATCAGCAACAAATCAACCCCAGGTCATCTCATGCAGTGGGTAATTTTGTGCTCCCTAAAGAACTGAAGTGCCATCTGAAGTCTGAGGCTGAGCTCTAAGGAAATAGGTATTTAAACACATGGATCAATAAGTACCTTACCCTTACCCTGTAGTACAGGCATCAGCAGTGACCAAGTATTGGTGCTCTGCTTGGCCTGGGGGGAATCTTTTTGCTTGCTTGCTTGACAAATTTTCCAGAGATGTCTCTGATAGAAAAAGCTGATGCTGGGTCTCTTATGCTACAGAGAGCACTTCTGCTCTTAAGGTGCTGAATCCCTGGTGCCTGTTACTTGAGCAGTTTGGCTGGTGTCTCCTGTGTTTGAACAGTAATAATCAGCATTGCAAAAAAAAAATTAAAAATACTATTTTTGTGCAACTACTGTAGACCATAACATTTTCTGACAGTGACTTCACCCAGTCATACCCTTAGTGTGTCCCCAGAAAGCCAGATTTTCCAAAGTGATTTATTTTCCATGAAAGGCTGTTGCATGGCAATGAGTTTGATTCCAGGTAGGCAAATTATATCAAGCTTACCTTATTTTAGATTGTGGTGGGAAAGGCACTCTGTGAAGATGCAGCTTACTAAATTATCTCTGTGAATCTGTAGGTGGTAACTTTGAGCATGCTGCCTGCCTGACCCAGTTGTTAATATAACCAGTTAAAGGCTGATGTGTTCAGAGGAAGAGCTAATCTGTCTCATTTAGCAGGCAATGTGTCAGAGCTTGTGTGTGATATATCTGACATGGTGAGTGGCATGTCTGACTCGGCAGTTGAATAACGTTACTCATTCTGGAATATATCTCCTTCAATAGAGAATATAATATAAACACAAGCACACATTTATATTTTTTTGTTAGCAGATGATCGAGCACATACCAGAATGAATCAATCCTATTTAGTATGCGGAAGGGTTTCTTTTCCTCTGTACATCATTCCCCTCACAGGACCATTATTTTACATATCAGTTACCGGGATGTATTCAAAGCCTAAGGGAAACTACTGACTTCCAAGAGCTTTGAATCTTTAAGCCAGCCCGGCCATGCAGCAGGCAACATCAAACATGGGCAAAATCTGCTGTATGTCTTCCTGCTCTGTGGTCCCATGAGATGTCCCAAATAGAGCATTTCTCTCTTTTCTGTGCCAGAAAGCCGTGCTGTATTTACTTTTGAATAAGATGAGCTGGGAAATTCGTGGCCTTCAAACTGATGCAGTCTACAATTGTGCTTCTTCCACCCTCTGTTGTGGTGTGGTTTTGTCTTTTTGGTGTTGTTTGTTTTTGTGGGTTTTTTTAATGCCTTAGTGCTGGATGAAACAAAAATGCATGTGACCAGAAAAAGCTGCCTGAAGACTTTTCGGGCTGTGAGCACAGGAAAGGTTCTCAGCCTGTCAAGGAAGTAATTGTACCTTTCTGACCACTGCATGCTCTACTATCCCTGCTGTAGCTTAGTCTTGTACCCACTCAGGGATCAGCACACACTTTTTTGGCAGCCCATGCTCTGCAGATCTCATATTTTCTCTCGAAAGGGCAAGACATTTGGCAGCACTTGGAAGGCTGGCAGTGCACTGCTGCAGGCTGGCTGGTGCTCAGCACCGTGGGGTGGGGACTGCTGGCGGTGTCAGCATCTCCAGGACTGCACTTGGGACCGAGGAATAGCAAGAATATTGAAATGTAGCTCAGAAGGGAAGCAGGGCTGCCTCCCAAGTTGAGCTGGCATTCCTAAAGGAACCCTGGTAGAGTGAATGCTTATCTGTTTAGTTAGCAGAATGCCTAATGGGAAGGGGAACCCATCATCTGATTAGCATTGGCACGTTATCCTTCAGCAGCAGATTGCCTCAGGCAGCGGGCACAGAGCTGCTCATCCCGCACAGGTTTCACATTGCTCTGCTCTGTTTAGCTTATGCTTTGATTTGCTTCACTTATTTCTCATTTGGTGGAAGATAGAATCAATAAATCTTGAATACACGTTGCTCAACAGAGGGCTGCGCTATTTTTATCCTTTGTGCTGTACACCTGTCTGCCTGTGCTATTAGCATGTTTGCTCTTCATGTTGTTTTCAATACCAATAGGACACTACCAACTGCTCCTGTTTGGTTTTTTGTTTTTATTTTTTAAGAGGTAAGTCCCCACTGTGCAAATCTCCAACTGTGTGTGTTATTGACAGTCACAGGAGCAGCACCACAAGCCCAGGGCCCGCTGGTCAAGATGCTGTGGGTGGCAGAGATATTAATACAAAACCTTAAATCCCAAACATTAGTTTGTGTTACTGTGTCCTAACCTCCCCTTTTTTTTTTTGTGATAAAATTGGTAGGCTTTTTTTCTGATGACCACATTAAAAATATCTTGGAAAAAAACCCGAAATGCTGCCTGAAAGAGCAGTTTGCCCTTTTTTTCTTGCTTGCAAAAATCTTCATTGCAGCAGCTAAAGAAATGCATGCGCTCATTCCCAAATTAAAAATACCCGTTCTTTATTAGTTTTGGATGAAACTAGGAATGAGAACCTCACCTCCACCTTTATGGAGTGCCCTAATCTAAAATCCACACTGTAGTGAGCAAATAGCACCAGTGAGATAATGCTGGTTGTGGGCCTTTTCTCTAAGGTTCTGTTCCTGAGTATCTGAAGCAAATCAGAGCACTTCCTCACAGGGGAAAACATGTCTCAGGAAGAGTAATGCACAGGCTGTTTATCTACCTGTCTTGGACTGCTCTCTGTGGGATGGGGATGATTTGTGATGCTGCTCATTCCCCAGCATTTACGGAAGTGGTAGCAGAGAGCCCTCTTGAGTTCAGAATCTTCCTAAAATTTGGGCATAATGCAATTTGAAAGTGGTTTCTGGAGGTCTCTGGTCTCACCCTTTGCTCAAAGTAGGTCATACAATGCAGGTTTCTTGAGTCTTGTCTGGGTGAGTTTTGGGTTTTTCCGAGAAATAGAATCCCACAGCCACTCTGGATGCTTGTGCTTATGTTTGGTCATGCCTAACTCAGGATAACTCTTCTGTGCTGCAGGATTAGTAGCAGAGGGGTAAAAAATAGTTATCAGATATTGCAGTTCTCTGGCTCTTCTAGTGTCTATGCTGAAATGGTCCAAGTTTCTTCAGGACCAAAGACAAATACCTGTGTTTGTGTCTTCAATAAGATCAGAAGTTAAATACAGCTTCTCATACTCAGCCTGGTAGGTACTCAAATAAAATACACTCCAGTTCTTTAAATAGTTGCAAAATAATTTTATGGGAGCAGAGCACCCAGGGGAATCTTGCTGTGTCCTTGTAACTGCCCTGAACTACTGTTGTTTGCATGTTTGTTCCAAGTTTTATTAGAGGTATGGAAAAAATTACATGAAAGTAGTAGTTAGGTACATTTGACAGCTCAGTGAAATAGGAACCTACCAACATGTGTTATGCAAAAACAGTGACTAGCAATAAAAAAGAAATGTTATTTATTTTATAGTATGGGTGAACAAACTGTGATTGTGTCATCTAAAGGTAGGATTCAAAGAAATGATGATGCTGTTTTCAAAGAATTTATTAATCAGGATAATGTATGTATTTAATGCTTCTGTATTACCCTTTCATTAAAATAATCAGAGTAAATCTATGTGCAGCACGAGCCCCTCCTCTCCCCCTGCCCCAACAATAATCAACTTAAACCATAATTTTTAAGAGATCAGCAGTGTGGATTGCCTTTCTTGAGAAATTTCAGGTGTGTCCAGATTATGTTGAAATGTTGACTTCTATAACTTTGATTTCCCTTTATATCGGCAAATCTTTTAAACGGGAAAAGATTTATTTCTTTTAATCAACCAGATATTGCAGTTCAGTTACAACTGTTGCCTGCAGAGGTGAGCTGTAGTACTACAGACCTTTGTCATGTGAGAGTTTGCTACAGCACAGAATCACTGCTGAAAATATTCGTGCCCATTATGTCTCTTAGCCTTGATTTGAGACAAGCTCACCATAATTAATTTGCTTGTGGAAAACCACCTCTCTGCCAAGACAAAAAATGTGATGATTTTGAATTGTCACAATTATGTTATAAAAAGTATTTTTCCAGAAGCCTGCCTCTTCCAAAGCCCACATCTTTCAGTGCATGTTCAGAGTGTGCCCCTTTTGTGGTTTCCACGCTGTAGCTGCATTAACTGACAGCTGAAAACATCATTGCAAGTCTGTCAAATGTGTTGTCTGCATAACTGGTGATAATCTAACTATTTTTCAGCTCCACATATCAAACTGCTGGCGACTGAAACTTCAGTGCTTGTTATTGGCAGCGGTAGGAGGAATTGAGTAATGTGGTCTGAGTGTCAGAGGCCCGTGGTGCTGACAGGAATATTAACCATAAATCAAACACAGCACAATGGTGGTGCCGGGCTAGCCAAAGGCAGGATCTTGCAGCCAGGCTGCTCAGAGCTTGCTTGTGGGAATAATGCCATTGGCTAGCAGATCCTAGCTGGGATTGCTAGGCTGGAGGTCCAGCAATGATCCATTTAACTTAAAACCGTGAAGGAATGACGGAGATGGAACAAGTGACATGTGAGTGTTCCTGGCTGCCTTGCAGCCCTGTCACGCTGCAAAGGCTGGTGAAGGGGCTATACCATCCCTGGTTAGGCACTGACATTGCTGCTCCTGTCTGGCTTCTGCTGTAAACATTTTTCAGTGATGGCTGGGCTTGCACTCGCTGCATTTGAGTGAAGCTCGCGGGGCTGATGTTGAAAATTTGGAGCCAGCTTGTGACATTGTTTCTTGCAGCAAATAACTCCCAGGTTATAAGCAGAAAGGACCCTGCTGCCTGCATTTTGGCTGCTCCTAGCACCCACAGGGAAGGGGAAGCTGGGGAAGGGGGCTGGCTCCAGCCTCTGTGTTAGCAAATGAAGTAAAACACAGGGAACTGTTGGTGGGAGTGTCATGGAAGTGTCTGGGTGCCTCATGCAGTCAGCTTGCCTGACTGTTAACTTTATCTAATGGCTTATGGTCCCTCTGAATGTCTCCATCATACATCCTGCTGCCTTTAGTGACTATTCCAGCAAGCTGCTCTGATGCTGAGCTTGGCCAACTCTCTTTTCATAAAGATGTCCTTGATTATTGCAAGTTTTAGGTATTCTTTAAGGTCTGTGCATTTGGCTTATTCTCTGTGTTAAACAGAGATGAGGCAAAAAGAAGAAATGGCATTGAATTTTGGGGTAGAAATCTGATGCTAGCTAACTCTACCTGGAAACCCCTTGGGGAAGGGCACTGCAAATTTTTTTTGCAATTACGTGGAGTTTCTCAGCAGGGAGTCAGCTAACAATATCCAGTGCAACCCAGCAAGCAAGAAACATAAAGCCAGGAGCTAAGCAAAATACAGAGATTTCATTATAAATTAGTGTTGGAAATTAGACCCAAGCTGTGAAATAACCACAATTAAAATTCAGAAAGCAGAGAAGAGAAAGCTTACCTAGTGACCTCTGCTTGCTGCACAGGGTTAGAAAAGAAGCTGTGCTACTTTAGTATTCTAGCATAATTTGCACATTACTGAAATTGTTAGGAAATTAAAGGAAAACCCAGGGACTGAATTTTAACTGATGAAGGTAGCCTACAGGAAAGACAGGGAGGGATTTTTTACAAGAGCATGTAGTAACTGGACAAGGGGGAATGGATTCAAACTAAAGGAGACTAGGTTCACATTGGATAGTGGAAAGAAATTATTTGCTGTGAGAATGGTGAGGCATTGCTTTTTTCTAGCAAGTCTTTGCACTGATCCTAAATTATATGCCTATATTCAATGGATATGAGCTGTTTAGGCATAAAGAAAATGATCCAAAAGTTAACTCCAGAGGGGAAGATATCGGTCCATAATAACTGAGGTCAGTACGAGGTGATTTTTTGAGGTCATTCTTTAGTTTTTGAATTTCCTTCAAGCAATTGATTTTACTAATGTGACACCAAATTATTCCTAGTTCAGGTTTGTTATGAACAATAAAAACCTAAAATGCCAAACCACCACCACCACCAAAAAATAGTAGCAGGAATCTAACACAGGAGCTGCCTGGAAATAAATTCAAAGGCATCCAAATAAAATGAGATTTAAATATACAAAATACTGCAATTTAAAAGAAAATCACTGAATTATTGAAACTCCATAGAGGAGATGTCACAGCAGTACTTCTGATCAGCCTGATTAAAAAAACAGGCTATGCCTTTCACCCCCCCTCCTTTGATGTCAGGAAGTGTATTGTAAACTTTAAATGATGTATGTAGTTCAATCAGATTGATCTGGAAGGTTCAAAGATAGTGTAATTTTTTGAGCATTTATGCTTTATCCTATGTGATGGAAAGTATGTGGTATGTCTACACAGTATAACCCTTTTAATACTTTGTTGTAGGACTGGGAACAGAAAGCACTTTTCTGCAGAGTGACACAATGAGCAGCTCTCCAGAGCAGCTCTGTGCTGACCTTTGCTGTTCTGAGCCCATCCTGCTGCAATCACTGCAGGCAGAGTCTCACCCATTCAGGGACTGCTTTGCTCCCCCCAGTTGCTTATTTTGCTATAAATTTCCATACAGTCTTTGCAAGCTGCCTGATAATTGCAACATCAGCTGGCAGGTTTGAGCTCGAGGGCAGCTCCTGGATCCCTTGCTCTCCAAGCACAAATGATATTCTCACTGCCCAAGGCTTGGGTGACAATTTTGGTGAGAATGTGACATCCAAAGCCCTCCTTGTGCAAATGTATTTGGGCACAGGTGCTTCCACAGGACACTGATACCCCTGTGATGCTCCACACACAGCAGGGCAGATGCAGTTTGTGCTGCCAGAGGGACTCTGTCAGTGTTGGCTCCTGGAAGGAGAAGCTTTTTTTAACAACTCCTGCCACTGGTAGTGAGTGGGGGTTTCAGGCTGAGATAGGATAAGTCTGAAATTTCTTGCTTGTTATGTTAGGCATGCTGGAGTTTGGAGCCTCTGCCTTAAAAATTCCCCATGTAGGTAAACGAGATGGAAAAAGTACCATTATTTCCTTTTTACAGAAGGAAAATGGAGTTGCAGACCAAAGGAGCACTTAAAAGGCCCAGTGAAGTAGATGGAACAGCAGCATTAAGGTGTGGCAGGTTTTAACAAGTAGCTTAGGATCCTGTGCCTTTGCAAAGCATTCAGCACTGCCTAGAGGAGGTTCAGAACTCTGCTTCCAGGATAGGCAAAGATGAGTTCAGGAACTGTTCTACAGGACTCAACTCTTAAAGGTTTTCCTCTTCATTATTTGTAAATTTTTTTAGGTAGAATCTATTTGGAATTTTTTATTTCACCAAAAATGCCATACACAAAGAATGAGGCAATGTAACTCTGCATCTTTTTATGTAAACTTAAATTTTACTTTGGCATTACTCAAAAGACTGCAGAATGGACTGTAGCATGGGATAAACCCAGCTGGCACAATTGAAGCTACACCTATTTACACCAGCTGAAAAATGTGACCCCTGATCTTTGATTTCTCTGGCAGAAGAGAGTGCTGCAAGGCAGGGATTTTTCAGTGATCTTTTATCTACTTGAATTGTCTGGTCAGCTACAAGGTACAGAGGCTGTAAACAAGGGAAAATTGAGATGGCAAACCGATCAATCACAGAATATTGAAAAGATCAAGGAAATGGCAGCAATCCTGCTAAAGCCGATATGGACAAGCCCTTCTTGCCCAATAACCTTGTTCTTGTGACAAAGATTATAACAAGATGGAAAATGGCACAACATGAATGCATTCTGGTGGCAATGATTGCTGTGTGAATTGGGACTGGTTTGCACTTCACCCACTCTGTCTCTCTCTCCTGGATGCTGTGTCCCCAGCAACTCAGGCAGAAAGTGTTGTATTTATGATGTCCCTGTCACATTTTATCTCTTGTAGTGAAACTCAACATTAAATTCTCTCCCCAGCTTCCTCTCTTTTAAACAAGCAGGGGAACATGACTGCATTACCTTCTCTTAATCTCCTAATTAACCCAGCAGAATATATCATTTTCCTCTCTAACTGATAAGGTGTGTGCCATGGGTTTCTAAAGTGGCTGCTGCCAGCACATTTTCTGCCTCATCTTGCACAAGGGGCTGCCCTGTGCTTTTGGAGATGGGCTTGGTTTCATTTCCACTATATAGCAGGTTCAAGGCCTTAAAAGAGGCAAGATCTGGAGACTGCACAGAGAGCTTGAGAGACAGCAAGGTATCTGTCTGGAAAGGGCAACACTTACCTCATCTGATCAGGGTCTGTTAGATGGCTAAAGGCCATAGTTAAAAAATACATATAAATGAAAGACATTTCAGCACATTGCAGGGTTTCTGCATTCAGCTTGAGAAATCCTTTTTCTCTGTATTGAAAAAGCTTATTTGAGCCATTGAAAATGCTCTTTATATCCCAGAGGTTGTAAGCAGTAGGAGGTGTGGAGGGAGAATCCAGCTTTGGCAGTCATGGGATCAAACCTGCCAGGTCAGATCTATATTATTTTTGATACACTGGTGAATGTTAAGGTCATCTGGGTAAGATCAGAGCTGGTAACTAACAATAAAGAGGTGACAGCTTCTTACAGCTGCCTTTGAATAGAGCTTGTGGTGCAGCTCCTCTCTCTCCCTGTGGAGTTTAATGTTCCAGCATAAACATTGCTGCTGTGGTGGCAGTTTCACCTGAAAGAAAGATTTAAAGTTTGCCATCACCCAACTTTCTGCTGCCATCTCCTAGACAACTGCATGTTCAGGTGGCAAAAAACAAGAAGTCAGTTAAGGAATGATGCAGCTTTCATCTTCTCCTAATGGGCTGCTTTACTTGTGCTTATCTCCAGTGCAATTCATCCATTCTGGCAAGTCCAGCTAGAGGACACAAGTCCTGGTAGGGTCACAGTGAAGGCTTCTTTCTCTTGTTTGTTGTGCCAAGGTATGTTACACTAAAGAAGCCAAGCCTGTTTTATTTCAGCCATCATTGTCACCCACATGATGCTGCTGCCTGTGACTGGGAAGGTCCAAAAGGAATGGAATAGAAGTGTCAAAAGCAGATAAGGCAAAAGCAGATCCACAGATTGACAAAGAGAGAGAGAGAGAGAGGGAGTCTGCTCTAATCTATTTAGTCACAAGGTGGAAAGCATAAGCAACAGTTTCAACACAAAATTTTAATTCCCTTTTGTTTTGTTCACTGTTCAATTTAGCTGAATTCCTTCATACTCCTTAGCAAAACAAGAGTCAGGACTCGGAGTGACAGGTGCTCCTTAGCTCATCTATGCTCAGAGAGCTGAGGAGGGCTTTTGCCACAAAACTAGGGAAGTCCTCATTTAGAAAATAGGGAAGACAGAAATTACTGTCCTGGTGATGAGGGAGAAATATTTCCTTCTGTGTGACATTATGTTTTCCTTCAGTATTACCCATATCAGGCTGGTCTGTCCCACTCACTGTCTCCCTCATTCATTTGCAGAAGAGTAGTTCAAAAGTCACAGCTGCTGTTTGAGACTTCATCTACCCCTCTGCTATTCTGCAAATAGGCCAAGACAACAGCTTGTTAGTATTTAAATGAGCATATCCATATTTTTGCATGAAATTCACAGTCATTTAAGCCTGGTGTCTGGTCACTGAAATGATCTGCTCTCTAATTCGTGCTCTGCTTTTAAGCCTAACTGGAGTGTAACACTATTATTCGGTCATTGCCTCTCAAAGGAGGGATAATTCTGAGCCTAATCTGCCATTTCTGGGCACTTCCCCCCCACACACAAATACACACCACGATGTTGCTACTACTGTGTGAAGTGCAGGAGGATTCTGCATCGTTTACATGAAAATGAGGGATATGAGGAGGAAATTAGGAGAGAGAGGGGTGGAGTAGAGTATGCCATATTCTGATGCTTCCCTAAGAGAAATTGCAGAATTTGCAGAACTCGTCTGTCAGAGCCTGTCTTGTGGAAATGCATACCAGCTTAGCCAGGGAAAGTTATGCACTACCCAGCTCCCCTGTGAATGTAGACTTTGTTACTCTCTTGTAAATGCAGTCCCTTGTAAATGCAGACTTTGATTGAAGTGCCCTTGGCTTCAGCTGACCCAACGCAATCTGGTGCTGCTGACTCCCAGTTTACCAGCTAAAAATTATAATCATAGTCCTCTTTGGCTGTAATCTGTCTGTGTTCAGATGCACAGGGCTTTTGCATCTCCCTCTAGGGCAGGCAGACAGGCTCCTGAAGCCTGTGGTCACTGTGCTTGCAGGCAATGGGGACTCCAGGTCCTCAGGGCTGTGCAGCTCTGGGAATCCAAAACGCATGTGTGATTCTGGGATTTTGCTTTTTTCACTTTTGTTTTTTTAGGGGACAGAGGAGGTTGTTTGCCACTCTTGTTTGCATTAGAGCTTGCAGGTGCTTTATGCCAACTAACAATGTGTGTGCCATAAAAATGCCAGCTGATGTGCAAGCCAAAGTGGCTATCATTGGGTTGTATTTTTGGAACTGACTTGAATCCAAGGTTTGCAAATTTTGGACGAACCCACACTGGCCTAAATCCACAAGACAAGTCCTTCCCCCATTCTGCTAAGTGACTGACTCTTCCCCCAAGCCCACTCTCTCTTGATGTCCTCAGAGGTAACTATGGCTTCAGGGTGAAAATGACAGTCCAAAATGAGTTGAAGAAAACTCTCCAGATTATATCTACTCCTCTCCATTACCTTAAAAAAAATTAAGCTTCTGTTTAGTCTGAAGGGCTGCTGTTGCTCTCAAGCCATATCTCCTAATAGGTTTCTTAGAGAAGTATTTTTCTGTATGCAAGTAATTTAAGCCTTCCGTGCCTTCTGGCTATTTTTTAATTAAAAGAAAAATAAAAAAAATTCTTGGCCCGAGTAGGGGGCTTAGGCTGTTGATTGACTACAGCAAAGAATTTTGTAGGAATTTTGAATTCTGCACTGCCACATGTGAAGTCAGCTCTATAAGTATAACCCTGACCTGAGGCTGGGATTTTTAAAATTAGATCCTTAATAAGAAGGGGCAGAAATAAATTTGACTTTGAATAAGCATAATGCAATTTCCTTTCACACAAATTGCTTCTTTATTATAGTACAGATATTCACATTTTTCAGTCTAAATCCTTAAGTCTTATACAACTTCATTTTGCTGGACTAAGCTCAGCCCTGCCTAAGAGGGAATCCATTATTACAGTAGTTTAATTCATAGGTGCTTGTTGTTTATGCTGCCATAACCCACCAAACTCATGTGGCCACCAGCTCTCCTCCTCTCCCTGTGGCTGAGCCAGGACTGTCTCTGTAGAAGAGTCACAGAATGGTTTGGGTTGGAAGGGACCCTTGAAGGTCAACTAATTCCAGCCTCCCTGCAATGAGCAGGGACATCTTCAACAGGTTCTTTTTACTCAAAGTCCCATCCTACCTGACCTTGGATGTGTCCATCAATGGGACAGCCACTATCTCTCTGGGCAACCCGTGCTAGTGTTTCACCACCCTCATTGCAAAAAATCTCATATCTAATCTGAACTTACCCTTCCTCAGTTTGAATCCATTCCCCCTTGTCCTGTCACTGCATGCCCTTACAGAAAGTCCCTCTCCATCTTTCTTGTAGGGTCCCATCAGGTACTGGAAGGCCACAACTGGGTCACCCCAAAGCCTTCTCTTCTCTGGGCTGAAAATTCCAAATTGTCTCAGTCTGTCTTCATAGGAGAAGTGCTCCATCCCTCTGATCATCTTGGTGCCTCTCTGGACTATTTCCATGGTCCCTGTCCTTCCTGTGCTGGGAGCCCAGAGCTGATGCAGCCCTGCAGGTGGGCTCTCACCTGAGCAGAGCAGAGCAGAGGGGCACAATCCCCTCCCTCCCCTGCTGCCCACGCTGCTCTGGATGTGTTTGTCTTTCTGGGCTGTGGGTGCCCATTGCCAGCTCATGACCAGCCTCTCATCCCCCAGCACCACCAAGTCCTTGGCAGGGCTGCTCTGGATCTGTTCATCCCCCAGCCTGTGTTGATATTTGGGACTGCAGGACCTGGAATCTGGCTTTGTTAAACCTCATGACATTCTCACAGATCCACTCCTTGGGCTTGTCCAGGTCCCTTTGGATGGCATTCCATCCTTCAGCTGTGT
The DNA here is from genome assembly GCA_013396995.1 of Dicaeum eximium. Lineage (NCBI taxonomy): Eukaryota > Metazoa > Chordata > Aves > Passeriformes > Dicaeidae > Dicaeum > Dicaeum eximium. The sequence goes on along the minus strand of VWZP01002136.1, from coordinate 405,835 downwards.
CAACTGCACCTCTCAGCTCAGTGTTGTCTGCAAACTTGGTGAGGGTGCACTTGATCTCGCTGTGTCACTGATGAAGAACCTGAACAGCACCAGTCCCAACACAGACCCCTGAGGGACACTACTTGTCATGGATGTACAAGTGGCTGACCCTGCTCTCTGGATGCCATCATCTGACCAATTCCTTATCCATCTAACAGTCCACCCATCAAATCCCTTTCTCTGCAGTTTACAGAGAAGAATGTGGTGGGGGAACCATGGCAAAGGCTTCACAGAAGTCCAGAGAAATGACATCAGCAGCTCTTACCCTGCCCTGATGGAGTCACTCCATCACAGAAGGCCACAGGGTTGGTCAGGCAGGACTTGCCCTTGCTGAAGCCATGCTGGCTGTCTTGAGCTACCTCATTGTCCTCTGTGTCATAGTAGCAATCATCTGGACCTGTGACAGGACCATACAGTTGGAGTTTTCAAGACTGGAGTAATTCTCCTTTGATTTTTGAGAATATTAGGTTTTCTCAGACAGGAGAGAAACTGAGGATGAAGGAGATAGCCTAATTTAGCCTGATTGCAGTCAAAAGCAATGATTGCTGAACCAAATCCAAGGGATCCATGCAGTACCTCCCAGCACACTTTCCCTGCTGTGCCATGCCTTCACCACAGCAGTGGATATAAGGGCCTGGAGTTAGGGAATCTGTGGCCAGAGCATTCCTGTATGTGCAGCTTGTCTTGGTGGTTTCCATGGGCTTGGGGGGGCATCCTTTGCTCACCATTTCTGGCCTCTTTATTTGAGGCAAAGATGGTCAGGTTTCTCCCCTCTTCTGTCAAAATACTCTCATTAAGGAAATTAGGGCAAATAAAAAGGGTTGCCAGCAAGCAGGAAAGTACAGCTGGGTTGTATGACTTTACCTCCCTGTCCTTGCTGGTGGCACATGGACACAGAGGTGTCACACCCCAGCCTAGTGTGGGACTGGTGGCTGTGGGCAAGAGGCTGATGGCACTAGAGGGCAGTGACTTTAGGTAAATTAACCAGTGTAGGAAATAGTTAATGGCAGAGCTACCCCCAACGTGGTATTTGACAGCTGTTTTCTCAGAATGGGCTGACCTTGCATCAGTGGCTGGGGTAGAAAAAGGCCTGAGATCAGCACTGTTTCACCTGTCTGCTTCCTGTATCTTCCTTTTTTGTTAAGGCTGACTTTCTTAGCTGAGAACAGGCTAACTATGTCCAAAGCAACTCAGCAGCTGGTGAAGACAAAGCCAGAACTGTCAGAAAATGCAGAACAGAAGGATCTTTGCAGGTTGATATGGAGGATGGGAGACGCATATTTGGATTAAAGGAAAAATAACCTTGAACCTCTCTCCAAAGTCTGATTTAAACATGAATCTCATTTAAATTAAAAAAAAAGGCAAAAAGTATAATTCACTGGGCTTTTTTATGCAGTGTCTGCAGTTCTTGGTTTGGGGAAGCGATGAGCTAAAGACAGCCAGAGTGCAAGAGAGTGGTGCTGACTACAAACATCACCTGCACAGGAGGCAGAAGCAGAGAGGTCATTAACTTTTCCCCTGGGTTTGTGCCTTGTCCCCTGCCTGGTGTGCTGGATTGATCATCAGGTGGGTTATTATCCCCTTGAAAGTGCTGACAGACGTAATTCTTTGGAGCAGCACCAGAGATGGGCTCCTTACGTGCAAGGTTAGGTGAACCCATGTCTTTGTTTAATATTTTGTGAGGTCCTGGTGAAGAATAATATTCCCTGTTAATCCCTGATTTAGGTGGAGCATGCCAGGATGAAGCTGCTTTTCACAAGGGGGTGTTTCTTGTTGGATACTGTCTCACACAAGAAGCGGGTGATGAGGGAATGGAGGGCTGAGGAGGAGAAATGGCACGCAGTTCAGCCTGAATAGATGGCCAAGCAAAGAAAAGAGCAGTAAACTGCTTGTAAATCAGGTAGGAGCACATAAATGAATTCAACTTCAAGGCAGGAACACATAAAAATCTATCACTAGCCCTTTACATCTTTATCAGTTCATTTTTCTGATGCTTGAAATACTTTTTCCACTACCTATTCCCCTCACAACTTTCAAATAACTAGAAAAGGGATAAGAGACGAATTAGTTTTGCAAGAGCTCTGAACACATCTAGAGTGATTCTAGTAAACATGAGCTGATGAACCCCCATGTTTGGTTTTGTCTTCCTTCTCTGAAGTACTTTTTCAGTGATTATCCCTTGGAGAGAGGTCCAAGGGATAATCCCTAATCTGTGAGATGGACAGATCAACTGGGATGCTTGGCCAACAGGGTAAAGTGGGATTTCAGGGAGGAGAAGGAACTTATTTCATTTTGAAGCACTGCAGTAGCAAAGCCTGAGAGAGGTTTTCTGTTTCGGGTGTTTGGTTTGGGTGATTTTTCTTCTAGTGGAAAATTGTGCTTTTTTCCTATTTAATCAAAATCCCAGTTTGCCTTATCGGTTTTGATGGAAAATTTTCACATAGGTCTTTGTTGTAAGATACCAACACGACAGAATTATCCCTTTATCTCAGCAGATGTGCTTTCCAGAAGGGGAACATCTCAGATGATGAAAAACACAGCAGCTTTGCTGCCTGGGCTCTATCAGATAGTTCTTTTATGATAGAGAATTTGTCAAAACAGATTCTTGTCATTAAAACTGAAATGCTTTGTGGACAGGTTTTGGATTTGCTCAAGTTTTTTAGTGCTAATGTTTTGCTGCATAGTTATGTGCAGTGAGTCATTGTGCCTTCTGTAGTGACAGTATGTGTAAGGGTATGGGATCAAGTCTCTGCTTCGTCCTTTACTTGAACTAATCTGTGCTGAATGATTCAGATAAAGCCAAGTCATGACATGAAAGACTCCTGTTTCTGAGACTGTCAGGGGTATTGCACTGTTTGCATCTCACATCTGGAATTAGGAGGTAGTGTTTGACCTAGAAAGGAAAGTTTTGACCTGGTTCCAATTAAGCAGAAACCTTTGTGAGACCGGTTCTTCTTTTCTGAGGACTACAGAAGAGACCCCCAAATGCCTGTGTAATTCTGCCACCAATCTCAGTAGAAAAGCCTTGCACCAGAACCTGTTGAAAAAAACAATCTTAAAAATATAAAAGCAAGATTAGTAGTTTTAATTTCTTTTGAGTAACTATGTCTGTTTTACCCAATTTTCATTCATGAAGGGACACATCTTCAGGATGTGTCTGTAAATGCATCAGCTTGCAGGCTCTGGGAAATGCCTGCCTGCTGTGTGTCCTTGCAATCCTCGTTATTCTCTTGGTACTGGGAGCACTGGCAGCTCCCTGGTCAGCAGCAGATATATTTTGCAGCACGTTTGCTTCTCACCTGTTGTCTCCTAGAGAGCCCCATGGGTGTCCCAGATGGAAAACAAATACACAGCAATGGCTCTTCAGTAAGGATATCTGGGTGTTTAGATTACAACCAGCAAGGACAAACTGCTGGTGAGCAGTGGGGCAGCCTCTTGCAGTGGGATATAATAGATTGGTAAAAATCAGCCTCCTGGGAGCCACACATTTTCTTTGCTTCTTCCCCAGCTGCCTTCTCCTAGCTCTGATCTCTGCTGATGAGCAACATCCTATGCAAAGGAGATTGAAAAGGGGATTTACTTTGATTAGGCCAAAGCCTTTCCTAGTATTTTCAGTCATAAGTATGGCAGCTTTAATAAGCAGGAAAAGAAGATAAATATGAGTCACAGACTGACAAGAAACTCAATTGGAAAAGAGTAGAAAGTTCTGTTGGAAGCCATGCTCTAAGTTCTGTCTCTTTCTAGCAGCCCCTGATAATCTGCTCAGTCCGAAGAACGTAACTTCCTGCAAATCTCTGACAAATACCAAGTGAAGGATTTCAAAGGGATAAAATTAAAGCTTTAATTGCTGGGATAGAATTGAATTTATATTCCACCCAGTTAAGGCTGGGAGAATTTCCCATCAGATTTTCTCTTTCTGTGACCTATGGTTCACAGCCTTCAATGATCTCCTGTCAATCCTGAACCAAAAAGAAGAGAGGTTGAGAGCTGATCTTTTTCATACAGGGGAATAAAGCAAATTTTATAGGTCATAAATTGGTAGGGAAAGAGCTGAGCACAGTTTACCCAATGGAAGCTGTTGATTCATCACATATTTAGAAATACCACTTACCCTGCTAGAATTCAAACTAAAAGGAGAAAATGTATGCAACAGTCATGACAGGACCTGACTTTATATTATTCACTATGTCCTTCCTCAGCAGCATCATGAAATATTGATAACAACAATTATTAATGTATGATTAATTATTAACAGTGATAATCTGTAGATGAAAAAGTGAATATTAACCAGCAGTGTGCACTCACAGCCTAAAAAGCCACCTGGATTCTGAGCTGCATTAAAAGCAGCGTGGCCAGCAGGGTGAGGGAGGAGGTTCTGCCCCTCTTCTTCATTCTGGTGAGACCCCACCTGCAGTGCTGCATCCAGCTCTGGGGTTCCCAAGCCTAAGGATGACACAGACCTGTTAGAACAGGCCCAGAGGAGAGCTACAAAAATGATCAGGAGGGTGGAGCAGCTCCCCTGCGAGGATAGGCTGAGAGTTGGGGTTGTTTAGCCTAGAGAAGGCTCTGGCCTTGTATAGCAGAGTTATGGTACTTAAAGGAGGTCTACAGGAAAGCTGGGGATGGCCACTCATTCAGAACACAGTGGATGAGGGATAATGTTTTTAAACTCAAAGAAGGGAGATTTAGATTGGATATGAGGAATAAATTCTTTACTGTAAAGGTGGTGAGACAATGGAACAGGCTGCCCAGAGAAGCTGTGGATGCCCCGGGCATGGAAGTGTTCAAGGACACGCTGGATGGGGCTCTGAGCACCCTGGTCTGGTGGAAGGTGTGTTAGATCTGGATGATCTTTAAGGTCCTTTCCAATCCAAACCATGCTATGATTATTCTTTCCATTTGTTTGGACAGGTAACCAGCAGCTCCATCCAGCAGAGCCCTGTTGGCTGTTCAAGGCATTGAAATTTCAGGTGGAAGAAGTAGAGAAGGGATGTTTGGAAAGAGCATCTGTCTGAGCCAAGAGGCAAAGGTCTGGCTTTCACAAGGGCGAATGGCAAGGTCAGTGTTGTTACCTGGGGCCAGCCAGATCCTAGAGTAATGATCAGCCCAGACTTTCTTTGGACTAATACGATGAAAACCACAGTTTTATGTTCAGATGTGATTCAGATAAGAGGTTGCAAAGACACGATTTAGCTAGAATTTTATGAAGGAATAGTTGTTCCTCATCACAAAAAGTTACATACGTGTGTTTTTAGCATAATCACAGTGTATGTGCTAATAAGTTATAGAAAGAGACAGCATGCATTACCCAGAGTTTATATTTTTATCTGTGATCCTTATTTAATATTATGGAATGTGTGGAGACGTTTTGTTAAGATATAAAAGAGAGTACAAAAATGCCTTTTGGTACCTTTTTCCAAAAATGACATTTTTCTTGCTATTCACCTTATTCCTCCTGAGCTGGTCTGTATGTTTTTGTATCTCTGCTGTACATCAAGTGCTGGATGTGAAGGGATGCATCCTTTCTGGGAACTGTCATAATCCATGTAATGTGGAGATAACGGGTGAGGACAAAGGAAACTTGTGAAAGTCTCCAGAAAATATACTGCAGCTTCATAGCTGCATTCCCTGTTGGATGCACTTTTGAGGATAATAGGGCCAAGAGGGAGTTGACCCATGCTGGAGAAGACTGGTGTCAAAGCTTTTTGTGATGGGACTACAGGAAAGTCTGGTCTCCTTCTAACATGATATTTATAGGATTTATATCCCTAACCCTAGAAATCTATGAGCTGCTTTATCTTTCTGATGCGTCCCGCTCAGGTTTGGATTGTGTGTTCCACAGGCAGATTTTCTCCTGAGCTAAACCCCCAAAGTATTTAATCTTGAGACAAGATTGCTAGCTCATTTTCAGTAAGGCTTAGTGCAGAACTGTGCTGTTGAATGATATTTCATTATCTGTAACAGCAATAACTGAGAGGGGAAACCATTGTATAGGGACTGGAATTTGGTGAAATTATCTCTGCATCTGACCAAAGTATGACAAAAGACTGTGTGTTTAACAACATAATAAAAGTTGCATGTGCCTTTTTTCCTCCAAGTGAAGGCAGAGACACTGTGGTGTGTCTGAGGATTTACACTCCCTGCTCTTTGAAATCTGGTGGGATGTAAGCACTTCTTATTTGCTTCACCAGACACAGGTGTCTTCTCTGGCCCTTTCATACCCTTGAATGCTCACAAGAGTGGTGCTATTTTGTGACCACAAATCTGTGGTTGCAGCACGAAAACACAGTAGTTTTTGATTCTGTAAGAGAACAAAATTATGATGGTGATGAATCCAGCAGCTGTGAAAGCAGCTTCCAATATCGTACTTTAGGAAAAACTAGTGAGCATGAAATTTAGTCAGGTTTTTAAGAGAGATTGTAAGACCAGAGCCTACTTATTTTTTATCATTGTTTAAAGACAGGTTTTTTTGCAAATTGCTAGTCCACTCCCACTTGATAGGTAGATAGATAGGTGGAAAGAAAATCATTGTGGAAAATATGTTCTGCCACAGTAATATATAATTACGTGACAAAAAATATATCAGCCTGTGCTGCAGGCAAGGCATTGTGTCTCATTAGTGTTTGGTAGACTTGACCACAAATAACATGTTTTCAAAACTGCCATCTCCCTCTAATTCTTTTTCTATACTTATACTCACAGTCACATTCGAAATTAGCAGATTCCTGGAAATACACTTCATCTGGCCAGCCCTTTTCCTAATTATTTGCTTGTGTAATTAAAGGAAAACGTCCTTCTGCAGCTGCACTTTGAGAGACTAAAAGCAGACAGGCTGTTCTCAGTGAGGGAGCAGTCATTTTTTACCCAGTTAATGGTACCAAAGTGTCTTGTGTGCTGTGTGTCCTGACAACTGCCTGAATGCAGCTCCCAAAGACCAGTGCTGGCCATTCCAGCTACTCCTGAGATGCACGGGCCAGAAAGCCATGAGATCCCATTTGAGATCCAATATTTTCCTCCACTGGTTGAAACTGAATGCAACAAAGCCATTAACAACAGCAGACTCACTCAGAGCTGTGCATCTGTGCCTTGATGCTGATACAGCATCAGGACACACATGAAAAAATGTGAGCAACCTGCAGCTGAGGGTGCAATCTCACTTTTTTCACCAGTGCTGCTGAAATAGATGCAAGCTTCCACTGTTTAGTCCCTGAGTTCCCATCTGTTAAGGCAGTAGAGAGAAAAGAGATTTTTTTTCTTGATACCTGCAGATATTTTGAGATAAAATTGGTTTTAATCTCATAATTTTTAGTACAGCCAATGCATGTTGATTGATTTCTCATTGTTTCTATTTTCATGAAAGACTGCTGTATGAATTTTGCCATGCTATATACTCAGAGGCAGATAATAATAAAGCATACTACTTTGACCTTTTCAGTTGCCTGTACTTTAATTTACTGGCTATTCTCATTCCCTTGTGTTTATAGCCCCTCAATATAACTGGCAAGGACAAAATACACCAGACAGATAGTCAAGATGCAGATTATTTAAAAGGGTAAAGACTGGCTTTATCATTCTCCTTAAAATTTACAGTGTTTTGTGTGTCCTGTTGGTCATTAAAGTCATGATAACCCATTCTTAGCTGTAGCAATACCAAGTGGCACAAGTTCAACTTCATTTGTAGTCGCTTATTGGTCAGCATCCTGTTACAGCAGCGGGGTGTAATCTAGATTAAGTTTTGTAGGAATCAACAGATTCCTTCTCTGAGTTTAGTAAAAGTCTATGTGATCTGTTTGAAAGTGGTTGCGTGGGTGGTTGCCTGACCACTGCTCTGATTCTGATACTGCTGGCTAGTAGAAAATCAGGGGGAAAATAATCCCATTACAGCCTGTGGCAGATTTCCTCGACCACATGGTCATGAAGATAGTGGCTTGTCTGACTAATGCAGAGAGGGGAAAAGGAGCAACAGGCTGGCTGTGGTCTTTCTCCATGCACTTGTGAAATACAAGCCACAGTCAAAACTGCATCAGGAAATACTCACTGTGTCTGGTTGTTGTCAGCACCCCACAAAATTCTGATCATCCTTCAGTTTGGTGAAAGCCTAGGGGGAGTTTTCACAGTGAGAATGGCAAAAAGAAGACAAAATGCTCTGTCGAAAGACTTATTTGTGCAGGGATGTCTGAGAGTGGGATATAGCAATGGCAGAGCACAGAGTTTTGTGGCAGAGCTTTGTGTATAGTGGGATAGTTTCAGTTTTCTGGTGGTTCTGAAAAGCTCTGAATTGGAATCTATACAATAAAAAGAACAGGAGTAATGAAAAGGTAAAAATGGGGGGAAAAGCAGCAGCTTTGGTCATTTGGTTTGTTTCATTTGCTTTTCATCTAGTCATATTGATTTCAGGCTTGTTATTATGATGGTTTTTGGTGGTTTTTTTTTTAATATCTCTGTAGGGTTGCAATAAAATATACAACTAGGAGAATAAAGAAGGGTAGCCAAAGTTAGATTACATTCTGCTGCTCACTGCATAGATTTGTACATTGTTAAAGCAGAAGGGACTAGGATGATCTCTTAAACTGAACAGAATGCATTAAATTTTACCCACTGAGTCCTGCTTCAAGTCAAACCACTTGGGCCTGAACTAACTCAAAGCTCTTAGAGTATGTATTCAGTCTTGATTTTGAACACTTAAGGATTTACAAAGATCTAGAAATCTTTAAAATGTAAGGAGACAGAGACCACCATCCTCTGGATATTCTCAGAGGAGATCCTTCAAGACCTCTGGATAATCTGCTGATTATAAATTTAGTTTAAAGGAAAAGCAAATGGAAACACATCTCTCTCTTTTTCATTATTACTCTCATTATTCTGAGTTCAAATTACAGCCTGCAGAGGTAGGAATGATGTGTCTGATGAACTGAAAAATCTTAGAAGCACAAGAAATGCTCTTTCTGCTTGGATAAATTAAGGCAGTGGTGAACTACTAACCCTTCACCTTCAATTTTAGAAAGCAGGGAGGAAACCAAGAGGAAATCCTATCTGATGAGTCTGCAGAGCCTGGCATCACTTGCCTGTGCTCCCAGGGTGGTATGGCTCAGGCATCACTGTCTGGCAGTGCTGACTGCACAGACACTGCTTGGCTTGCAGAAAATCAATGTGAAGCATGACCAGCCAGGTAAAAATGTCAGAAGGAAAGGATGCAGCTATTTGGCAGGGCTGGCTGAAAATTTTCCATCCTAGTCCTCTTCTGCTGAAAACTGTGGGTTTTATAAAAGCCTTTGTTCTCTTCAAGCCAAAGTCATTGAGCAGAGCTTGAATGTGTTGTGTTCATTTTGGCTTTGAAAAATTCTGATTTTGTTTGGGGCAAGACAAAATGAAAGTCTGGGCTAAAAGTCAAAACTCAGCAAAATCTTCAACAAACGCAAGCACAAGGCATATTTCTACAGAAAGAGACAAATCTGGCTTCCAATTATGTTTGTTTAACTTTTTTATCAGTTAGTTCTAACCTTCTTAAAATATATCAGCATTTTGTGGGTATTATCTAAAGAACGGGGCCAAAAAATAAAAAAGAGAATTCAGACTATGAGTTGATTTTGAAACATTTGATGCTAGAGAAAGAGGAAGCTCAGACTATGTTTTTACAGGTATAGCCATTTGCCCCAGTTTTCTCCAGTGACATAAATTAGCTCAGATCTTTTGCAGTCATGGGATCAAACTCCTAGCTGATATGAATCAAAGCACCCCTATTGCTGATAGCCAAATTTATGTCTGGAATAAAAAGACAGAGCTCTCTTCATGAAGCCAGGTGGACCACATCTGCAGGGGTGTAAACTTCAATTCATGAAGTTACCTGATGCAGATCAGTGGCAGATTTGACCTATTTGGGGTTTTAGTGAACAGTCTGAATCATTGCTGAGCTGTCAGCACAGAGCTCAGCAGCTGAGGAGCCATGAGCAGGGTAGCGTGGTCAGACTTTGTTAAAATTAATCCTTGGAGGTGTTTACTCTGTTAATGCTGTTCTACACAGAAGAGCTGAAAAGAGATGAGATTGGAACAGTATTTGCTGATAATGCAAATTATGGTCTAAATAGTATAAGGACACAGAAAATGACCTTGTATCTATACATTCTCTGCTGGCAATTTTTAATTTTCTATTCTGTCTAATTTTTTCTCTTGGATGACTTTTACTGTTGCACCAAGTGATCCATAGGCACTGTCATGTGTGAGGGATTGAAGGACAGAAAGTCTCAAGTCTGACTCTGTGTCCTGATGTACAGAGATAGCTCAGAAGGGGAAAGATGCTTTATTCCACTGTGATTTCTTTGCTTTGTGCCCAAGCAGCTGCCTTCTGGTGCCTCACGGGATACTTTTAGAGTGTGGACATACATCCCTTAGAAACTAGTCTGAGGCTTTGCATCCACAAGTTTCTTCATAGACATGAATCCTCAGTGAAAATCAAAGAAATATTTGGAGAGGAGAAATTATTTTCTCACTCCAGCTCCTGACTCCCTCATTGTCCTGTTCAAAGAGGATTTCATAATTAATTCTCCCTGGCATAACATGTCCAGAGAATGCCTCTGGAAAGACTTCTCAACAGATAGTGCTGTATCCTCCGAGTGGGCACCTTTATATTCCCTTGAGACCTGTAAAAGGATACACTTAAGACAGAGTTTTAATTCTCTGCTGAGTCCTTCTACCCTCCCCTGCATACACAGACCCTTCTATATTTCAGCCTCTACTGGCTCTGAGGAAACAGGATAAGGTTATATCTTACTACCTGTAGCAAATAACAGCAAATGCCATCGTAGCAGCAAGAGGCAGTCATGGCATGGCAGCAAGATTTTATCTGAGTCCTGGCACCCTCTCCCATTGGGGAGCTATGGGTTCATAGCTGTCAGAAACTGAGCAGCCAAACCCAGGCTCAGAAAGCCCACTGAGAGCCTGAAGGACTGATGTTGGGTTGGGCTCTTGTCACTGACCACACAGTGGAGTTGTGGTGTGTTTAGAAAGCTCACATTTCACTTTCCACCAAATTGGTGCAAATTTAATTTAATCATTTAATTTTCTCACTCTCCTTTGAACAAGGTTTTTCAGCCATTCTAATCCAGTATCAAGCTAAGCTTATGGCTTTGTGGTCTGTACTTTTAGGCATTAATTTAGGTATTTGACTTATATGCTGTCTTGACTTAGCAATGCAATGAAATATAACGTTAGAAGATCCCTTGCCTCCTGTTTTCATTGGCAGAGCTCAGAGAAGGTGTTGGAAGTATCCTTTTGCAATTCTCAGCCTGTGATTCTCATATTAAAAAAAAAAGGAAATAATTAAAATGCAAGATGGTGAAGTTTATAGAATCAGAACTGCTGCTTGGGATATTTCTTGACTGTTATGACAGTCTTTCTGCAATGCCCATTAAATTTCCTGCAAGCATCTCCCAAATGACTCCTGTAAAATATACTCATGAACAAAAAGGACTAAAAAAACTCACTATGCAGACATCTATTCTTCCGAAATTATTTCTGCTTTTCTGACTTCTGCTATGAGTAAGTGTGTTCATTTAGGTACGTTTCTGGAAATACTTGGGCTTACTCCTGCTTGCAGAATGATGGTGTATCCCATCCCCTGTGTAGTGGCTCTCAAACTGGGCTGTGCATTTTCTATGTTGGCAGATTCTTATCCTCTGAATTCCTTGGAGAATTTCTTTGGAGGTAGTTACTTGCTAAGATATACCAGTGCTGCTCAGTTTCAATTTGGTGCACCCTTTTAATGTTCCAAATAATGTGGATTTAAGAATAAAAGCGCATATTCACTTAAGGGTGTAGTTTTTCAAATGGGAACAAAATTAGGGATGTACTTAATGAAGAGTCTGCTTGGCTGCTTCTACTTCCTCTTTGGTTAAATTAAAATCTCTATTAATACAAGATGCAGCTTCAGTACCCACCAAAAATGCAATAATATTGCTGCTTTTGTGGTGTAATTTTTTTTTCTACTTTCCTAATTACATGGCTTCATAAAATGGGATTATAAGAAAGAATGCTAATTATCAAGATTTGTAATAAAAATAGAAGTGTTGGTCAACTACCTAATCTGTGTTGCTTTCCATAACCTCTTGCTGTAAAGTCACCAAGGTAGATAAGTAGGGTGATGAGACAAAGTGTATGTTCTGCTATATTAATATAGCTTGAGATGAATCTTTTCTGATTCATGAAATTTTTTTAGTGTAAATCCAAAATAAATTTATTTTACCAGCAAAGTTCAAAAAGTAATAATAAAAAATTACTTCTTCCCACTCAGCTGACAACCGTAGATGTGTTTGCCTCACCTAGAATGCTATATGATATTCCAAATTTATTGTGACTGTAAACAACAATTCTGCTTGCTTTATGGCTTTCCTGAGCTCCAACAGTAAAACACAATATCTCTATCTGGTTGGAATTATGTGTTATAACAGTTTTATGGTGGGGGGAGTAAAGCTCTGATAAAGATAAAATAGAGTTTTGCTTTTCTGTGTGACCTTGTCATTTGAAAAAACATAGCACTCTAACGAGATATAATTTAAAAGACTTCTGGGAGCAAATTGAGTTTACTGAGATATTTCTGAGAGTAATTACTTACTGTGAGTTGTCAGTGCACTCTGTTACAGTTCTTTTCCTAGCAAATGTAGATATCTGGGACTGTGTAGAATGGATTAAAGCTCCTACCATTAATGTTTGATGGGAGACAGTAGTGAAAAAGATGGATGCTTATATAACTGACATTTCCAGCATTTATGGCCATAGACTAAAATGCCAGGCGCATAATTTCAAGTAAAATGGCAGACCCAACTCAATAATATTTAATGATGTAGCAGACCTTGGCTGGGAGAACAGCTAACGGAAGTCATTGCGCTGCATTTATCGAATTGTTAAAATGAGTTGAATAATAATTGGGTTTTGCAGGAGTTTTGTTTCGGAAATTTATTTCTGTGATCCAGTACTCCAAAAATAAATTCCTTCTCATTCCAGCCAACACAAAATGCAGAAAAAGATTTCGAACTAGCTAACTTGATGGCTAGATTTTTACGCTGACTTTGTCCAGTGTTTACAGCACAGAAATATATTCAATAGCTCAGACACAGTTTGGAAGATTGGGTGAGATTGATTGGACAAGCTAGTGAAAGACAAAATTGCTTTGCAGAGAGTCTCCTTTTAGTGTTTGACTCTTTACAAAGTTGGGCCTTTTTGTCTGCCATCACACACCTAGGAATGTTCAGATGCAGATTCTCTGGAGTGTTTTACAGTACAGAGATATTTGTGTGCCAGGACTATGATATCACTGATGATGTCAGCAAACCGAAAATTAACTTCTTCTGTACCACTCTGCTAATACTTTACCCTTGAATAAGCAGAAGGGACCTGGACGGATAAGAATCTCAAATTGGTAGAGCTCTGTAGGGGTCTTGTTACCAGGTCTGTGGCCACAGAATCTCCCTGTGGCTCTTCTCCCTGTGGAGAGCACAGAACAAAGGTGGACTTGAGGAAGAAGTGTGCATGACCAACCATTCCCAGCCAGAGTCAGAGGACTGTGCAGGCTTTCCAGAAGTTTATAAATTAAAAATGGAAAGGATATACATTCAGGTTCAACGACAACAAAAGAAAAACCTCCTCAAATTCTTACTTTTTAAAAGAGAATTTTTAAAGCATTTTCTCTTTGAAAATCCAAATATCTCAATTTGAGTATTCTGAGTATTTCACTTACAAAAAAAGGAAAATTTGGGATTGGGCTTCAGCATAAGTTTTATTTTTCTTTTTGTGGGCTGTCACCTTAAAGAACCATTTTAATTCTGCTCACCATTGACCAAGCTTTCCCCCCAGCTTTTTTTTTCCCACATAGATTTGTCATAGCTGCATTATGTCCGTGGGCCATGACACAGCTCTTAGCAGTACTTAGTAAGTCTTTCTGTTCTGTCAGAAGTAAAACTGAGCCAGGAAATAGCCACACTCCCCACCCGAGAAGTGTAGACCAGGTTAACACAAAACTTATGGAGACTTGAGCTTAACTGCAGAGTGCCTTAAAATAGTTCAAGCGTGGGAGGAATGGAAAGGCTGTTGTTAATAGATCTCCTAGGTAGGGTTGCTATAAACTCCCAAGAAATGGAGTGGTGGAACGTTTCCAGATACTAGAGAAGTTTTAGGGGGCATTTCAAGAGCAATGATTAAGTGCTTATTTTTAGCCTTGCTTGTTTGGTACTGAAAGAATCTGTTTGACAATCTGAGTAGTTTTCTGAGCTGGTAAAATTCCTGGGGTAGAGTAAATGGCAGTCGTAAGTATAAATCCCTGTAAATGGCAAAATTTCCTCTCAGTTCAAAAGGAATAAGACATTCCTGCAGTATGAATTTCTGAAAATGTAAACTGAACTTCTCTTGTTTCAGAACTGCCTAAAAAAACCCCAATGGAGTTGAAAATTCCCCCCTGGAGAGTGTCAGCAGGCACCCAGAATACATCTCCAGGGTCACTTAATTCCCTGGATCCTACCCAACTGCTATTGAAGTTAATTGAAAAAACTCCCATTGCCTTGAAGAGGTTTTGGATCCGACTCAAACGGCTCAGTGGCAGCAGATTACAAGAAGGAACCCCACTGTGGAATTCCAGCCATCTGCCTATGGGTAAGCATTTATTGATACAAATGTATTTGCTTGGGCTGTGTCATGAGGCACTTCAGCCCCACTTAGGCAGTATTTCAGAGTGAAGGAGATCTCCCTCTCATCCCAGGTCATTGCTGTCAGGAGCTGGGAAGCTATTAAGTAGCAATACAAGTTTACCCACAGCAATGTCACAAGTTCCTTCCCCGTGCTGTGTGTGTGAAAAGATCAGCCAGTGCTGGGTTAAGCTGGTGTTCCGATCCCTGTGTGTCTGTTTGCATTAGACAGGACAAAATCCCATCGTTTCCACCTCAAACCCATGCTCAGTGATACCGTTCCCCTTATCAATCTTTTATTATATCATCTCTGTGCTTAGATAAGAGAACTGTTGGGAAACAAAGCTGAGTGTAAATATATAAGGACTTGTTTAGTTAGCCCACACACTTGTGTGTTGCCCATTTCATCTAAAGCTGGTGAAGAAGGAGCAGGATATGTGTGGAAAGCGCATTTGAAGGATGGCTGTCTCCAGCAGTGTTGCAGCTTACCAGAGAATCAAATGATGTAAAACCAGACTGTGTAAATTGCCCCAGCTGATTAGGAAACAGGGGAGCTGTTAACATCCTAGAAGGATGTGTGTAACAAAATTGTGTAACAAAAGTGGTGAGGCTTCGGAGGAGAGCGGCTGGCGGGCCTCACCATGCGCCAGGCCTCAGCGGTGCGCTGCACACACTTAAATTGTCAATTACTGTAATGCTGGGGCAACCCACTAACAGCTTAATTGTTGTCTGCAGCTCCAGGCCATGGGTGGCTCCTCTAGGCTGTGTTACATAGAAAATCAAATCAGCCAGTGTGCAGGCTGGAAGGGACTGTGCTGCAGCCTCTGGCGTGGGGTGTAGGCGCTACCTGAGCTTGTGCTGAGAGCGTCTCAAAGTCTTACTCTTGTCAGACTCTGTGCTCTTCCCCTAGTCAGGAAACCCACAGCACTAGCTGAAAAAGACAGGCTGCAATATATTTTTGTAGGCTTGGGGTAGCTGTGTGCTACTAGAGGAGGCAGATGTAGCAGAAGGCACTTCTGGTTATGAAAGTCTTTTTTTTTTTTTTCCCAGGACAATGAGTATGAAAGCAAAATAAATTGTACACCATGATTAAAATCAGAGCAGGAAGCTCAAAAATGGAGTCTAGTCCAAAACTTACAGAATCTCCCAAGACTCTTTTATTTTATTTCAGTCAGTTTAGTTAAGCCCTTGGGCTCTTCTCCAACCAAGTGTTTGTCTGCCTCTAGACATGAAAATCTGCTACTAATCTTATTTCTGTCCTGGGCTAGATTGTGTCCTTGGTAGGAATTTCCAATATGGATAATGCAGAGCTATTTTTGCTTGTGGGTTTTTGCTTATATTCTTTAGAAAATATTCTAAATCCCTGGTTTTGTCTAAGGAACATTTTAATAAATATGCCTATAAGCAAGAAAGAAATTTCTCTGCTGGAGAGAGCCTTTAGTTCAGCTCTGAAAAATGGTTGTGATCAAGAACCCAGTGACATGTTAGTTTCAGTTTTACTCTGGACTGCAGGTGCCATAGAGTACCAGGACTCATGGAATCATGAGTACCATTATATGAACAATTATATGATTCAGGTTGGAAGGGACCTTAAAGATCATTTAGTTCCAACCCCCCTGCCATGGGCATGCATACCACCATCCAGATCAGGTTCCTCAGGGCCCCATCCAATCTGGCCTTGAATACTTCCAGGGATAGGGTATCCACAGCTTCTCTGGACAATCTGCTCCAGTGCCTCACCACACTCTAAGTAAAGAATTTCTTCCTAACATCATTAATTCCTTTAATTTAAAACTATTCTCATTTTCTTATCACTCTCTTTCCATGTAAAAAGTTGCTCTCCCTCTTATTATAAGACCCCTTTAGGTACTGGAAGGCTGCTTGAAGGTATCTCCAGAGCCCTATCTTCTCCAAGCTGAACAATACCATTTCTGTCATCTTGTTTCATAGGAGAGGTTCTCCAGCCCTCTGATTTTCACCATGGCCTCCTCTGGGCTTGCTTCAGCATATTCCTGTCTTTCTTGTGCTGGGGACCCCCAGACATGGATGCAGTACTTCAGGCTGGGTGTTACAGGGGTGGAGCAAACGGGCAGAATCACCACCGACCTGCTGGCGTTGCCTCTTGTGACACAACCAGGATGCAGTTGCTTTCTACATGCATGCACTGCTGGCTCATGTCAGTTTTCACCCACCAAACCCCCCAAGTCCTCCTCTGCAAAGCCGCTCTCAATGAGTTCTTCCAGTCTGCACTGCCTGGGATTGTCCTGACCCAGGTGCAGCACTTTGCACTCACACATGTTGAACTTCATTAGGTTCTCATGTGTCCACTTCTCCAGATTGTTCCAGTCCCTCTGGCTGGCACCCCTTCCTTCTGTTTTGCAAACCGTGCTGCTCAGCTTTGTGTTTGTGTCAGCTGCAAATCTGCTAAGGTTGCACTCGCTCTCACTGTCTCTGTCACTGATAAAGGCATTAGACAGCACCTGTACAACAGCAGAGCACTGTGGGACACCAGCTGTCACCAGCCTCCACCTGCACATCAAGCTGCTGACCACAGCTCTCTGGTTTTGTCCATCTGGCCAATTCCATATCCACTGAGTAGCCCACCATTCAAACCCATGACTGGCCAATTTGGAGACAAGGGTATCATGTGGGACCATGTAAAAGGCCTTATAAAATCTGGGTGGATGACATCAGAGCCTTAACCCTGCTAATGAGCTCATCTGCACTGATGAGTACCAGGTCCAGTAATGCTTCTCCTCTGGTTGGTTTGTCCAATACCTGGACAAGGAATTTGTCCTCAACACCCTCTAGAAGTCTCCTGGACTGCTCACAACCAGCTGTGTTGCTCTCCCAGCAGGTGTCTGGGTAGTTGCTCCTTAGCATCTGTATCAGACAGGCACCTGCACATCCTGAAATCTCATGGTAGTCTCCATGTGTGGCATGTAGCAGGTTGTTTTGTAGGGAAAGGTAGTAAACAGCAGAAAACTAAGAGTTGGCATGCAGGCTAGCAAATCTAAGTTACTAACTAAATTTCCCTTCAAGGTAATAGACTGGTGGAGCTTGCCCATTGTAGTAAAATGCCCAGTTAATCTAAGAGCCAAACAGATGGGAAGTTTTGAGAAGGTAGGAGAGAAAAGGAGATAATAGAAGCTGCAGTTCCATAGACAAGATCTGGTCTGAAATAACAGCTATAAATGGAAATTATATGCAGGATATTGCCCATATGCTTCCCAAAACTGTGTCCAGGCCACAGTGTTTTCAATTTCTTCCCCAAATGCTGTCACATCTTTTGTAGCGCTGTATCTGAAGGGAGTTTTAAATGTGAAGCTGGGCCAGCAGCAAGATTAATTTCAATATTAAAAGCTGATGATTTTCCCAAAGGTGTGCAGCAGCACCAGACCAGCCCAGCTGCTGATCTCGCCATGGCTGGGCTGCAGGAGCAGCTGTCCTGTCCTTTCATAGCTGGGGATCTCACACCCATCCACAGCAGCCTTGCCAGGGATGTTGGCAGTGCACACACACCTGCTCTCCTGGTGAAAGAAGAGACATCAAATTCTCACCTTCAGAGCCTTGTCTTGGTCTCCCCATCCCAGTTATGTCTCCTTCCTGTGGCTCACTGACTCCATACTCCCTACTCCGTTCTCATCAGCCAGCTGGTTACAAGATACCAAAGTTTTAGGTGGTTCTTTAGATTTAGCTTGACTAACTGCCTTGACAGATGCTTTTGAACATCTTGGCATTAAGGAAATAAACCCCCCTCCTTGTAACCAATTTCTGGCACTTTAAGGACTTGTTTGGCTGTGCTTCCTTCCTTAAAATCTCTTGGATCTCATCTTCCACCCCCGTGTTTACTTGTGGGATTTTTTGCCCTTTTCTATACATGCTTCCCACTGCTAGAAGCAAAGAAAAATGGCTGATTTTGTGTGGACCCCCCTCAAACACTGTAGGTATACAGGAATATGAAAGTAGCTTGAGAAGAATAGGGCTTACTCACATTGAGGAAAATTGAGGATGTGGCAGACCCATCTTTTGCTCTCTGTTCTCTTGCAATCCCTGTATAACCTTAATTCTTGTGTTTCTTACTTGTGAATTGACAATGTCATTAACATCACAATTCTGGGTAGTTAGATAGCAAAAAAATCAAATTCAGTGTAAAAGAAAAAACAAAACAAAGTGGAGGATATTGGGGGAAAAAACCCCATCCTAAAGCTCACTCAGCAATGGTTCACCGGTTTCCTTCTAGCCCTTCAAAAGAAAGATGTTTGGTTTAAAACAGACAGTGATGCCTCAACATTGCTTTAATGATCTGCAGTACTGAAAGCAGATGCAAGGTTAGGAATTATTATGAAGGAGTAGACAACTGGGTGGAAGTCATTATTACTGCACTATAAACTCATAATTCCCACCTCTTGAATGCTGTACTTCTGGCAGCCTTACATTGGAGTAACATTACTGGAAAAATTTCCAGAGGACATATTTTGATGACCCACTGTTTAGGAGAGGAATATCTACACATATCAAGGACAATCAAAATATGGAAGACCCTCAGCACTGGGAGTGATCAAGCAATTTAGGGTTTTTCAAGTTGGAAAAACAATGTCTAGAGGACTGTGAAATGAGTTTCTGGCAGAGAACAACAGTTCTATGATTTTTTCCAGGACCTCAAGTATTAGAGTAGAGTGAGGAAAAACTATCACACAAAGGCTTAAAGAAATTCCAGGAGGTATTATTTTACAAAGCATATAGTTCAGCCATGGAAACTCTTGATGTAGAATGTTTTAACCACTGAAAGTTTATAAACATTAAAAAAAAAAAAATAAAAGGCAACAAAAACCTAACCAGACCCCAAAACAATCTGCTAGAAAAATTCACACTAGAGTTGTGAAAAGCTAACTGTTCAAACAAAGTCAACACTTCTTCATCTGAGGTCTCCTGAGTTTCAGGTGCTTTGTGCAGGGAGGGAATGTTATTTCAGTCTGTATCTCCTAGCTGAATTTCAGGCAAACCCTTTATTTTATCCTTACTCAGATCTGTAAAAGAACTTTTTCTTCTCCATTTCAATACCATGGAGAGAGGTTAAACTGGTCTTTTCCCTCTGTGAAGGTCTGTGTGAGGACTGTCTCACAGAGAAAGACCATGACCTCCTGTTTGCAGGGTAGATGGCAACTTCTTTGCTTTGCCAAGAACCTTCTCTCTTGAAACCTTGTCCTACAGTTCACAATATTTGAAACTGATCTTCTCTGAAGGAGTTGTTGTGGGGTTGTTGTTTTTTTTTTCCTGTGGTTCTTGGGTCTTGGAAAGAAAAGTTGAGAAGAAAAATACAAGAGATCACAAAACACTTATTTCTCACAGTGTGATTCAGCAGGAAACAAGAAGGCAAGAAATGAAAGTAAAATAGTGATCTCTGGAGAAGGGGCTGAGGAGAGGAGGCAGAAAAGAAGCCTCCTGTCTTGCAGGGAGGCTGGAATCCCTTGCTTGTTTAATGATTTCATTATAAGCTTAAAAGGCTAACTCTGAAGTTAGAAGTAACAACTGCTCAGGGACTCTTTGAGAGCTAAATAAACCCAGCCCATTTCATGGAACTTGGCACTGAATGGAGCCTCTTTGGGACCGAGGGAATTACAGATCACTCATTGCAGCAGTGGCCAGTCTCCACCAAGTAGGTTATTGCTTTATTTCCTCTTCTCTCTCAGATGAGTTTGGCTAGGTGCTTTCTAGTTTAAATATGGTATAATCAGGATTCCTTCAGGCTAAACAACCCCAGCTCCCTCAGCTGCTCCTCATAACACCTGTGCTCCAGACCCTTCCCCAGCTTTCTTGCCCTTCTTTGGACAAACTCCAGCTCCCTGCAACACCACCTGCCCCTGATGTTTTAGGGTCTAGACAAGATACTCCTGTGGGTCCTCTGGGAGCTCTGAAGTAGCTGTACCACTGTCTGCTCCTTACCTTTCCTTTCTCATCCTGTCAGTAGGGATGCCTGTCCTCACAGTCATGGTGTCTCCCAAACCTGGGCAAGATTTCTGATCTGCTTCAGTGCTGAGGATGATTTAAATGAATCTGTGCTACTCTGAACTGAAACAAATTGGGAATGCTTGCATGAGCCACCAGGTACATCAGCTGTGCTGTGTTATAGCCAGTAAGTAAGGTGAGATCTGGTGAGCTCTGCCAGAGAACACTTGCTCAGCCATTTTTCCCACACACCTGTGCCATCAGTTGTATGGCAGACCTGTCAGCTGATGCTGGAACAGGCTCCAGCTTTCACAGCTTTAACACTATACACTCAGCCATATATCTGCAGTGACAGGCTTTGTGGGAGCCTCTAGCTAAGTCTTTTTGAACCTGCTTGTGCTCCACCTATAGGAAAATTCGTATTTGTCATATATATTTGTCCTACTTCCTATTTGGAAGCAGGCTCTGGGGAGAAACAGTCAGGGAGCTGCCTAGCAGCATGGCAAGCTTTGGGAAATGCCATCCTGTGTAGCAGCTCAAAGAAGGGAAGCTGACAAACCACAAACCTGAAATTTGTTAATGACCCTAAATGCATCCCAAAAGCCACGGAAGTTCAGAGCTGAGTTCCTTCAAAGTGAGAGTGCTGGGGCCATGGTCCAGCCATGAGGTGCCAGAGCTGTCCTGAAATGTTTTTGCCTGGAGAACTGGCAGCAAAGCAGCACAGAGCTTGGTCCAGGCTGGTTCTCCCTTCTTCAGGTCAGAGCAGTGGGCTGGACTTCTTGGCTCTGTTCATCTCTCATTCCAAACTGCAAATTTCAGGGAGCTCCAGTGGGTGACAGGCGAGGCAGTGCTAGCAGGTGGCTTCTTGGCTGTAGAAGCAAAACTGGATTCTGCTGCTCCCTAGAAGAAGGGTGATAGCAGGACTATAACAGGCATTTTTCTCTGCAAGAACTCAAAGCCCTGTCTTGTATAATTGTTTGAGGAGAGCTGACTCATTTTATGCCTGTCTTCTGTGCTTGAGGTAAAGGTTTGTGAAAGGCAGAAGGGATCCCTTCTGTAGCTTCCCTCAGTACTTTCTCATTCTAGAAAACCCAAACACACAGGGATTACTGTGTCATTTGACATCATCCACTGCAATCAGATGTTAAAAAAAGCTGAAATTTAGTGATGAGAGCAGAAGGTTGGGATTGAGGTTCCAGATGTTTTCCTTAAGTTCCTAGGATTCAGTTCTGTTCAGACCTAAGAGAAGACTTACACAACTTGTCCATGTAATCAGGCATGCATGTTATTCTTCAAGTATTGTATGTTCAGTGTCTGTGATATTTATCTTCTTTTTCCAGTGCTGCAGCTTTCTATTTCTTTTTCCTATGCAATTATCTTTGCACCTCCCTAAGTTATAGTTCCTGTTGTTTAAAAAGTGACTGAGACAGGGAAGATAAGCAGCTGAGTATTATTCTCTACAATATACAGCTTTCAGAGGCCATACGCCCACAAACACCCACCAAGCTGTCTCCGTCCTCCTCTGCAAGAGAAAGAAATTGCTGCTGAGAAATGATGAGAAGAGATCCTTGCAAAGAGATGAGGCTGAGTAAAATGCAGCAGGACATGGGAGCGTGCTCCTGGCTTCTCATTAGTGGAGGAATCTGTATGTCACATCACAGCACACACAGGCTCGTGTGACAGCTCCTGCACCTCCAGGCTGTAATGCAGTCAAGCTGGGAGGACACAGAAGCAAGAAATTCTGCTTTATTCTCCTAATATTTTTTTCAGCAGGTTTTAACTTACACAGTCTCTCTCACAATATACTGGCAACTGCTCCAAAAGATGAAATTTTAAGTGAAATCAAATTGCTTTGTGAGACAAGGTTTTGTGGCTACATACTCGTGTAGGAATTTTAAAAATACAAAGCCAAAAAGCATTTCTTTCTAAGTTATGTATTTTAATGTAAAAAAAGCCCCACCCACAAACAAACTTATCCCTGGTCTCTATTTTCTATGGAAAGCAGTAAGTACTTAGTTTGATCTAGTTTTGTGGTTTGTTTCTGTTTGATTTTTTTTTTCTGGGTTTCAGCAGTGATTTGTGGTTTGTTTCAGTTTGATTTTTTTTCTGGGTTTCAGCAGTGATTTATTCAGTTACAGGAAAGTATAAAGATTCTGTTATTTACAGAAAAGTGAAACAAATGTTTGTAGTAGAATCATAGATTTCTTTTGTTTTCAGAAGTGTATCCAGTAAACACTATGAAACATTGATACATACATTAAAGCAAGCAAAGGATACAGGCTCTTACAGACTGTATGAAACGGATGCTAAATGGGCTTGTAAAGGATTTTGCACAGTATATATTTGACCTTAGAAAATGCATAAATAAAAATGCAACAAAAAAACCTAGGAAGAATAAAGCATTTCCATCTTGTCTGCTCTATTACCATGGTCCTTCATCAGAAAAACTCAGTGTTTATCAGAGATTACAATTTCCAATGACATCCTTGGTAAGAAGGACCAGTATACTATTCTTTAAAAGAGTTGTTATTTTCCCAGTGAAGTCCATAGGGATTTTACCTTTGAAAGACACATAAACCAATAATTAGCTATACTTGAGTCTGCATAAGCTGTGTATCATGGCTGCTGAAAAGAGAAAAATGCAGGCTGAAGTGAACTGCACTATCTTTCTCTTAAAATTGGTAAGATTGACCTCAAGTGGTAGATTTGTCCCTGTATTGCATGTTCTGAAAAGTGGAACTTCTTTACCTCAACTGTGTACAACATTTGTATTTTTAAACATTAATTTACAAATAGGCTCTCTAATGCTATTTTCCCACAAAGTACAGGTATCACCAAATGTAAAGGTGCAAAAGTCTTGGTCTAATAAGAAATCTTGTCAAAATTAGGCTCTTGAGTTTGTCAGGAAAATTAATCCACAATCATCAGAGGTTTATGTATAAAAAGAAGACAGAGGAGTCCTTTTACTTTATTGGAATAAAGGGAGAGGCCATGGGGCATTCCCCTGGGGTCTCTCACATTTTTGGAGGATGCAGCCTCCTTTTTATCCCAATTTCCCAGCTGCATTTCCCTTATCTCTTTGCCCATTGCCCGAGGTACTTGAGAGGCACAGACTGCCCGGAACACCTGATCCCCTCTAATGTATAACCCTCCTTTTAAATTTTTAATTCTCACAGAATTTTAGGGTTTTTCCCCATTGTTTCTTTCATCTTTCAACATCCAGATTAATTTATCAGCAAACCTACAGTTTGTTTGTAAAGGCAAATAAATATCCTTTCCATTCATCAATTAGTGGAATCCTTCCCATTGTTTCTTTTATCTCTCAGTGCTAGTTTTGTCTACCAGCAGACCCACAGTTTGTTTGTAAAGACATGTCTGTCATTCCTCTCAGTTTTGGTTTGTTGTATTTGACTTGATTGTAGGTATCTGTTCTATGAAACAGAGTTTTGAAAGGTCTCAGCCCACTGAAGTCAAGGAATTAGTTGCCACTGACTTTATTCTGACAGGTAAAGGATACCCCTGTGGTCCAAAGGGCTTCAGCCTGGAAATTACTACTCAATCAGACTCTTGCCTGGAGAAATGCACTAATCAAAAAGTACTTGGAGCTCTGTCTCACTAGTGCCTCTCTCTGAGTACCAAGTCAGAAAGCACTACTGATTTTTGCCATTAAAACTTGCCTCAGATCAGGAGGTGACAGCTCTGCTGTCAGAGAGCCAAGAAACATTGATGCCATACACATTCATCTTCCTACAAATGGAAGAAATTACAGTGGAGTCATGTTTTCCCATTTATGGCTGGGTATCAAGGTTTACAAAGCACACCAGAGAGTAAATGTGAAGTATCAGAGTTACAGAGTTGAACGTTAGTCAAGGCTAGTGAGACATGACTTGGGTGGGAACAAAGGAGCAAGCAACATTCCCAAGCAGAAAAAGAACCCCAGCACCATGTCTTGTAAACTGATTTGGCCTTTGAGTGTATGAGTCTCAGGGACCATTAAATGGGATTCAAGGCTCATATAATTAAAAAAAAAAAAGAAGAAGAAAAGCAATCCCTCATGATATTTTCATGCTGTAACTCAAATATTTTCCTCCTCATTGTTTTATATTTTTATTTGAAGCATGAAATTGTAATCTGGTTTCTAACACCCTTCTGCAAGGAAAAAAAAAAAACAAACCACACAACAAAAATCTCCAAAAGCCCCCCAAAAATCACTATGTCTTCCATAGTAAGTAAAAAAAAAACTATTTCACTTTATTTTTCTTGAGGCCACTGTTTAGATTGGACTAGATTCTGTGCCCTGGATTTTAACACAGAAATGTCCTGCCACTCTTTTTGATAGTTTTGGATCAGGCTCCCAGATGAAGATTGTCACATTGTTTTCACTGCTGGAATTCAAGCATTACACATTCAGAAACACCACTGAGCTATTAGCTGTGAGACTGGGAACCCTGATCTGTGGCTGCACAGTTGTGGGGATAATTTAGCCAGCTGAGGTCTATGTCTGAGGGAAAAAAGGGAATTGGAGGTTTGGCAGGGGACCTGAGAGATCCAGAAAAAGTGGGGGTGGGAAATGCTCAAAGAAATAAATATTCAGATGTTTTCTATCTCAGTTCTCCCTGATGAATATGTTTTGCCAAAGCCCATGTTGAACTATGTTGTTTTGAATAAGACTTTTGAAATATTTGGAAAGAAGAAAATTTCAAGGATCTTTTCAAATGTGTAAGCATTTCAAAAGGAAAAATTTAGATGTTTCGTCACAGATTGTTAGACAGATTCAGAGCAAGCAGTCTGGTTCAGGGTAAGGATTTGTGACATGCTTGCTGATACTGTGAAATCTGCAGTTGTGGTTGAAAAAAAACCCTCTTCTTGGCCTGTCTGGAAAAAGAAGCACTATGATTTCTTGTCACTAGTCATAGGAACATTTTATTTTGTGCACAGTGTCATGTCTCTTAATGATATAGACAGAGTTCTCAGTGGGCTCATTCTTCCCAGAATATTTCTGTTACTTCTACACAGAGTTAGATTTAATCATCCTAAAATCTTACCAAATTTGTAGGTAATATATTATTAGGTAACAATTAATGCTGGGCACTTTCCTGCCAGAAGTGATAGGAGCCATACCCTGGTGCAACTGTAGTCTCACTATGTCCCAAATTGGTATGTAGCCAGTCGTAGTAGCACATCTTTCAGTCCCAATTAATGCACAAAATCTATAAAAATGAAGCTTCTGTTAATGCATGTATTCCCCTCAGGCATGAGATAGGAATGTGTTTGAGGAGTGGGGATGTAGGGATATGTCTTCTGCAAACAAGTAATTTTGTTAATTTTTTATTATTTGCTTAATTACAGTTTTGCCTTAATCTTTAGTTCTGAAAATCAGCTGTGAATGTGAATACTAAGTACATCAAGGTCTTGTCACTGCTCAACTTCCAAAGTTTTTTTGTTTTTTGGCAGAAACAGCTGGAACATAAAGTATTTGATAACTTTCCAGTGCACTGCTATGATGTTGCACCTGCTACAAGCACACAAAGATAAGAAATGTGGTTTTAATGGCAGAATAGGTGTGCAGAACTGAGGACTTAATTTTTATTGTACTTATGAGTTATGGAGGTGTCCTGGTTTCAGTTGAGATAGAGTTAACTTCTTCTTGGGAGCTTTTGCAGTGCTGTGTTTTGGATTTGGAATGAGATGCTATGGGTTTTTGCTAAGTCGTGTTTATCCTAAACCAAGGAATTTTTTTTTCCTTGTCTCTTGCTTTGCCAGGGAGGAGGTTTGCAAGAGAAATTGGGAGGGAACATGTCCAGGACAGGTGACTCAAACTGACCACAAGGATATTCCACACCACAGAATGTCACGCCCACTATGTAAACCAGGAGAGTTACCTGGAAGTGTGCCTGATCTGGGTTTGCGAAGGGGAATCTGTTTTCAGCAATGGTGAGAAATCGTGTTGTGCATCACTTAGGTATTTTTTCCCTTTGTATTATCATTATTTGCCCTTATGATTGCATTTTACTCTATTTTCAGCCATTAAATTGTTCTTACATTGACCTACGAGTTTTACAAGTTTTGATGCTCCTTCCCATTCCATCAGAGTGGGGGTGAAGGAAAGGAGGGCTGAGCAAGTGGCTGGGTAGTGCTTTATCTCCAGCTGGGCTTTAAACCACTCCAGGGGGTATTCCTTGAGGATGACACTTATTTTTCGCTGTAGTATTTGGACCGGATTGGTTTATTCACAGTGTTTTCTGCTAAGGAAACTTAATGAGTTTAGGCCTAACATCTGCCTTAGGCTTTGGCCCTTGAGTTAATGTGCCCCTCATTCTTGGCTGTGCCCCACTATTGACACCTGGGGGGAAGCTTCTCCGTCACGGAGGCCCAGGGGAACAACACTGCTGGTATGAGTTTCAATTTGCCTGGTTCCATACTGGCACTAAACCATACCCTATTAAAATGACTACATTTTTAGCAAAATATTCAGCGTGCTGAAAGGTTACCCAATGTAGCTACTTATTAGTCACTTCTAAAATCATTAACAAGCTATTTATGACACCTTCATGTGCAGGTACAAAGCCTTCTGGAGGATTCCTTCGATTTAATTTCTCTAGCTTAAAGCCGAATGAAGAGAACAAAGGCAGAGCTCACAGTCCTTAATTAAGAGGATGAAGGAAGGCAGAGGGGATGCTGACAGGAGGTGACAGGCTCATTGAAAAGAAAAAGCTACATCCTGAGAATGGGGAGATATTATAGACAATTCTTTGAGGCGTGCTGAAGTGCAAAACTAATCCGTGAGTATCTCGCTACCTCTTTTTGTTAAAAAACTGCTTTGTCCTTAACTATTTACTTAATACTGCACAAAAGCAGCTTATAACTTCACATCTGAAATAATACCAAGTACAAATTCTGGTTTTCTTTGCCAAAGGACTTTGGTAGGACATGTAGTGCCTTGATTACTAAATGCTTCACGAGTAGCTGTCAGAGGAGCCAGGCTGGGAATAGTTCTACATGCCTGCTGTCTGAGTTTGACAGACCACATGTGTCAAAGTCTCAGCAAATCTTGCTGTCCAGGTGGCCTGAGTGTCCTGGCCAAGTTCTCTAGCAGAGACAGATTTCACTGGAGGCATGTTGGCAAGGAGAGAGCTTAGCTTTGTGGGGCAAAGGTGGGCTTTTCTGTCATTGCCCAGGGCTTCTCTGGCATCAAGGGCAGCAAGACAGAGGAAATTTCTGGTGTTTTAGCAAAACCAAGCAATGCATTTTAAATAATCCCCAATCCCCTAAAAAATAAAGGGAGAGTTACTGATAATCACTATGGCATAAACTGGTTGTCAGCTTTTCTGCTGCCCTCACCTCCCCTTTGCTTTCTCTGTGGTTACACGGCCTTTTCATTTCCTGGTTTTCCATCCTTCTTTTTGCTTCTCCCTTACTCCCCCATGTTTTTAAATATTAAGACGCTGGGCTTTGTGCAGCTGTGATATTCACCAAAATAATTTTCCCATCTGTAGTCAAGGGAGCAATTCCCATCTCTGGAGTCTCATTTCTTCAGGGAATCACCAAGGACTTTGCAGTCACAGTGCAAATACATATTCTTCAATTTCATTCCTCCCTTGTTGCCTTTGCTGCCCTGTACCTGTGGCTGTGATGAGTTTGGTGTCAACACCGACAGAAATTCCTTGAAGGATCCAGCTCCTGCTTGAGAGGAAAATACCAGCACCCCAAGCAGGGGCACTGCATCTCCAACAGTCCCAAGGATGGGCTCACAGCAGAGTGTGCCCCACTGTGATGTGGCTGCCCTGCATCCCGGTGTGGTGGCTCCGTGGCCAGCACCACCAGGCACAGGTGAGTCCACAGCAGGTGTGGACTGTCACTCTCAGAAGTGGGGACCTGTCATTTAGATGTCTTATAAGTTTCTTAGATGCAACCTTGCTGAGTTTTTTCTTCCATGAGAAAGTCTTTTTTCTCTGCAGATTTCAAATCCCTGTGTGTGNATATAAACCTTCTGATATTGGAGTCAAGAGTCTTGATTCACCCCGATGGGACTCCAACAGCAACAACTGGTGACCCCTGAACCGTGGGGTAGCAGGGGCCCGTGCTGTGCTCTGGGCAGTCCATGGCACAGCAGGCTCCGTTCCCAGCTGGGGCTTGGACTCCTCAGGTGTGACTTTATTACAGTAATAACCATAGGATTGACTTGGTTGTTCTTGGTAAATTCCTGTAACGTTTTTAATTGGTTTATGATCCTGCGGGGAAAGAAGTGAGCTGTTGAAGTAGTAAAGTTTAAGCGCTGCTGAAGTGCTGTCTTGTGGCTCTTGAGTTGAATGGCAGTCCTAGCTGAAGAGGAAGGCTCGTTTGCTCTTTCCTTGCCAGTTTCTAAAAATTTTTATTAGCAGAACAACTGTTTCATTAGCACACTGATTAGCTGTGAATTTCCCTGCTGTCTGAGATGTGTGAAGGACAAGCTCTTAACACAAAAGGAGCAATCAAGGGGAAGCAACTTGTTGCTGCATGCAGGACTGACTACTGAATGTTCTTACTCTGTCCTATTGTATTTGCTCAGTGGAGAGATCCTGATGCTCCATGCAGGGACAGGAGATAGTAAATTGTACAAGCAGCTGAGCAGGGACCTGGAGAGCTCTGAAACACACCTGCTTCTGAAACATGACTGAGCTGGTTTTTCTCTTGTGTGTTCGAGTGACTGATGAGAAGATTGGGGTGCTGCAGGACAAGCTGCATCCTCTGAGAACAGTGGGTGTGAGCCCTGGCTGGAGCATCCCAGGGTATCCAGGCCATGAGCACAGGCAGCTCAGGGTGTGGCACTACTTGTAGCCACCAGCCATCCTAACTCATGTATTTGAAAAATGAAATGGGAGCGTTGTGGATAGTAAGAAGCTGGCAGCATGACAGAGATAATTTTTATCTTTACTTTTCTTATCTGTGGGTCTTGCAGGACTTCGGACATGTGGACTGTCACAAAAGGTGTGACTTAATGCTCATTGAATTCAGTGGGATTTTAAACTTATTTATTTATTTTTGTTTCAACATAAAGCTTTTCTTACAGCTTTTGAGAAATCAAAAGGACATTATCAATTTTTTTTTCTTGTAATAGCACTGGATGCCTAATTTTCATGTTACGAAACTTCCTTTTAAAAAGCACTTTGATTTTTTTCTCAGGAAAATCAACTTTGAAAAGTTATCAATTTCAAATTAGTTTAATTTTTATTTTTTAAAACTGAAATTAGACCAAAAAAATTTGCCCAGAGGCTATATAAAATAACATCCTCTAAAATGACACCGCTTGTTTCTGGTACAGAAGGAAGGTCAGATTCTCCATCCACCTCTGTCTGTGGTATCTTGGCATCAAAGTCAATGTTCTTCCTGCTCAGTATGTGTTATTTTCATTATCTATCCAATCTGTTCTTTAATACAATAACTGACTTTTCTGGTGTGTGATTAATGTCCTTAAACAGGTACAGATATCAACTGACATGTATGGGCTAGAGGTATTACATGAATTATGCAGGCAGCTGGAGGAAGCTGGCATTTAAATACAATTCCCTTTATAAAACTGATCTCTCGTTTTTTGCCCTAATCACTCACTTACACTCTACTTTTTTTTTCACTCTGATCCTTCTTTTCTAATTAACTGTTTCATCCTCCTCTGAGAGTTTTGCAGCCTGACTACAAGCAGATCTGCTGAGAAAGCCTCTCTACTGTCATTAGGAACAGCTCCAGTTTGTTTCAACTTGCAAGGCATGGTACACTTTGTGGGCCATAATTTTAGAAGGAATCACAAATATGGAAAGGTGCCATTGGAGGAAATTTTTAGTGCCAGTTTGCAGAGTTCTCAGCTTTTGAGCTGTGCAAAGTAGAGGTATTTACTACACTGCAGTCTGCCCCAGAGAGTTTTCAGCCTTATGAACAGAGGAGGTGGGGGTGACAGGCTTTTTGCTCGCAGCTGAAGTAGAGGTTTGTATCCAGGGCCAAGTAGAAGCACCATGTTTTTTAGCTGCTGATCCTAGTATCTTCCAGATTTATTACTCTGTGCACTGTGAGTAGAAGGACTGCAGCTTGTGGGATAAACCCAAAGTGATCTGTATACTCGCTTTGTAATTATGTCGTAGTTACAAGGTAACCACCTAATTATTCTTCTTCATGTATGTAATTAAATGGTAACACAATCAAAGGTTTTCCTGCAGGACTTATAACAATTGGAGAGTAAATACAGTTAGCTATTAGCAGCATATCTCTTAGTATGTCAAAAAGGTAATATGTACAATGTTGTTACTACCTTCAGCATCATATATATCACCTTTAATTATGTGATGAAAAGCAGAACTTTACAATACAAGAAGTTTGTAGTTAGGTAAATCTAACTGGAGAATATGATGGTGTATCTATTAATATCCATAACTAAGCTTTACTTTCAGCAGATATAAATTCTGCCATATCTCTAGTGACTGTTCTGTAGTGTGGGTGTAAAGTAATAAGCTCCTTTGCACTAAGTGATAATCACTATGAGGTCCTGCCCTAAATTGCCTCTCAGCACTAGCAGATTATGAAATGTTTAATAAGTGCATATAATGGGAGGAGAACTAGACCCCGGGGTTTAAATGAGACGTGCTTATAGCAAAGGAATAGTTATGTTATGTTTAAAGCAGATTAAAATACAGCTTGATGATTTCATTCTTCTTGTGGCCTTCTCTGTGTAAAGCTGTCTGTGGTTGTAAGTAGGGTGTGCACTGCAGACCTTTGTATGTACAGAAGTAGCCTGGTGGTCTTAATGGTGTGCCACCTTCTCCAGAGGTGACTTTCCATTTTCCCTTTTCCAGAGTCTGTTGTTCTTCCACCTTCTTCTATTTTTGCAGGCACAGAAAGAGATGAGGGTCTGCTGTGGCAGTGGCATTTCAACTCTCTTATTTTTTGGCTCTAAAAAGGGAATACTGACTACTGACCTCTTTTTACTGACCCTTTTTTTGTGTGAAAGCAAAATTGTGGCCATTTGTGAGACTCTTACCAACTATGATAATGGAGACTGTAGTACTTAATGTAAGTGAAAGATGAGGGGACACGTCTGTAGGAAAATTTCATGTATCATATGGAAGCTCTGATTAGAAATTTTGGATGAAGGAATGTGTTTCACCCTAATGGTATTCTGACCCTGCTAATACTAGCACTGTATTTTAATAGCCCTACACGAGATAATTGGATTTAATTAAAGTGGTCAGACCTCTGAAGTAAGTCAAGATTCTGTTTCCAAAGGGCAAATCTAGCTGAGTAATCATTGCTGTTCAGTGCTCTTAGAAATGCAAGTTTGGTAAATTCTCCTTTTCTCCTTTCTTTTGAGGGACACACCTGCATGTGTTTTCCCAAGACTGCCATCTCCCTTGCTCTGCAGACCTGCTCTAGCTATTCCTGGCTCAGTTTTACCTAGTTTACATCCTCATTGTAGTGACATGCTTATTTCCTGCTTAACATGTATGTCATATACAAATTCTGCAAATTATGGTGCTTCAGCAAGGTCTGGGTTTGTACAAAAATCAGGATGTCTGTGTGTGTTTGAGCATGGGAATGTGCCAATGTATTTTACATGCATGTGTAAGACATGGAAAAAGAATTGCAGCTTGTTAATGAAATGCTTCTTCAAGCATTAACAAGCTGTGTTATTTTAAGTCCAGATTTTTAAAAATGCCTAAGGTGTTAGGTGGTTGGTTAAGTTTTAGTTACCTAATCCATACTTACTCTGTGCTTTGATATGGGATTCCTTTACAAAAATTCTGTTTGGAGGGCAAAAAGAAAACAGCCAAAACCACAAGTCAGTGCTGAACTACCAGTCCCTTTATTATGCTTAATTTTTAACAATGACACATGGTATGCCATTTGGAGATGCAGGATGCCCTAAATTCTCATGAAAACAGTAGTGCTTAACTTTAGTTTGCTTGGGAATAATTATGCCAGTGTTGGACTCATGTTTTCATTTCTCCTTTCAGAGAAGTGCTGGACAATCATCAGATGCCAGTATCTGTCAATAAGCCCCTTCCTTTTGAAAACCACACAGTTAGTTTCCAAAGGTTTCTTTCACTGACATGGCATAAATGTGATTAAATATATTATGTTTAAGTTACAGAATCCCTGAGCTTTTAATCTTGGTAAACCTGAGAAGTTAAACACCTCCTATGGCTTTCAAAGCTTTATTCCATCCAGAAGAAACCATCTGCTTTCCACAAAATATCACTCTGTTTCCTTGATCTCTTCAAATTAATCCTACTGTGATTAACTTCAATCCAATTAAAAAGAACATGTAGGCAGCTGCACAGGTCTGATTACATGTGGACATGATAGCAGGGCTCCTCATGGGGGAACCAGATTAGGGGCCAATATCTTATGCTAGATGAGGCTGGTAGCAGCACTTCAAACGCTGGTATCCTGGTATGACATGCAGTATATAATAGTACCACCCTTGCAAGCTATAAAACTCCTTGCAGTCAAGGAATTTAGAGGTTTTCATGTGAGCATATATCATTACACATCCCTCTAAAGATGCTATGAGACTGAGCATTTATGTCCATAGCAAGATCTTGAAATAGGGTTTTGTTGAGTGCAGAGGACTAAGGCATGATGGAGGGGACAGGAATTCCACACTTCATTTCCATGAGCTGGTGGCAAGTAGTGTCTTCCTTGTTTATTCTTATTGAAAATGCCAAAACCAGAGGTATTTAGGGGCCTGATGTTTACTGGAGCTTTTTTTGTTTTCACAGAAAAGGGGCAGAATTTAGGGTACAAGTTCAGAGAAATGATCCTGCACCTCAGCCCCCAGACTCATGATTCTCACGAGCTGCCTCAGGGCCTTGCTGAGGGAAATGAGGCATGCAGCTTGCCACAAAAATCTCTGTGAAGCCTGCACGTTCCTCTGCACTGCACTTAGCAGGCTCCCAGCATTGCAAAGCCTTGTTCCACATCACAGAGGAATTACCATCAGCTTGTGCGGATAATTTAATGAGAAGCACTTCAAAAACGTTTATTGTTATGAATCATATTGCCATGAATAGCCCTGCAGTTGGTGGTGGGCCAGACTTGGAAATGGCTCAGTGCCCAGTGCATCTGCTTTCAGATACCTAAATGGGGAGTTTTGGTGGCTGGGATTTGATTGTTCCCAGGTGGAACTGCTGGAGACTATCCTGCCTTGAAAAAAAAAAAGCAAGAGCAAGCCCAATTTTGGAAAATTTTTTTTGCATATGTAGAAAGAACAGGAGGCAAATTTTCACCCTCAGCTTAATCTTTCAGTCGTATTTGAAGGACCTGGCCATGGTATGAGCAAGACTACCTCAGAAACACAATTATAAGACAATAGTAAGAGCAGAGCACTTATGAGTAATGAGTCCAGCATTACAAATTAAGGCTGAAAACTTTTAGGATTTAATTGGTAGTGTTGGATATTAAGTGTTTTATTGTAATTGGAAGAGAGTTGTTGGGTTTTTTTATTAGTGCTGTTTGTATATATATCCATAGCTTGTCATTAGTGGTTAGACACTGATTTGTAGCAGCACTAAATTATTCCATTGAATGTCACTGCAGCTCCTTTTTCTTTTTCAACATCTCTCTTCTTTCTTTCACTTTCTCTCTCTCTCTCTTTTTAACTGAAAAAAATTCCCTTTCTCTCCTTCCTTTTTTTTAAATGAAAAAAAAAAAAAAAAAAAGGCAGAGAAGACCATTACCACACTGATTTATGTAAATACAGCCCTAATTCAGGCTGGTGTTCCAGCAGTCACATTAAAATTATTCAGTGCCACGATGTTTGTATCTTTAATAGCTTCTGGGATGGACAGAATCCTTGTCCTAGTAAGGCCACCTCTGAAGGACTGGAAACGTGCAGATTTTTCATCTGAGTTGCACTGAGTATTAGAATGATGAATCAGTGACTGCTGAAGCATCTAATTCAATTAAAGCTCTGCATCAAAGAATTGTGGTTGCCAACATTAGCAACCAGGTAAGGATCCTGTTGATCTGAGTATTTAAGATGATCTTCAGAGATTTTGAAAACAGATGGCAAATATCCATCTACTATTGATCCAACCTTCTGCCAGGAAGAAAATGCAGAGCTAACTAGTTGCTATCTGATTAAATCTGAAGACTGTAAAGAAATCTAGAATGTGCTATTTATGAGTCTAGCATATTTTTGTCTTTTCCTAAACTTATACTAAACTTGTATGTAGTTCTCTTGCATGTGTCATAATTGTCATTCTCTGGGTTATCCTGTGTACAAAAGGGATGTGCATAGGTGAAAAATATAAAGCATTCCTTATAGGTTAATGCACCTAATAGAACTATTCAGTCTGAGCATTAACCCATTTACTACTCCAGTTAAACGTCTAAAGTCTTTACTGGCCAAGCTGTAGGATGGGGACATCTTCTTCCATTGCTCCTTGGACCAGGGCTGTGTCTTGATGTTGCAGACTTTCCATTCCCTGAGTCTTGTCTTGCCACCACCATCTTACCCTGTCAGTATTTTTCATGTTCACACTCTGTACTGCTTACTCTCCCCAAGTCAAAAATGGCACTCTGTGCTTTCACTTCTCTGACCTTGCACAGCCTTGCGTTCTCGTGGACTTTCTCACACCACAACGTTTGGCCCAGTAAAACACACCTGAAGCAAAACAAGAGCAGGTGCTGAAATACAGCCTTGCCATTAATATTTCCCTCATCTTTTCCAACTTTCCTCAAGCACTGATGACACTTTGAATCAAATTCTCTTACTAGATATTCTTCAGAGAAAAAAAATGGATGGTTTGCTTTTAGTTCCCTCTTCCTCAGAGTTTGCCAGTGCTCTGCCTCCCTTGGTTTCCAGTATAATTGTGCTGCCTTGTATGTACTGTCAGCCCAGAGATAGCTCTGTTATCTCTGAATAAGGCAGAATAATATTTCTCTGTGGAAATCAGCCTTTCACTCCACCACCAGTGTCTTTATAGGGATATATTTCAGTATATATGAGGAAGTTCATACGTAAAGGTTTAAATAGCCAGATTTCCTACAGCACTAAGCAGCAATATCAGCTGAGATCCTTTAAGTAAAAATGATAGAGACTAAAGAGGATGCAGTGTTCCTGGATTTTGGAGTTTGGGGTTGGTTGGTGGTTTTTTGTTATTGTTGTTGCTTGATTTTTTTGTGTTAGGTTTTTGGTTTTGTCCTTTTTTTTTTTCAACCTTTAACTGTTTAATTGGGAGATGCTGGTTGGTTAGCATACGTAATAGGAACTTATCTCACTTCCATGTCTTATTTATGCTTAAATTTTGGTTTTTTTTGTTTTTTGTTTTTTGTTTTTTTTTTAATTTATGTTTAAAACAGCCTGGTACAGACACCAGATTTTGCAGTATATGGCTTCAAAAGTCATTAGATGAGATTCTGTGAAGGTGGATGCTGTTCAGATAGCACACCAATATTATCTGCCTCTCCTCTTCCACACATGCAAATAAAACAATCATAATGCCACAGAGGGCTTGAAAGTTACAGTGACTTAAAACTGGTGCTGAAAACAATGTCTGTGTCCCCTGCACAGACAATAAAGGGAGGAAGGACCTTTAATCTCACACAGACTTTGTCAAATAGGCTCAAGAGGTGTCTTGCCATTTTCCAGTGCTATCTTGCAAGCATCATGGATGAAACTCTTCCACCACTTATGTGGCAGAACTGGTTTGAATGTCTGAGTTACTAGGAGGTTACCAACAAATAAGTAATTCCCAGTGGTGTTCTTTTCAAGGGCTGAAAGATCCCATGCAAAGGCAGATGAAATGATGCCAAAGTGAGTGTTGGTTAGCTAAGGAAAACATTATTTTCTGTTGCTGTCAATCACATGCACAGAAAAAGAGATTCAATCATAGTGAAGACATTGGATGTTCAGCTCAGCTTGATTTTTTAATTTTATAAACAGTAGGAGGCTCAAGAACAAACAATGAGGAAAAGCAGGGCTATAGAATCAGAAAATGGATGCAACTTTTGATTCCTATGTCATTTAAATCCAAATTATAGTTATTTACTCAGTCCAGAGAGCCTGAATTTTCACCATTTTCCATTTTGAGCAGCTGTGACAGCAGGCTCCATGCAAAAGTCCTGCTTCAAATTTAATTGATAAATTCACACGTCCTTTGTTGGCTTTTCCCCCTTCCCTCTTATTCTGCTATGGCAAATGTAATCCCACGTGTCTTTTTGTGCTAGAAACAACACAGACAGCAAAATAACCTTTGCAGTTAGCAAGATAAAGGATGTGCCGTTAGCAACCCCATAGCTCCAGATTCCCATCCTGCTCAGCCTCACAGATCAACACTGCAGAGCTATAACCTTTACTTGGAGCCCTGGCTCCTGCCTGCCTCCTGCAGGAGCTGAGTGGACAGTGAAGGTTCTGCCTTTCTTGCTGAAGAATAATTTTTAAAGACAATGACTATAAAAGTAGTAATTATTTCTAATTGGATATTTCAATGTCAAAAGCAATAATCGGGGCTTTTTTCTCAATTTTAAAAAACCCCTACAAAAAGGTGATAGGTGATATTTCCTATACTGAAAAAGTATCACCTTATATCAAATGTTGAAAATCATAGATTTATTCCACTTAGCATTGATTTGTTCAAGATTGGAAAAAGATAAGCAGTGAAAACTTTTGCTTGACCAAAAACCTTGAGCATCTCACTACTTTTGGGCATCAGGACATAATATTTTTGTCCAAGTAAGTTAAGTACAAATTCCACTAATTCAGATTCCTCAAGATTCCCATGCTTGATGTTTGGCTTGAGACTTTCATAGCCTTGCTGGCAGGACACACAGCATTTGGGTGAAAAACAATGCTTTATGCTTAAAGTCCAGCAGGTAGAATCCCACATTTTAAAAATCTTACCCAGTGGATTTGTTTGTATCCAAAAACGTTTTTTTAAAGAGCTAAATTAAAATATCTTTGAAAATGTTAAAATATAAATTAGGAAGTCCTCTGTTCTCCATGTCAGTGGCTCTGTGCAAGTGTCCCTGTTGGCAGGGCCTGATCAGTGTCCAGGATATTCTGCTTATTGTTGAGCACCCTCTCCTGGCTCTCTGCTATTTGCACACAAGTTATATCATGGATTGAGTGCTCTGCAATAAACTGCAGTGCCCAGTTGAGTTTAGGAGGATATCTGCTCAAATAAGATGCTGGTCTCCTTAAAGCATACCTGGTTTTTAACAACATAGCTGATTTGCAGCCAAGAAATCCTTCTAGTGGTGAAACTCCTCAGTAAGGATTTTTTCGTGCCTCTAATGCTGCTTTTAATTGATACCAGAAAAGCACTTGCAGACTAGAGAATACAATGCAAAAGGCACACCCTGTTAAGGGCATGATGCCTAGCTGGTACAAATGTTGTTTATTGGGTGATTAAGCCTACACATCTCTCAGTGGATGCTATCTTTCTGTAATACTTCAAGCGCCCTAAAGCTTAATCTAGGCATGAATTGGTGTGTCATAAAGCAAGGGATTTTTGCTGGGATTCTGGCAATAAACAGCAGCTAGAATGGAAACAGGAGGTGAAGCTGCAGGGTTACCACTCAGTTAAGAGTTACAATATGAGAAACTGCCATCTGATGTTTGGATCTCACAATAAATTGAGCTGGAGCACATGAAAGGGCTCTTGCAGTATGTGACTGACTGCTTGCCATGACTAAGGCAGTCCAAAATTCTTTAGGTCACAGCAGAAAGGACAGAAGTTTTCACTCTTTGTTGCTCTCCTGTTATTCCACAGTGTCTTGGTTTAAAAAGATAGGTGTCTGCTAAGGAAGGCAGGAGCCTTCCCTGAAATGGAAAAGGTGAATCCCCTCCCTCCAAATCACCACAATTTTAAAATGAGAAGATATGGGAATAGGAATAACAGTTCTTTACTAGGAAAACTGAAAAATACAAATGTAACTAGTACAAACAAACAAAAAAACCCCGAAACACTGACAGAGTCAGGATATGAACTGCCACCCTGGGGGTCAGGGTGTTGATAACAGTCCAGTTGAATGGTGGCTGCTCCTCCTGGAGTGGAAGATGTCGTTCTGCTGAAGCAGTGATCCTGTAGGAAGGGTGTAGGTTCCCTCTGAAAGTCTGGTGGTGTAGATGGGCCTGGTCTTCCTCTGGGAATCCAGTGGAGACGAGGCTGCTCCTCTGGGAATCCGGTGAAGATGAGGCTCCCTCAGTGTTTCAAAGTCTCTGATTTATTCAGTAGGAATGCTTGGCTCCTCCCCCTGGGTGGAGCATCTCACAATGGAATAATGTAATTTTCTCAGTCATGCAGTGAGGCTCAATGGCCCACTAACAGAAGATATCTCCCCAAAGGGAGGATTGGTTGTGGAAGAAATAAGAAAAACTGTGCAATTAACAGAAGATAACTGCCCCACCTTTAACAGATGGCAAATAGAATACCTTATCTTAACAATCCAGGACACACAGCCATGCAGCCAGGCTGCATTACTGCTAAATTTAGCAGTTCCCATGCACCTCATCTGGATCCATCCAGTAGCTTCAGGTGTCTAATGAAGGCACCATAGGTCTTGGTCATCGTCCTCTTCATAGTTTGTAGGTGTTCAGGGAGAAGAAATTCTTAATTTTGGCCCTTTATGGATTTGTGGTGGGCTCTGATTTTGTTAATAGCCCATTTGCCTGCTGGCTTCAGAGAGGAATCTGCCCTTGGGGCATATTGTACCTCGAGGAAATCACCATGCACAGATCAAGAACCAGGCTCCTCCTAAAGGTGCTAACAAGATATTCAAAACAGCATCACAGCCAGTTCCCTCAGTGCTGACAATTTTAAACATGAAATTTAAGTGCTTCCAGGCTGGTTTAAATTTGCAACATCATCCAAAGTCTCTGTGATATTTGCTCTAATTATCATGTTAAATAAAACATTGATTTAGCAAGCAGTTTCTAACATCAGTCCCTCTCATCTTATTCTCAGGCGCCACACTTGCCCAACTTTAGGAAATCTCGGAGGAAGAGGATATTTCTGAATGCTGGGAACATTGTCACTGAGCATACACCAAAAGAGTAGGATGCCAGTTTGCAGTAGCTGAGGATTATACTCCAACATTTTTTATTGCACTGCACTCTGTGGCTTTGTATTCCTATACAGCAAGTATGACCCTGGCTTTTATGGAAGAAAGCCATAATTTCTCCTCGATGCTATCGTGGGACTGCTTGGTGTAAGTAAAGATATCCTGTTCAGCTCTTTGATTTCAGCCTTCAAGCCAGCTTTCATTGGATTACCCTCAATCAGAAGGTACTTTGAATTTTTCTGCTGTTTAATTTGAAGGTGTGGATAAAGAAGAAGGTAGAAACAAAGAGAATACGGAAGTATTTTTTCAGGTCGTTGCAAAATAAGAGCAGTGGTGTTACTGAATTTGAGTGGATGCAAGCAGGGGTTGTTTTAATTTGTGAGTGGCTGATACAGGCAATGACACCAAAGTCTTATAGTTTTTAAGTTAAGAGGCTCAAAGAATAAATTGACTGCAGCTGAGATCTGAAGCAAAACACTTTGTTTATTTCCTTTGTATGTGTTAGAATACACCTTTTTAACTGCAAGAAAAACTCCCTAATTCGTAATAATGAGATTAACTGGAAGAGAAAGAGTAGCACAAAGAGAGACACCGTATCATTAAGTGTTCTTATATATTTATTTATTTCACAGCGCAAACAATCATCCCAGTTTTCTTTTGTTCGATTCCTAAACCACTCGGACGGATTTTCATCAGGAAGGAATGAATGCAAGTAGTTCCTCTGAGTTGCAGAGGACTTTGTTCAGCAAACTATCCATGTTTCTTTCCAGCTTCAGTAAGCAAACAATTGATAATGTGTGGCCTCACTGCGGCCGTGTCTTGGCTAGACAATGCTTATTGCTATTGATTAACACTTTTGCCAAGCAGTAGAAGCAAGGAGAGGCCATTGTACTAGGCATGGAAAAGGACAGTGAGATGGAATGGAAGGCTTTGGGGCTGGAGGCTGGAATGGGAGCAGGTTGCTGGCCCAGCTGCAGGGACGATGTTCTCCCTACAGCCCTAATGGCCTGCTCCGTGGGCAGAGCGAGAAAAGCCCATTATGCTTTCCCATACACCTGTGAAATCCCTCGCAGGATCCCGGTGTGGAGCAAGGCTTTCCCAGCTCGCTCTGTGTCGGCAGGCCAGCCCTGGTCGGGAGGACTTGGCCGTGCTCCGCTTGGCAGGGCCTGCAGAGCAGGGCCGAGCTGCCGCACCGAGCAGGCCCCGCGTCTCGAGTAAGTGAATTTGCTCGCTAATTGCTCGCAAGTGCTCCCTCCGAGCACCTGTAAATTGTTAACTTTAATAGGGTGGCAGCTGTTGCCGGCTGCCTGGGAAGTAGTTGGGAGATGAGAGCAGCAACTTGTGGCGTGATTATCCTTTTCTCCATTTCCCCTCAATTTCATTGTCATTTTCTTCTCTCTTAAGAGTGCTTAAAAGCATTTTTTCGCTCCTTATAATACCCACAGGAGCTGTTGTGAAGTGCACTTTTTGCGTTTAAGGTTTCAAAACCTAAAATCTCTGACTTTAAGAGGTTTGGAGAGTGGTTTAGTTGGAAGACTGCTGCTGTGCAGACACCTGCAAAACACTGAACTTAAGCTGGCACAGCTGGAGGGAGGGATGGCTCAGAATGATGGGTGGTTACACTGTGGTGCTTCAGTGCCCTCCGTCTCCTGTAGGAATTGCTGACTGAGTGGAAAGTAGGTGCCTGAATATTTGGATGGATCTGGACTTTGGTTTTGAGGACTTGGTAGCTGTAGTGGGACGGTTACTTTTTTGATTCTAACATCCTAGTAAGAGGGGAAATAGAGTCACTAGTAATAAATGAGAGAGGTTCTTCTAGTTGTGCAAAGTGTGGGAAGAATGTAACACGTCTATCCATGGGATTTATTTGGCTGAAGTAACCCTCAGTCTGCAGAGGGCAGAGGGAGCTGAAGCTCTTAATGCAGGTACCTCCATCAAGTCTCAAAGTGTGCTAGAGGAAATTATCCTTGTGGTACATTACGGATAACCAGAAGGACTGGCAGGAGATGCATTGCTCTGAAGTGTAGCTGAGTTTATCAGAACCCCTTTGCCACTCCTGAAGTACGTGAGGATTGTTGCCTCTGCAGTTATAATGGTCGAGTACAGGAAACTCAGGTAAGAATTGGGATCTGTGTGTGTGTCTGGAGTGCTCTAGTAAGCTCTGCCTTCACGTGTAGGTTTGTACCTCCCTGTCTTTTCCATTCTAGGTTACAAGACATGCCATCCCAGCCACATTTCCTTCTGTGGCAGCTGAATCTGACTGCATGACCTATACAAATAAATGTCAAAGTTTATGGGAAGATTGCCTGGTATAGGAGCATTGCCTGTAGTCTTACTTTAGAAAAATCAACTTTTGCATTAATTCACTCTGTTGAGAGAGAAACTCCTGACCCTGAGCAGTCAGACCAAGACAGGGAGGATTCTCCCCTCCCAGGAACCAGGCAGAGCAGGAATATACTCTGTCTGGTGTCACAGCGATGCCATGGCACAGCAAAATCCTCAGGAGTCACTGGTGTTATAAATGAAATTCAATCAAGCCAAATTTGATAACAAAAAATTAGAATTTATTCTGTACCCGTGAGATGTGGTCACGGGTAGCCCAAATCAATGTTACAGTGTCGACCTGGGATGAACCCTAGATGAACTCCAACTCGACCTCTATCGCATCGAGTCCCGTGAGTTCACAATGCTGCCGTGGTCCCTCTTGGTTTTATACAGTTTTCTTTGCCTGGGGCTGGAATCCTCCAGTCCTGTTCATACTCAGTAGGTCTTCTTTTTCTGTGCATAGGTGTACAATAGATTTCCGAGGCGCGCTGTGTGTCTCCTTTCTGTGTGCAGGGATAGACGATGGGTCCCTGAGTGGCGTTGATGTCTCTTCTTTCTTCTTCCCGGGTTGGGTGATGGTGTCCAAGCGATGTCCACAGATTTTCAGTTTATGGGAATCGGGATTGAAATTCACATTATCCTTGTATGTGTGGTTGCTGATACTTATCATGCATTCAGCGAGTTAGGGAAGACTGCATTTGGGTGTAACTGTGCTGGTGGCTCTGAGCACCGTGGCTGCCGATGTTTATCGCCCAAATGTCTTTCTGATTGTCTCGTGAAAATGGGCCATCCCTGGTTGAGCCACGGTCTTTTACCTTGCTAATTTGGGACTAGTTTCATCTCAACCAGGTGTGCTGTCGCAACTGATGAAGCAACCTCTGCTTGCTTCCCAGATTTCTAAGACCCACACTTTATAATCATAACATTATTGTTTTTAATTTTTACATGAGCACGAGTTTACTATGATCATCTATAACTCTGGGAAGAATGGGCAAGGAGGTGTCCACACACAAGGACCTGACTGTAATATGGTGGGTAGGATGCTCTGCTGGCAGGATGTGGGGGAGCCCGGGCCCTGCTCCCCAGCACTATCAGCATTTTAAAGTCAGCATATGAAACAAAGAACAAGAGGTCTGTTCCCCTAGTCTGACCCAAAATGAGATGGCAAAACAAAGGAAATATCCAGATTAGCTGTTGAAAACCTGTCGGTGGGTTTTGGAAATGAATTCCCCTTCCTTTGTTTATTCTTATATACTTGCTGAATGGCCAGAGTCTCCTCTTTTTTCCTGAACACGGATTGCCTTTCCTTAGCTTTGAAAGGAGAGTAAGTTTAACTGGTGTGATAATAAAGGACAAAGCTGTCATGATTAATAGTCACATGAAATCATGTGTGAAGAACATTCACTTATACCTATCCTCAGGAGAGAAGGGTTTCCCAAATATCTTAACAGAAAGAAGGAAAAGGGGCAATACACCTGTGATTCTGTGTGATCAGTCACTTTGCACACAGACAGAAGGTAAGGAATACTGCTGCCTGCAGAGAGCATTTGGGGGAGAATTGACAGTGAAACGGTTAAAAAAA
Source organism: Dicaeum eximium (assembly GCA_013396995.1). Lineage (NCBI taxonomy): Eukaryota > Metazoa > Chordata > Aves > Passeriformes > Dicaeidae > Dicaeum > Dicaeum eximium. The sequence continues at coordinate 362,239 of VWZP01002136.1, read as the reverse complement.
AAGTTTGTGAAACATTTACAAAAAGTTTGGCTTTTGCTAAAATTTGGAGCAGTGCTCCACTGGGAGCTCTTCTAGCCCAGGGACTGCTTCTGTTTAAAGTCATTAATAGCCAGCTCAGTTTCTGCCAGTGTGATTGGTTGAGCCACCATTGTCCTATTAATTTGACCGAGCTTGAAGATAGAGAGGAAATATAAAAACCTCTTCAAGTTGTTGATACCTTCTGGGAGCTCAGGCATACAGAGGTCTTGAGAAATCTTGGCAAATTCATACTTGGGGGTGGAAAATTTGCTAAGTGGTTCACAGGGGCTTACCTGCATCTCAATGGGTAGTGATCAGGCAAAATGTTTCAGAATGGTTTCAGCATAAACGCTATGATGTCTGATCCTTATTTTTAGGGGAGGGATGTTACCTCCAGGAATAACCTAGCCTTTTATCTGGACTTTCAGAGCTTGCTGATATTCTGTCCAATTTTTACAGTGTAAATAAAATTGTTTTGGATGTTTATCACCCCGATCAGCAGCAGTTGTAAGTTATATAGCCCAGATAATAGTAGTGAGATCTATTGAAATGCTACTGGGCTATAACTCAGGAGTAGCTGCCCTAGCCTACTTCCTTCCCCTGCATTTCATTGAGTGGTTAGAAGCACCTGTCCATTGTCTAAGCTCTTTCCTCACCCTAAAAAAAAAAAAAAAAANNNNCCACCCTAAAAAAAAAAAAAAAAAGCATGTGAATTAATAGAGCAGGAAAGTGAAAAATTACCCTTCTAGTTTCTGAATTATTGCAAGGTTTGCTACCTGGGTCTTGCTGCTCCCTGGGGTGAAGGGAGGGTTTTGAATTGCTGTCTCTGGTTTTTACCTGAAATTGTGCCCTAGCCAAACCCTACAGCGATGTTCATGTCCACTTCCACAAAGTCTTGAATATACCAGTTCAAAAGCAATTTGTATCTACCGTTTATCCAGGTGCCCTTATGCTTGACTATGAAAGTGTAGAAATCCCCAAAGCATGGTTCCTGCCCAAATCACTGCTCTCCTAAAATTCCAGGCAAGGAGTGGATTCAGGTATAGACCCAAAAACTGCTGAGAGAGAGAGAGAGATGATGCAGGCAGGCATGTGACAGCAACCTCAACATGGGCTACTTTACCATTACCAAGGGTATCCTGAAATGATGTATGGGCAAAGAAAGAGTGCACCAGGATGGAAAACAGCTCAAGCAGAGATGACAGAGCTTTTTTATACTGCAGGTAAAAGGAATGAGGTGTAGAGAGTTCAGCTGTCAGCTAAACTCCAGAGAGGACACTGCTTTGCTGGTAGAAGAGAGTGAGAGAGTTTGTTCATGTGTGTGTGTGTGTGTGTGTTAATCAGCAAAGTGTGCAACGATTTTCTGTAATGCGAAACATGTACCTTGATCAGCAAATTATCTGCTTGCACATTAAATTATGCACTGTGATCTCTGAGGTGTATTAAATATTGAAATCAGAAATTTTATCATTAATGGAAAGCTAATGAGCAACAACGATATTATGTGCCTCGGTTGACTTTTGTCAGAAGCATCCCATTGTAGTTAGAAGGTGACTTTTCTGAGTCTCTGGTGGTAATATGCCAATTATTTCAGTTATCAATGCCCCTGGAGGCTCCAAGTACCTACCATGGATGTTTTACCTCAGACTGTGTATGGAGCAGGGTTTCTCAGTATATAGATAAAAGCCAATTTTGAACAGTCTGGAGGAAAGAGAGACCAGTTTTTACCATGCAGATTTATAGCTAAAGGCATTCTACCAGCCTCTGAGTTTCAGCTTCTTTCATCCAATGAGGTGGCTTTTAGGATGTGCAGTTTCTTTGGACTTTGGTTAATAAAAGCACAAGGTGATGCCTTCACCTACAGTTAACATGTAGGAGCCTAAATTAGAATAAATACATATGCAATGTGTAAAGTGCCTGAGGATGACTCTAGGTAATTCTGTCTCTGAAATGTTTATTATTGGGATTATTGAGCCATCAGAAATCCCAGTCAAGATCAAGGTCCCATTATAGCAGACTGCCTTTCCTGTCCCAGCCCTGCAGTTTAAACAGGTCTAGGAAAGTGGTGTGACATTTTCAAGGACACTTAACTTGTCAGTGACGGACCAGGAGCTAAACTGGGATCTTCTGCTGTTTGGTTTACATTGAGGTACAGGTATTGGATTGCACATCATACATGTCTATATCCAAGTTAGTTTTACCTAGCAGTTTGGGCTTCATTTATGGTAAAGGGTGTCTGGGTGGGCTTGTTGGAGCCCATGTCACTGCTGTCACTGCCTACCCTATCCTTTCAAAGTATCTCAGCACGTCCACATCATCCCTGTTTGCACCATGAAGTCTTGCACAAATGAAGCTGAAGGCTTTACAAAATGCTTTCACCATTGAACTAACCTGCTTTTTTCAGCTCAAGCAGATAAGCTGGAGCCAGGTTTGGATACAGCTCTAATCACCCACAAAATGGCAGATGCCATGGGCTCACTGCTTGACAGACAGCAAGTCCCAGCTCCTGGTCTCTGTTCCTCAGCTGCTCTGCTGGCTGTGCAGCCACGCCTTTGCCCCTCCCTGCCTGGATCCGTGCAGCAGCAGAGGGGCCAGGGAGGAGGTGGCAGTGCTCATCCCATGGTGGCAGACAGTGCCAGGAGCCTGCCTGGCAGGTGTGCCTGCTGGTGAAGTTGGGTTTTGGCTTGCCTGGCAGGCTGACCCTGCCTACCAACACAGAGCTGGATGAGGCTGTTTGCAGGGCTTAGAGATGTCTGGCTTTTACATCCCTCTCCATTGCTGCACATTATTAGACTCCCTTGACTTTTATGAAGGTCCTAAATTGCTACAGAAAACAGTGCTGTTTTCTGCTGGCTTAACTATTGCATTCCTTAAGGCTTGTTTTTCAGTGCTACACTTTACTGCCTGTTAAGTTAACTGGATTTTTATCTCCTCTGCCTCTGAATGTCTTCTGTAAAAGTCCAAAGTAAGCCACAGCTTGCCCAGAGGAATATTCCAGGAGAGAAAAGGAAGAATTCAGGAACAATAATAATGTAACTCTGGCAATCCTGTTGCAGAATAATACTACAAAAACATTTAGGCATGAAAGAGTGATTCCCCCCAAAGATATCTACTTAGAGTACAAAAGAAAAGGCTCCCCAGGGACTTGCTCTCTTAGAAGAGATTGCAAGTCTAGTTTATCCTCTGTAGATGCAAGTGTATCTTACAGATAACTTTGAGGTGTGCATTAATGGGGATGGTATTTTCTCTCATTCCTTGTTCCTCGTTCCTTTGCCCCCAAATACTGGAGGAAAATTGATTATGTATCATTATACTCCCTTGGGTGTGATAATTGCCCTTAACTGTGTTGAGGCAGCAGTCTGCCCCTTCTTCCTCTCAGCCCCCAAACAACCCTTGTTTGACGTGGGGACAGAGCAGAGATGCTCAAAAGCAGTTGCTGTGGTAACCCCAAGCAGCATGGGCTACCAGTGGGCAAAGGTTGTTCTCCATACCCTCTCTTGTGGAGGATAGGGCTGAAATGGAAAATGGGCATTTGATGTCCTAGCTTGGTGGTTTATCCCTCACAGTTCAAAGACACTGGGCTCTGTTCCTCCCTTGTTGGCTATAGTTTGCCTGAAGGCTTTGCTAACTTTACCCTGAAATATGTTCCCACATGTTTATGCTATTCTAAGCCAGTTAAATAAAAGCACTGCTAAGATGTTTGTGTTTCCTTGTTTAGCAGCCACTGGGCTCATTATGCTACAGCACGAGCAGGGGCTGCTTTGGGAGGGGACTTACTGTGCCCACACAGAGCTGATCCCACCTGAGCCCAGCCCAAGGCACAGAAGGGACACAGAGTGCCCTTTACAAGGCTTGCTGAACAGAAAGAAACAGGGCTTTTGAGAGTCATCTATATAGATTGTGAGGGTCTTCTGACAATTTGAATAGTTTGGGGTAGTGACTGCTGAATGAAGGTCTCCCAACACTGCTTGAATAGCCAAAGTTTGCTGTGGTGAAACTAAGCCTAATGGAAAGTCTTTGCACCACTTGTAGGGCTAAACATGGCAGTAGGATTTAATTCTCTTTTGTCAGAAGTTACTTGTTGAGCTAACACGGAGGGCTGCTCCGAGCTGCTGGCAGGGAAGTGGCACATATCTCCTGTTTGCTCTTCAGTGTGTGTTCGGTCATCAGCTGGGTGATTTATGTGAAGAAGAGTAAAAAATGCATTCTGGTAGTGAAATTCAGGCAGCAGCCAGAAGTACTACTGAAGCTCCTGTTTTATTTTACAGCAATGTGAAGGATTCATTACTTCACGGAGCAAATAATATATTTTTTTTTCACTGAACAAGTAATAAATGATGAGGAGGAAGAAAGACCTTTAAATATCAATGGACTCTGTTCATGGTCATATTGCATCACATGGAAGAAAAAACAAAAATCAGCGAAGGAGTTTCAAGAACATTCAGGTAAACAAAAACTTGATGCAGGGATACAACCAAGGATAGTCCTAAACCAAGGCCAGTCCTTGAATTAATGTTACTGGAGATGTAGAGGGGCTGTCATGGTATTTTATTCGTTTCTGCTTCTGATAGAAGAACAAGAATTCTTCTTGAAGGACAGGGCAATTTCTGTTGCCAAATGCACTATCCTGAGTAGCAGGAATGAGACCTAAATCCTAAGGCTTCTTCTTTGGTTTTGTATGCTTGATAGCTTCTAATCCCTTAACAGTGGCTTGCTTTGTGTGTTTCAGTTTTCAATTGCATCTCTCTGAATTAGTTACTAAAATGATTAAAAAAAGACAACTGAAGGTATCTGTTAATCATGAATATTAGGGTTCATGGAACAGGTATTTTGAGTCTTTCAAAGAAAGTGCAATACTTTTTGGCTGAGAGTGTATGGTTTCAGTTCAAATAGTTCAAGAGGAGGGGGAGGACACTGGCTCTTGTTATTTTTTGCATAGATGGCTTTCATGAGCTTGGTGTACAGGGCTAGGAAAGTGCCTTTCACTTGTGTTGGAATCCAGGGCACAGAGAATGTCTCTCTGCCTGTTTTAAGAAACTCTGACCCTCAGCGGAACAGTGCTTTTAACCTTTGTCCCTGGGAAAAGTTACCAAGGCTTTGGGATGAGGTAGAGCACACAGGTGTGAATTAGGTAGTAGTAGTTTATCACAGGGTGAAGAATTTAGGGTTTTAGGATTTTACTACGAGAGTGAATAGGAGACAAGATGGAGGATTTTGGGTCTTGTCCCTTCTTCCTTCTTGTCCCTCTTCAGCTCCATTTTCTGTAGTACTGGTGGCACAAAGTTATTGGTTAGTGTGAGTAGTAATGTGTAAGTTAAGTGCATAGATTAATAGAAGTTATTGGTAGAAAAGTAGAAACAAAGTACATGTTAGAAAGTATTTGGGTTAAACAGCTTTAAAAGGCCTTGGTTTGGGTGTTTGGGGTCCATTTTGTGCCTTGCTTCTGTCATGCTGAGTCTGGTGTGCAGATGGTGCTGAACTTAAGAGAAAATAAAAAACAGCCTGAAGACCAAGAAAGAGAGTCCTGCACGTTCTTCACCCTTGGTAAAGAACTCAGCAGTGGGAATCCCCTCCAAAGGGTCCAGGGGGTCCAGGGTCCTTGCCAGGACCACCAAAAACCTGGCAACCCATATAAAGAGACTATGATTGCATTTAACCAATATTAAAATATTAATTCACTAGATGTGTGCCCTGAGATACCAAACTACTTTCTGGAAAGGAGCAATCAATAGCTGATAATATGAGAAATGGTGATTTTCAAATATCCAAGAGGTATTCAAGAGTCAGATGTACATTAGTTTAGCAATACCCTGGCAGATCAGGTTGACTTTTTAACTCACAGAATGTGGATGGTGTCCAGTTAAGCTGAGTTGCCCATTTCCATCCTGCTGTCTCCAACTTGATAATTGTGATAATTAGACACCTAACTTTAAATATCCTCAGACTTATCTTATCATGTATTTCCTGCCATTCGGCCCATTCCTGGATAGAGTATTCTGCAGCTTAAATACTGAAGAAATTTTACTCCAATCACATCTTGAAACTGTTAATAAAAAATATTATTGTGGGATTTTTCTGCTTATTCCAGAAGTGTCATTGTAAAGATGTCTTCTTTCTTCAGTGAAACAAATAGCAGTGATTTGTGGCAGGCAAAGCATTCAGGTGACTGACCTGTGTTTTAAACCACTGTTGTCACTTTTGTGCAAAGCTCTGTGATTGTATCAATACTGGGATTATGGTAATGGAATGAAAGCTCAGGATACCTCAAGAAATAAATGCTACTTTCTCTGTAGAGCAATTAATTCACCAGCTACCTGGGAGAGGACGCTCTGCCTTTGGACTGCCTGCCATATGGAGGACATCAACCTGGCCAGACTCCAGCTAGGACAAAAATTGTTACTTTGAGAGCTGTTTTCTGAAGCACCTTGTAAGATGCCCCGATACCGAGACTTGCAAGTCAATTTGGCGTCTTGAAAATTTTGCTGATCGATCATAATATGTGTGTAGCAACAATCTGAGGATGGGGGATGCCCCTGTCTTGTTCCTTCGTTGACCTTAGAGGGAGCCTAAGCAGATACCTGAGGCTTAGCATCTGATCTTTAGATATGAGAACATAGATAATTTTGAAAATTCAGTTGCATGTCCAGTTGTACCACTGAGAGCTAGACCATGGGTGGGCTGCTTCCTGCAGCTCAGGAAGGCTGTGAAGACCTGAACACACTCTCCCCAGGTGTCAGCTCAATCTCTTCACCTCTTGGAATTGAGTAAGACCTTTTCCAGATGTTTTTTGTACTGAAAATTTCAACTCTTCTAAATTGCCGAGGAGAGAGCAGAATAGTCACTACCCACCAACTCCAGTAATGCACGTGGCATGTTACATGTTTTTAGTATTGTGCTTCAACTTCTTCTGGCTTCTCCATACCCTGGAGACAGTCTGTGGCCATGTGCCCTTTGCAGAGGAGGCCCACCCTTGTCCTGTGCCAGCCTTCCTGTCAAATTCCATTGCCACTCAATGACAAACTGATGCTGCCATGCCCAGCGAGGTAGAACAGAAAATTCTTCTTCCTTACACTGGTAAGGAAGTGTTTGTACACATGTGTGTTTTGCGCCGTATTGCAACTGTGAATGACTGATGGAGCTTCTCTTGTTGCTGCTGATGATTTTTCTGTCCTTGAAGTTTAGGACTCTTTCCTTGAAGCTTTTCAATAAGAGCTGCTGCAGACTTGAAATGTTGGCATTAATTTAGTCTTCACAGAGGAACACAGAACATGCTTTGCAGATGTGCAAAAAGCACTTACTGGAGCTGGCCCTGCTCTAAGTCTCTAATAATTCTGCCTTGGGAGAGAAGAAAATTGTAAAAAAAACCTGTGCTCCTGAATCCTTTCCCTGCCTCTGTCCTATGATGGGAACGTATTACTGAAGTCCACAGAGCTGGTGAGTTACAAATTCCCTGACCAGGGCACTCAGTTTGGATGGCTCTGCTTCTCCCTGAGTTGTTCCTGCAGCTGCCACTGGCAGGAATATGTGGAGTGACCAGCCCACAGTGCAGCCTTTCTGGCATATGCTGCAGCCAATTATAAGACTGATGGAAGGAAGGAATTTTTTTTTTCCCTAGGCTACAGAATACAGAGAAATAATTATTCAGGCTCTGTAGCTGTAAGTAAGCCCAAAGGCAAGGTCAAATGTAAACATTTCAGTGACTTTTTGGTTGACCTGTAATGGCCTTTTCAGCCTTCTAGCATATAAGAGTCATCGGGCTTCTGGTCAGAGTATTGGGTTGTGCTTAGAGCTCACGTTATTTCTTCCCTGAGGCAAGATATTGTGCTTTGTGGTTATTCTACTGTAAAGGTCAAGCTGCTGAGGCATTAAATGCATCCCTCCTTTTCCTGTATTAGCTGTTTTCTCTTTTAGGTCTGCTTCCACATTTGGGGTTCGTGCCTTCCCTGGGTAGTTACATTGAGTCTACTTCATAAGCAAGTTAAACACCTAATGCACTCTCATTCTGTCTATTTTCTTCCTCTGGTTTCACCAGCTGTTTCCAATCTTGCACATTGATATCCCCAGGAAGGCAGTCTTTGTAGGCAAGTAAATTAAATTGAGTGGCAATGCTTGACATCAGGTTTATGGACAATTGGTGATTAAGTTACCTCTGAGAAGCATTTGAATCCCAAAGAGAGACACAATATATTGCAAATATGCTCTAGGCTTCTTCAAGGGTTTTTCCTGTAGGGGGAGAGTTACAGATCATAGCTAATACCTTATGTAGCTAAAAGTTTGTCTTTCAAAGAACAGGATCTCAGTAGAAGGATTATATGGCTAGAAGTAAAATTATTGTGCCATTTTGGGGGTGTTGGGGTGGTGGTGGTTTGTTCAGGACTTTTTTTCCCTTTTTTTTTATTACTTGGTTAGGGGCATGATGGATGGAAAACTGCATTTAATGTCCCCTGTGGACAATGATGCTATTGGGATCTTGGAGTAAATTTGAGACCAGCCAGCACAGCCAAGATGTAGTGAGGAACTGACAGGATGTGGTCATTAACCATGTTTGGCCAGCAAGTCTCTCTGTGAGGCTGGCTTCATTTCTGTAACACTCAAAATGAACCAGGAAATGAGGATTTTATTAGGGGGTTTATATGTTTTCCTCCATTCTCTGAAATGATTATGTGGGAGGTCATCCTTGTCTTTTCCTGCAGTCTGACCAGGGTAAAAGGAAAATTATTAGGCTATTTTCAGTCCACCTTTTCTGACTCTTCACAGCAGAATCACGTGTATGGTGCTGAGCTTCCAACCTGTAATCTTATGATTAGACATAGCAGGATTACTTGCAGTTCTATTTGCTATTCGGAAGTTTATAGTTTTAAGACTGAATAGCTGAATTTCTTTAGCCTTGAGTCCTCATTCTGCAAACAGTTCTTATCAAAAGGGGATTTTGTGCAGGTCAGGAACTTGATTTGCTTTTCTGTCTTTTAGTATAACCCTGAAAGCTGCCTTGATGATTGTGGCTTTGTGATACATCAAAGTGCAGCAAGTGAACTTTTCTTTTTTATGTTGGTTGTTGCTTTGGATTTTAGTTTGGCTCATTTCCTAGAAGCCAGTAGCTCAAATTGGTTTGGGAATTGCTAAAAGACTGCCTTAGTGCGTTAAGCACCGAAATCTCAGTCCAACAAAACTCTTAGGTGTAGGTTTAACTTTAGATATGGTTTTTAGGTTCCATCATGCAAAATGAACTTTTGGGAACACTGAGGATTTTATTCAACTCTAGCCACATTTAGGGGCCACTAGTACCCCTAGAAGTGGTGTATTTAGTGACCCATGGCAGTGCTTCTTTCCCTGAAGTGAGAAGTGGACACAATTTTAGCTAGAAGGTGTGTTGTTCTAACAGGATGTCTCCAGTATTTAGGATTGAAGGGTGCTTTTGTCCCTAAAAAGCTGTTTGTGCTGTTTGCTGGCAGTGTGGCAAATGCAGCTGTCTCCAGCTCACCAGTGTATGAATGAGAGAAGCTTGGAAGTGGTTTATGCTCACTCAGACAGCAGCTCTGAGACAAGAGAGAAAGAAATTAAACATTTTGTTGCTTTGCACACAGATTAAAAAGCTGCTGCAGACTGTTCTGCCCAGGACAGGATGTGGCAGTCTGGAAAAGAAGAAATAAAAGTATTTTGGGACTTGGTTTCATTTCAGCTGGTGCCAAAATCATTATTTATAACTGAATGACTGGTAACAGGTCTTATATTTCTGCAGAACTTATTGGGGTGGGATATTTGGAAACATGTGCTCCTTTTGCTTTGCTTAACAAAACTCGGGTCACAGCATCTCTCAGAGCCTCAGTTTCTCACAAAATGAAGGGGTAACAATACTATTTATTCCATTAATGTGGTCTTTTGGGTTGGACTTACCCCCATCACAGAGGTTCATCATGTGGCAGTCTCTCTGTAGGTATGAGAGACACAAGAGCCTGCAGAGAGCCAATGAGCCCAGCTGAGATCTGAATTGCTCTCTAGAGTTTTAGCTCTGTCAGGTGGCAAAAGGAGACATTTAAGCCAAGGCACATCCCTTTTAAGTGGCTTGATTAAATGCCTGCAGGACAGTGGAATGAAACAAGATCTCCTGAGCTGCAGATAGTACTGAATTTACATGGCCTGAAGGATTTTCACTGGCTATGCTGGAATTTTGCAAGTGTAATACACCAAAGTCCCTTTTCTTGGAGGCACGAAGAGAGAGCACCATCCACATGATTAATCTCTCCTTGTAGCCTGTGGTTTCTGGAAGCTTATCCTAAAATTGTCATAAGGAAGAGAATTTTTTCTATTAACATGCAAGCAGCATTTAATTTCCAAATGCTAGGTGTCGTTTGGGGTCATTAAACTGCTCTTCTGCTGCAAAATTGGGGAAATTAGTGACTGACCTCATGCAAAACCAGAACTGGGATATTAGAAATCATAATTTGTAATCAAGCAGTGCCCTGAGAACTGCAGCTAATTAAAAGGTGTTTTTATTGGAGGGGGTTTGTTATTGTTGTTTTAGCTTTTTGTTTAAAGAGTCTGAAGTCTATTTCTTTCGGGAAGCCTTGCATAAGCACTTTCTACACCATTATAATGTCATTATATATGGGATTCATTACATTAGAAACATTAGGGGAGATTAAAAAGGATCTATTGGAGGCATTGGCTGAAAAAGAAAGGATAAAGACTAGTTGCAGTTTGAGCTTTTATTACGTGACTTGAAACAAATGTTGAAATATTGTATTTAAGCTAAATGTGTTTGTTGGAGGTAGTATTAGGAGGGAAAGCAAAGCAGCAAATACCACTCTCACTACCACTAAAGAAAAAAATCACAATGGCTGGGAACAGTGTGTTAATTAGCAAACTAATTTCCTTGTACTCTAGGTGCATAACAAGTTTTAAATGCTTTCCGAATGGATGGTATCAATTGCATTTTGCTCCTTGAATGTAATTGTTTCCATGGCAATGGTGAGTTCTGCTGTACATGGATTATGTCTGTAAATCCTTCCAGTCATTTATGGGAAGTCTGTATTAGTTTGGCAGCTGACCTGTATTCAGGTTATATTTTCCTTTTGTTGCAGTTGTTTTACAAGCAAATGAACAAAAAGAAAAGCCACTGGAAAAGGGCCAGATCCTCAGTCCATCCCATTTGGCTTCATTTCACTGATTTTAGTGGATCTGTGCTGCATTACATCAGTCCCTGCCTTGTTCTTATTAATATCTTCTTTATATATGCAGGAAAAAGGGCCACAAATGCCATCTCCCTGATAATAGGCTGTTGTTCAGGTCACTTTTAATTTGCTGCTTGTGAGATGCTATCAAATAACCTCTAACTCCTCAGGGAGAGCAGATATGCCAGGGCACTGCTGTAGGGCTGCTGCCCAGTGCTGGGCAGTTGGGAAGGGTCAAGAGGGGACCATTGCCTTCACAGGGCAGTAGATACTGCTTGTAGGGTGACCTGAGCATCCTTTTTGAGTGAGAAAAGTCATACAGGAGAAGGACTGACACACCAACAACTTCTGGTCTCTTTTAGGTTAAAGCAGCTGCACATCTTCTTTTCTCTGCCATCTGTGCCTTTTCTCCTTGGCTTCTACACAAGGTGCTGTAAATACACCTTGCTCAGAATGCCTTTCCCTTTGCTCATGTAAATGAGAATCTTTGGGGTTTTTTTCTTCCAGTATCAGAAAGAATAGTCTGTGTTCAATAATTCTCTCAAAGCTTGGTTAACAATACTTGGTGTAAAGATAAATGAGAGGCAGCATTTTCTAAGGCCATTACTCTGGTCCCTATAACTCAACTCTGGACAGGTTTTGTTAGCTCTTGTAATACCTGGGAAGTGTTAATGGACTGATAGGCAGTGAAGAGTGGTTGAGAAAATGGAATTTTCAGTCAACAGGGTTGTTTAGTTCTTTTAGAAGAACGGAGAGAAACCTCCTGTAAGCACAGGCAAGTGCTGGCACCATTTTTGAGTACTTACACATAGGAAAAGTGTGGAGAAATCAGCTCCTACATTTTCCTACTCATTGCACAGATATTTCCTTCCACTCCTTCATCCCCTTCAGCACATCTTGCTGGGCTGACTCACTGGATTTCACTCAGATTGCTGTGCCCAGCCCTGTCATGCACAGCCATCCTCGTGTGTACTGTACATACACACACACATTCTGGAAGGAATTTGTGTAAAATGTGTACTGTACATACACACACACACACCTGCACACACATTCTGTACACACCTGGAAGGAATTTGTGTAAAATTTGTACTGTACACACACACACACACACACACACACACACACCTGCACACACATTCTGCACACACCTGGAAGGCATTTTGTGTTGAGGCTGTTTTTTTGGCCTTTGGGGTTATTCAGAGATTTATCTCTAGGTGTGATTTGGAGCCTGTTGAGGTACCAAAGAAGTAACAAATTTTCTTCACTGAAAGGGGTGCTAACCATACCATCCTGACCTGCATTGCACCCATGCTCTCACAGGGCTAGAGGAACCAAATACCTCACAGACTCCCTTACTAATGGTCTGCCTGATGAATCCCACTCTCTAAGGACCTGGTTTCTTTAAAAAAACTTTGGGAGTTCTGTTCCCAGTGGGAGGTTTCAGGCTCTGTGCCTGAGAAATTTGAGATTTAGGAGAAACAGAGATAATATATTTAGAATTTCAGGAAGAGAGGTTTTTGAGAGATTGAAGCTAAACTTGTACACGTAACATGGAACATTTCAAGCTCCTGATAGAGATGACCTGAGGTATCAATGTGTGAGGGACTGTGATGATGAGCTGGAAGCATCTATTCTAAATCCCTTTGAGTTTTAATCTGGGGCAGATGAGAATGTGGGAGAAAAAAAAGGAGAAGATTTAAAAATAGTTGTGTGCCTTTTGCAGTCAATTCACTCTGCAGGAAACGTGAACAATATTCAGGAAATAGTATAACTCCCAGAAAAGCCTGTTGTTTCTAAGCAAAGACAGTTTGGTCTTATCCACGCTGAGGAGCAAATGGGATTGACAAGCATGTAAAAGAATTGAGACAGAAAGTGTGAAACTGTGTTTGAAAGCAGAGAGAAGCTTAGAGCCAATGTTAGTTTTGGTGTGATTGAGAAAGGAGAAAGGTGGAGAAAGTGGAGAAAGGTGTTCCTTGAAGGAATTGGGTCTGCATTTGGCAAAAGCAGTGAGCACCTGAGGAAGACTGAAGAATACCAGGCTAACAGCTAGACTTCTGCAATAAGAAACAAAAACAAAAACCAAAATAACAAATAAACAAAACAAATAGCAAAACAAAGTTCGTGCAGATCATTAAACGGAGCTTGTGATACTCACTTTGCATCACTGCTATGAGAGCATGAGGACAGGGAGCTGAGCAGAGCACTGGGGGGAAAGTTTCTTCCTCCTGGGTTTAATGGGGTTTTATTTGTGTTTGTTTCTTTTTAAAAGCCAGAACAAAATTTGCATGTGTGTTTTGTCCTGTAGGATGGGATTTTTGTCAGTCTGACAAAAACTGTGCATGCTTTTTAGGAGGTCTTTGTGATTTCTAGGAGAAGAAAAGCTACCCCTTACGAAGTCTCCCCTGTTCCCTCATCAAAGGGGAAGGAATTTGGTGTTCAGGTAACTTTCAGACCCCTAAATACCACTCAAGAAAAACCAAATCATAGACAGAAATGGAAAAATAAGGTGGTGTTTTTTTTTGTTTTTTTTTGTGAGAAGTGAGTAATGTGATGCCTTTCAAACAGCTCTGCTGCACTGAGGAGTATCTGAGTATCTGACACAGATCTGTGCCTGCAGAGCTGCTCATGCCTGAGCTGGAGCCAGAGCTGCAGCATCTGCTCAGGCCCAAACAACACCTGTGAGATTTGGAAAGCTTAATCTTCAAGGGTATGACCAGTTCCTTTGTTCCTTCTGTCATCCTCAAGGCTAAAAGAGCCCACCTGTTGCTTTGTACACTTGCCTAGCTCCCTCTGAGAAATGACACCCCCAAAACTTGCCCTTTGCTTCCTGCTGGGCACATCTTTCTGTTCAGGATTCACAGGTAGTCTTGGGAAATAGGAAAACCCTCAGCACAGCAGAAAGGATTTGCATGAGCAAAAAGCATTTTTTTTTTTTTTTGCAGCTGCTTTTGTGAACAGGACAAGCTCATGCAAAACTCTGTTTTGTGAGCCTGTAACTTAACTAAAAATATTTAAATAGTGGTGATTTTAAGCATGTCATCACTCTTTCTTTGGCTAAAAAAAGAAAAAACAAAAAAACCAGAAGAAAGGTTTTGTTATTTTTCAACTCGGTTATTCTCTTGATTTGAGTGTGATCAGCCATCTGTTGAGGGCACAAAAAGACAGAAGCAAGTAATTAAGCAGACCAGTTGCACTCAAATAATAAATAATTGAGATTAAGTGTTTAGTGACAGTTAATAGTCTGAAAATAATTTCTCATAGGTAGCGAGTGCTTGTGGAAAAATTATGCACTTGTGAGGGAAAGGGTGGCTTCTGAATAATAGACAAATGAGAAATAAGGTACCAGATCTGGAAAACGAATTTTTGGGACTTCTCTCACCTTTCTGTGATGGTCTGAAAATTTCACTAGACCTGTCGGTAATCTTGAGTATTCAGCAGAGATCTGTACACTTTGTAAATGAGTTGCTCTTGCTTTTTAGATGTTGTCCTTTCCCAGTACTCCTGGAAGGAGCACAAACCCCAGGGTTATTCAAGACATATTACTTCAAAAAGTAAAGTCAGGGGAAAATTGCTGCTCACAGAGTGAATTCCCAGCTCCGTTAAAATCCAAAGCAATTTTGCTTTTGTTCAGTATTTTCTGAAAAAGAGTCCCATTTAGAAAGTGACATCCCCCAGAAACTTACATTAAATGTGTAAAATTATAGGGTAGGCTGAGTGCTAAACCTTAAGTTTAGAAACAAGCAGAAAGGGTAGCAGATAGCCAATACTTCTGTGCCTTCCCAAAACCCTTTTTTCCCCAGTAGTGGATGTTTTATTGAAACTGGCGTAAACCATGACCCTGAATGGGCTTTTTACATGAAGTGGTTGAAATAAAAGAATATCTAGGGGTTTGGTTTTTTTTTTGAATAATCCTTTTAGGTAAAGTAAGCCATTGTGTCATCCATTTTTTAGGAAAGGAAAGGAAAGGAAAGGAAAGGAAAGGAAAGGAAAGGAAAGGAAAGGGGAAAAGGAAAAGGGAGGACCCTTGTTGTGAAATATCATAAACTGATTTAATCGCTGTTACTTGTGATGTATTCACACAACACTTTGGGAGGTGCTGGTGGGAGAAATGCACCCCTCATTGATGCTGTTGCCAAATTCTCCAAGAGGGAACTCCCCCTACCCTGCTTGGGAGTAAACTGGGGGTCCAGCAGTTCTTGTGGAACTACATGTGATTTTGCAGTATATCAGACATTATCAGCTGACAGGCAAAATGACTTATCAGTGTTACAGTGGCTGTACTTTGACAGGTATTCAAACTGAAAGATCAATTTACATTTTCTGAAAGGAAGGAACCTGCAGTAGATTAGTTTTCAAATGGTTTTTAGTACAAAAAATGAACCTACTTACATCAGTGATTTCTAAGGTTACATTTGTTTTTGCCGTGTTTTTTTTTTCTCCCCTTCTAGATCCAATTCGTATTTGCTGAGGACTCTGGGCATTACATTAGAATAAGGAAGACTTGGATGGCAATTTAAAAAAAATAGATATCCAAATCACTATCATAATCCTTCTGGCTCTTTGAAAATGAATAGTAGAGTGTTTCAGAGAGATGTTTATTGGAAAGATTAGTTTTATCATGAAATTGTTACTTCAGCACATGGTTTGAGATTGACCATTACGTTAGAAAATTCACAGATGAAAAGGGGAGAGTTGCCAGTGAAAAAGTCCTAATGGCTGAGAGTCTTTTCCTTGTGTACTTTTTCCCCCTATAGTTATATATTGGCTTCACCTGGGAAAAGTAAACAATCTGTTAAAAAGTCAAGGATGGAAAAAATAAGCTAAAGCTCTACTGTAAATTTTGTATATGATCTCTTTTTGTGGGGGAAGGAAATTTTATTTATTGATACTGCTAGGTAAATGTTGAAAAAACTCTAAATATTTATGAAAGAATGATTTTTAAAAATAAACTCTATTTAACCCTAGCTATAAATGTTTACATGGAGCCTGGAAAAGAGTTCTTAGCTTTTGAATAAGTATATGAAGAGTATGCAATGATCCTGTCAAAGGGAAGGCTTTACATGCAAAAGGCAAAGACAACTCCTGTGGAGGTTCTTAATGCATTGACAGCCTTAACAGGGCTGTTTTGTTACAGGTAACTCCTTGGCAGAGAGCTCATCAACATCACCTAAAATCAGAAACTATCTCCCAATTGAATGCTCCAAATAGGAGATCACCCTCACTTCACCACCTGCCTAGTTCAGTTCTAGAAGGACCCAGCCTGAACATGTCTTTCTTTCCTTAATGGAGACTTGGTTCCTCTTACTGAAGCTCTGAATTTATAGCCCTCCCACATATATGGAAAACTCTGATGCCCATAGCGATAGACCTCAAAAAAACCCAAAAAACGTGCTTGTTTCCATTCCTGATATGGAGACACATATTTGGGAAGAAGACTTGTAATGCTTTGGTCTTTCATTATATATACTCATTTACTCTTGTTCCATTTCAATTTGATTCTGGACAAGGTAGGGATTTTCCTGAGTAAAACCTAAATACCTCTATACCTCTCTCAGGAGTCTGTTCTCCTGTGTTAAGGAAAAAAAAAAAAAAAAAAGGAAGTTAAAGGAAAGTGGGTTCACATAGTTAATTCCCATGTCAGCATAGTGGGTTTTGTGATGAAAGGGTATTTCTGAAATTTCAGCAGAGAGGGATGAAAGGAGAATGCCAGTGTCCCTTCAAATGTCTCACACAGGTTGCATGAAAGCAGGATTGTATCAGTCTCAGGATGCCAAGGTTTTATTTATAAAAATAAATTCTTCTAGAAAATATCCCGAGCTGGTGTCGTTTTGTCAAGTGCAAATGGCTCCATTAGCAGTTAGTGGTGGTTGTACATATGTCCATCCATCTGCCTTATGACTTTGTATCTGAGGAAAGGGCTGTGAATTAGTTACTTCTGTAAAAGCCTGCTTTTAATGTGTGTAAAGAGAAGGATTGCAGGCAGTGATGATACACTTGGCTAAAAGCACTCATTGCTGTAGACACACTTGTCCCTGTGCAAGATGAATCAGAGTTAAGACCAGGCCATAAAATGGATTTAACAGAATTATGGATGTGTGCTCTTTCAATTTTTTTCTTCAGTCAATCCTACAATTTTCATATATAAGTAGAGTACCTTTCAAATTGGCAAAGGAACTCTTTTCTTTGAGTGGGTTGGTCTGTTTGTCTTGCACAAGGTACTGAAGTATTCTCACTGGAGTGGGTAAAATGCTGCAAAATGGCATTTGAATATTCTCACTGCGGTTCTGTTGCAGCTCCTTTTGCCTAAACCTGAGGCTGCTTTTTGCCACAGGTAAAAATTTTGCTTTTGGCAGTGAGTCAAGTGTGAGATGATGCAGATTCAAATTTTAGTGGTACTTTGTGCCAAGTCTCTGCAAGAGCCTGGAATTTGTAATAGTAAACTACCATTGTAACTGTAGGACTAGAAGTGCTTTCCTTGATAAGGAGGGGTTACTGTCATGGGAACATCTTGTTTGTTCATTTCTTACAATTTCTCTGTGGAGAAAATTTCAGTCTTCCAGTCAGAGAGGAGAGATACAGATACTTAAGACAGATGCAACTTCAATGTAACACATTGTGAGTAGCAAATGACTACTTTGAAAATGTCTCAAATTCTACATTGTGTGAAAAATCTTCTTTATAGCCATCTGACAAACATGCATGGAGTTGGGCTTGAAAATATATTCTGATTTTCAATGGTAACTGAGAGAAGGGAGATAAATTTACACTAGCGTTATTTTCTGTTCATAATGCTGACTAGTGTTTGTTCCAGCAGCCTGAGAGGGCACAGGCATGAGCCAGTTTGCTGCATGTTGTGCTTTATTTCCACAAAGTTTTTGTGCCTATATCTCTGATTCAGCTTCTATTCTGCAGCCCTCTTCAGGAGAATAGCTGAACTGGAGAAAAAAACAAACCAAAACAAAACAAACTGTTAGACAGTCATTATTAATCAAGATAAACTATGTTTTCTTCCAAAGATTTCTCCTCACACCCCACACTTTTTGGAAACATAAAGCTTCTGGGGAAATACCTTGCATGCCCTCTTTCAGCAAGTTCTATTGATTTGGTTAAAAACTGATTTTGCAGCCGTGGAGAAGACAAACAACTCTCTGGTAAATGTTCTTGCCAATGGTTATCTTGCCTGCATCCTTCCCTGTCTGGCATGGCCTTTGTTTCCCTAAACCAGATGGAAATTGCCCTCATCTCTTTTGCCCAGCATTGCCAAATGGCAAACTTCTTTTGTTGTTTATAAAATCTGCTTCTTCTCTGGTCATATGTCTCCAGCTGGCTGGCTAATCCAGCTGTTGGTGAGCTTTCCCATAAAGTGGAATTTATCTTGCTTTAGGAAACAAAATGGATAAATCCTCCCTTTTTGCAGGAATACAGGTTGCTAGCCTGTATTCATGGCAGCTTCATGCAGCTCTGTCCAGCCAGGAAGATGGTTCCCTGGTGTTGATCATCTTTTATGTGGTGTGTGGTCCTCCTTCTGAAAAAATCAACAAAACAAAAAAATCCCAAAAGTTAACCCAGTGATCTGATATTTCCTCCTTTTGCTCTTCCTTAATTGCTCCTCCTAATGTGTTGCATCTCTCTTGTAAAAATGAAGAAAATTTCATGTGATGGAATGGACTTTGCTAAACACAGTGTTAAATTTAACATAGGTACTGAATATAGCGGTGCCTTCCAGTGGAATTCTGTAGATCTCTTGATTTTTTTTCCTGACTCTGGCCACAAATAACATGTCTGCTACTTGTAGCACCACAGAACTCCCCTCCATCAGATCAATTCAAAATCAATTATGTGAATCCAAGCCAAATATGATGTAACAGGCAAGCTGCAGATAAAATGTGGAGTGAGCATGCAGGATTGAAAACTGTGGCACTTAAATATCTCAAATATGTTCACCTCTCCACTTGCTCCATCTCCATGATGAAATATTTGCTTGGAATGGTTTCAGAAAAGGTGTTCTCCTCCCAGTCCTGAACGTTTTGGTTTTTTCATTTCACTTACCAGCAGTTTGAGCTAGTTAAAGCTCTTCTAATTGCAGCTGTGATGCTTCATATTGTCATTGATTTCTGTAAAGCACTAGTTAATGATAATAATGATAATGATAATAATAACAACAATAATAGGGGCAGTTTCAAGTGAATTTATGTACATACTCATCCATGTAAGTTGGAATCTATTTCATGGCAACACTTCTGGTAATATTTCAGAACTTACATATTTGGAAAGAAAAAAGCAAATTAATTTATTTAAATGTTCAGAAGTACAATTGTAACAGCCTTTCTGCACTATTTGTCCCTAATGAGAACAAACTGTCATTGTCATCGTTTCCAGGCAACTACCAAGGAATACTTAACCTTACATGGGGGTCTCAAAAACCACACATTATGCCAGGTAAAGCATGTCTTTGAAAAGAAACTAGCTCAAGAGATCACACAGGAACATTTTATTTCATCTCATTTTTAATTAGTTATTTTTTCTTACTTTCAGGGCAATTATTTTTCTGTCAAAGACTTGCTTTCCTTAACTAGGAATATCAAATTAAACATGATTTTCACATTCTATTTTTAATATTTAACAAGCCAAGAAGTACTCTGGGCTACAGTGGTTGCTGTGGGGTCATTTGGAAAGATTTTGACAGCTTGAGAGCATTCTTGATGAAAACAACACTCTTGATGAAAACGGGAAGAGCCAGTAAAAGAAGTATGATGGGCAGTTTTAGAGGCTGCCACTGAGACTGGAACCTCATTATGCATACTGCAAATGCCCATCTCTCTTAACAGACTACAGCCTGAATAAATAAGAAATTGATGGAGAAATGAGGGTACAGTAATGAGTGGCACAATGTGCAACTCCACCCAAGTCCCAAACAGCACCTCAAGAACTGAGGGGGGTGGCAAAAATCAATCCAGTCTGGCAGTGACCAAAATTGCATTTTGCTTATTAAGTGAAAAAACGTATATATGGCATTGAACTTTACTGTGCTTCACATCTGGCAGCATTTTAAACCAATTTTTGTGGTTATGTTAGAATTTCATCATTACCACGTTTTTTTATCCATGCTTTTAAACAGTGCTTGATGACTAAACTGGTAAATAACTGGAATCTTTCTTTAGCAATTCAGTAAAGTTTACATTTTCTCATCAGAGCACTGTTCACTTTGAAAGCTCTTATTACATGGTGTAAAGAACAGATTAAGCTATGAAACAGAATGCAATGAACAAACTCTACCTGCTTTTTACAGCCACAGTCCAAGGAGTCCAAGGTGCAGTGTGTTCTCTAACCCAGTTCTCTCAGCCTCCAGGGAATGTAGAGGAAAAGTGGATAAAGGTTCATGAGAAAATATCCTTATTGATAGTCATGGATAAGTTATAATAATTGATGTGCTTTTCTAGCAAGAGAAAAATCTCTAATGGAGTCAAGTTTGCTAAGTCTAAAGCCAAAGCAGTGCTGCTCTCTTGACCTGTGCAGAGATGGGCTTTATTGACTTATCTTTGCCAATACACAGACAAAATTCTTTCTTCTTCTTGCAGAAGCTAGTCATGTAAGGTCTGCAAAATATAGCCTGAATTGAGAAAGAGATTTGTCACTTTTTTGACGATAATTCACATAGACTCCAAGAGAAATGTACTTCTGAACAGTGGCTCAGTGAACAATAAAGCAAACACTCTCAACTACCTACTAGCCCATCCATCTTTTTAAATCATGTCAGCAGGCTTCAAATTGTTCATTAAGCTTTATTGTTTCATGGAGAAGGAACTAATTTGTGGTGAAACACACTGAGCCATTGAACTTTGCAATTGTTTATTACTTGGTCTTGATTTCTTGCACATTGCTGCTTCATCATTTACCTATCATTTGTTTTGGATGACGTGGTTTATCCTCTCTTCAAAACTGTCTGGATTGCATAGGTAAATTTGTAACCTGGACTGCTTAGGCCTTCTTCTTGTAAAAACATCCACCTACTGATTGTGAAATCTGCAATAGTGCTGTGTGTGCGATTTTGGTGTAGGCAAGGTGTCAGTTCTTTCTTCTATCAAGAAAAAACAGGTTTCTGCAGCCTGATGTGAAGCTTGCTGGCTTTTGTTTGAGCTGGAAGACTGATGAACAGACTTTCTGCAAAGTGAGAAGGCACAGGCAGCATAGCAGATGGATACAAAGTGGTTGAAGTGGCAAGTAAAGTCGGCTTTGTGCCATAAATGACATCTTATGGTATAAGAACTACTCAGATAGGGGTCATTTCTGTGTCATGAGGGAGAGAGAGGTGACTGCATCTGTGCTAAGTCTGCTGTAATTTCTGTTGTTATTGCTGTTATAAATGGGTGTCCTAATTAGAACTGAGGGAATTTATGGGTAGATATGAAAATGTGGTTACTATAGTTACCAGGTGCTCCAGCTCAGTCAGGAAATGTGGCTAATATAATGATAGCCCAAGGGTAAACACATGAGGTAAATGATGAACAAGCCCCCCCACTTCAGGAAAAAAATATTTTTCTTCACACTTTTTTGGGGGGTTTATTTGCTAAACTAACAGCTACCACTACAATTCCTTTTCTGTCCTTCCCTTTTTTGCAATGGTCTGGTTTAGGTTAGATTATGAGAAGTTTTGGGGGAAAGAAAGTGAAGAGTGAAGTAGCATTTAGAGGAAGGATAAATATCTATTTGCCTGTCTGTCAAAGCTCTCTGCTAAAATCCCTCCCCATTCCTTTGTACACACAGTAGACAGCAAGGTGAAATATGTGGATTTTCACAGGTTCAGAAAGAAAACTTTTTGTGTTTGTATTTCTTTTTTGTTTATGACCCTAATTCCAGTAGTGACCCTTGATCTCATGACAGCCTGTGGACAGGGAAGGAGGAGAAAGGCAGGGAGACATTGACAGGGAGAATCCCATGAGAAAAATGGCATCTCAGAGGGATCAAACCCCACAGAAGTGACTGGTGTGGGCTCGTGCTTGCTGCTGCCTACAGTCAGGGTCTACACAGGTTGTTCCATTTGTTACAAGGAAAGTACAGACTAATTTCAGAAGTCAGACTAATTTCTGCAGCACTTTCTCTGAAGTCAACAAGATGTCACTACTGATTGTTTTGACATAGATTTTTTGGTCCTGAGTAATTACCTGTCCTTTTAGAAGAAGAAAACACATGAGGAGACAGAAAATCAGAACAGCTGTTCCTAAGGGAGCTGATCCCCACCACCTTAAACTGTGCTGACCATGAGTTGTTCTCAGGTTTTGGAGGGGGCATGCAAGAGGAGCAAAAAGCCTGAAGGATCTATAGCCTGCTCAAGCAGAGATAAACTGCAACTACACTTATCAGTATCCAGCATGTTGGCTGATGTTACTGCTTGATGGAGACTAAAAAAATTACGACTCCATGATTCATTAGCTCTCTGTGACTCTAGGGCCGGACTCCAGTGACCTACACAAAAGCAGAGCCACAGCTGCAGCAATGAGAAGGTCAGTGTAAGGGGTGTTATTGGCCATACAAGCTCCAGATCCTTCCTAGGGATTGCTGCAGGCTGATGAACATACATTTTGAAGTTGGAGAATATTGCCTATCAGTTTAGTCTCAGCTGCCTTGCTGAAGTGCCTTACTCAGACACCAGGACCTCAAGTCTCAAGCCTTAGAGAGAGAGAAGAGCTGCAGAGCAGCTGGTTTCCTGCATCCTGGCATTCTACCTCTCCCTCAGCAAAAATGCAAAAAAGGCTTTGAGTGTGATTGCCTCAGATAGGGTCTTAGTCACAGTCATTGCTGTCTTGATGAACTTGACCATCCTGAATGGTTTAAATTACTTTGGATGATGGATTTTATCCATTAGCAAGAAGGTGATATACCAGCTCTGTCACTAGTCTTCCCACAGGAGGATTTAAATGTGCTGAGGTGCACTGTCTGGGCTCCAACATTAGTTGTGCTTTATAAAATGAAGCAAAGTGCACATGAAAATGCATCCAGCTAGGCAGTCTCCTTTCTACCCAGGGCTTTTTGGAGTGCTGTGCCAGATACAGTTGAATTAGGTTTTCAGTGGAGGTAACCAGGCAGAAATTACTCATGGACCTTGTAGGCACATGAGATTTGCTTTGCTGCAGGCTGCAGGCATTGCTGTGGCTGCACAGGGCTCACCTACTACAACCTCCTGTGCAGAGGAGTATACTCAGCTCTTCCTCTTGGAAGATGATCCTTCACTGAGTGTCCTGGGGAATGAGGGGAAACCCCACAGCCTTTTGTTATAATCCAGCTGCTGTTCCCTCTTGTCTGCTGCTTGCTGTGAGGTTGCCCATAGCAGCTTTTCCTTCCTGCAGTAGGCTTGTAGCTTCGTCCAAACAAAAGAAATAGAAAATACCTAGGAAAAAAAAAAAAAAAAAAAGAAAGAAAGACTTTCCAAATGGCTAGGAAAGGAGGGAGAGAGCAGTTTACATAAGCACTAGTGATGAGAATGAGGTTACTTATACTTTTCTTGGGATAGAAAAGATACCAGTGAAATTAAAAAGCCTTTAAAGATGGCTGCTGTTTTAGTATTATTTAGACTACCACTCTGCTCTAGCATAGCATATTTCCCTCTCTTTGACTTCAGAAACTGAAGCTTCAGTGCCCTGGAAGTTTGGATTGTCAGCATGGCGTTTTTGGGCTGTGCAGTCATAGCCTGGGTGGGACACAAAGGGACAGACACCATTAATCGAGGTCTTTCCCTGCCCAGTGGAAGTGTTCCAAGCAGACCTTCAGGATTTGTCTTCTCTGGGCCTGTTTTTGGTTTGATCTCTGTATGGCTTAAGAAAATGAGAACCCCATCCTACCCACTCTTCTGTCTCTTCTGGGTACCTCCTACACTCTGTGTTACTCCTCCTACACTTGAGAACTTCATAGCTTATATGTGCATTTGAATTTTTGGTCAGGTTTAAAAATGTTCTGTTTTCCCCCACACCCAAACTAAAGGAAATTTGAGTCTACTTGGTTATGTTGGGTTTCAATTTTGCAAAATGTTAACATGGACTCTTTTGAACTTCTTAGGATCTTGAATGTAAATGAGTTCAGCAGCAGCACTGATACATTAATTTTGCAGGGTGGATAGTGAGAGGACAAAATTCTTTAAAAATGCTCAAATAGAGAAATTGTGCTTGGCCACAGGAATTCTCAGTCATCCGTGCTCTTGTGACAGCACTGGAGAAATCCCATCTTCCTCACTTCATTAAGACCAAGGGCAACTGCTGTGTGCTGAATCTCTGAAAAAATTGTGAAACTCAGTGCTTCAGACCTGCCTTTTTTTATGAAGGTGATTACACAGGCTTTCTTCCTCCATAAATTAATAGTGTTAGAGATACCCTAGTCACAAAGCTGGTTTTCTTTTTGCTGCAGGAATACAGCACACAGCCTTTGCCAGGTGATAAGCCTCTCCCTAATTGCCTAGGCTGGTTCCACTGTTTGAATTTTGGATTGGGCAGGTGGCTTGAGCCAATTTTTTATGCTTTGACGTTTCAGCAAGGCCCAGCTGCCAGGCTGGGTGAGCTGTGAAAAGTCTTCTGCAGGGCTTGACTATTTATCTTAGCCACATCTTTAATGCCAAAACAGTCCAGGAGCATCCAGCTCTCCTGTGGTCTATCAGCCTTGAAATAGAGCCATGGCTCAGACTCAAGAGCCAACAGAAGCACTTTTCTTCTGTATAGTTTCTATACATTTGCTCTTGCAGAGTGGGTTTTTTTTTGAAGGGCAGTTTACATCTCAGCCTGAACAGCATTCTATCTGCCTATTTTCCCCTTTGGAAGGCAAAATCCAAGAACCCTTCACAAAAAGCACAGAAGATGTGCTTTTTCTCTGATAGCTCAGCTGGTAGTATAATACTGTGGGCAAAGTTTACTATTAGAAGTCAGTAAGACAGATTTGCAGCCTGACAAGTTTTCTGGGTTGGCCTGGAGTACATGCCAACAAGCCTGATCACTAGAATTGCATAAGCACATACCTCATTTTCACACCTCATGTTAGCACCAGG
Organism: Dicaeum eximium; assembly: GCA_013396995.1. Classification (NCBI taxonomy): domain Eukaryota; kingdom Metazoa; phylum Chordata; class Aves; order Passeriformes; family Dicaeidae; genus Dicaeum; species Dicaeum eximium. The sequence goes on along the minus strand of VWZP01002136.1, from coordinate 337,021 downwards.
ATAAACAAAACTCATTTTGAAAAGCAGTAGAGCTAGCTGGAAAATGAGCTCCCAGCTCTAAAAGTGCTTGAATCTCAACACCTTTTGTCATGTGACTCCAGCCAGAGATAAGGACACTGCAAAGTCCTCCCTCACATCTCCTAACATCTGCTTTTCCTCATGGTTTTTGGGCCACATGGATTCGTCAGCTGTAAGATGGAATTCTTATTGAGCAATGTTTTCAAAATCTAGCCAGTTCATGCTGCAGATGTATTTGAAGATGCTGAAAAGCACTGTAGGTCAGGGATGTGGTTGTTTGGATGCACAGAATGCCACTGACAGAGCCAAGAGCTGTGCAGGGATCCCATGGTCATGGTAAGGACTTTGTGCAGTGTGTAAGCTGTTATGAGATGGGAAAGCGACATCCTCCCTCACCTTCTGAAAAATCCTTGAAGAAATGAGCTCAGGCACACTCATATCTTTTTCTGCTGTCTCTCCCCTTTGATATATGATTTTAGAATTCTTTTGCTAATTTTAAACCAAGTTTAACACAAGAGTGCACAGAAGCAATTAAGCTCCTATGAGAAAGGCAGTCAGATGTCAAGAAAGTGAGACCCCATGTTGGTCCCACCAAAATAACACCCTGATTGCAGTGAAGCAATGTTGTGTACAGCATCATTGTGACAGTAAGAAAACTTATATTTTACTAGACCTCAGTGAAGCCAGCCAACAAGGTGGAACTATGCGGGAATACAAATTTTCAACGTTGTTACTTCTCATTGAATAATGACTTGTTTTCATAAAAGATTATAAAAAAAATCTTAATAGTATAAATATCACCTGGGATAGTGCAATAACTATGAGGTAATGCATTTGCATGAACTGTGAAATCAGGTATTCACTTATGGATGCATCATAGAATTCCTCCTGAAACATATCAAAATGCTTCCCTTGCTGTTTGATAAGATTAATGACTGCTTAGAGCTCTCTGTACTCAATAGCCAGTGATGTGTAGTTCTGTATTTGTGCAGCTACTCCTCTGAACCACAAACCAGCTAACCTTCCCCTGTGTGTGCAAATCAGATTAAAATTCAGCAATATAGAAGCACCTAGAACATGATGGCAGACAAAGCAGCTGTAAAACATTAGCCACCTCACTTGGAAATGGAGGAACTGGGAAAGGATTGGTAACTACTATCTGTAGAGACTAATTTTTCAGATAGAGTTGTGTTTTGGGGTAGCTTCATGTATGTGATAAAAAGGTAGGACAGTACGGGATGGTGATCCTTAAAGAATGGGTCAGGTTCTCAATGTTTCAAGTTGTAGAAAGTAAATGGTAGATGGCATGTGAGGAAGTGAGCACTGTCAGGGCTGCCATCAGCTGTGGGCAACATCTGCACTCGTAGATTAAACAGTAGCAGAGAGCAGGTTTTGGTTCTCAGGCCAGCTGGAAGGACTTGAACATGTCCACACTGTTAAAGTCCTTCAGCTGAGCTGCATGCCCACACGGGAGCTGCCTGCTGGACACAGCTCCTGGGTTGTGCTGATGGCAGAATTTGGGAAATGCTTTGCTGGCACAGGCAGCAGCAGGCTGGAGCTGATCACCAGATGCAGTGCAGCCGACTGTCAGGCTCCTGAACAGAAGGACAGTGCACAGAAGTGTGTCTGGCATGGTGTGTTTGACTTGTGCAGCTTCAGCCCTTCTGTCTGTCCCTGGGCTCTTGTGTTCACAGTCTGTTGTTTCAGAGGTCACAATTATCACACATGCAGAAATTTGGTGAGGTGCAAGAAGCACTTAATGTCTGAAAGTGCCTTAAACTCTTCCCTGACTTTCTGAACCTGACTCAGGCAAATCCTCATTAGCCCTGTTAATGATATGAGATGCCAGTGGAGCCATGGATTGGTTTGCAATGGTGACAACTATTATATATATATAATATAATAGTGACAACAAAAGTGGTTCTTGCGAGCCAGACTTGTGTCTGTGACCCCTGGGAGCTGGCAGCCCCTCTGCCACTGGGAAAGGGTAAGTGCTTTAGGAAAGCTTACAGTAGTATGGAATGGCATCATCAAGCAGATGGGTTCTGGCTGCCCCAGTCAAACAGTTGTCTTTCAAGACATGTCCTAGATTTTAACCTATTGAACAAAAACACAACAAATCAAATGGCAAACGCACGGTTCGCTGCTCTCAGTTTTGATAGCATCAGGAAGGTCAATCAGAGATTAATGCCTGTAACTGTTTTCTAAGCCTATCTTTAATGCTTTTAGCTTGGTTTCCAAAGGAAATAGGGTGTATGTGGTAATCCTCTTCTGGTTTTTTATTTCCTTCCCAGTCATTCTTAATCTGAACAAATCTGACAAGCATGTCAATTCTTAGAAGTTTTGTCTGTCCCGGTATAGGAGAGAGTCTGTCAGTGAAGAAAGATGGTACTTAAGCTCAGGGAAAGAGGAGCAGGGATTGCACAAAAAGAGCAGGTCTGTAAACACCCCAGATGAAGGAAGACCTGCTTCCTGAGTTTTCTCCATCAGCAGAGATCTGTAATAAAATAGGGCTTGAAAACTGCTTTTGGTTACTCTCCATCACATCTCAGTCTTTTTTTCAGAGTAAACTTGGCAAATGGGACAAGGTTAATAAAAGCTGCTTTGGAAGGTGGGGCTGGTGTTTGCATCTCTGCCTTGGTAGATAAGAGCAGTGGCTGCTTTTTTTTTACAACCTAGAAAGGAGCACTACTACACCAGCTGCAAAGAGATCCAGCTGCCTGGCCCTGCAAAATGCTATGTGCTCAGAAAAGTGTGCACACTGGAACTTGTTCTTAGTGGTAACAGACAAGAACAAACAGATGTGCCTTGCCTGGAATGAGATATTTTCATACAGAGTATTTTGAATGTGCCCTGTCATTTCTATGACTTTTTGTGTTTAATTTAAAATAACAGCCCAAAGGCAAGGCCAGGGTAACAGAGCTGCATGCAAAACCCCAGATAGCTTTCAGGGAGGGAGAAGGCAGTAGTCAAAGGTATGGTTTATCATCAAATTTTTTCTAAATTTTCTCTTCCTTTGTTTCTTTCCATGTAGTTCTCAGCTTTTTCAGTGCCTCCCAAACACCTTCTATTTCTGTCTTTTTTTGTGAACCCCGTTGCTGCTCACTTTGTGTTTTTTCTCCCCTCTCTTCCTCCCCATTAGTTTATTATTCCAGATAAATCTCATTTATCTGTTTTCAGCCTTCTCACTCCATTTAACTCTTGCCTGAGACTGTTCCTTTTCTTCCCCCACCCTGCTCTGTATTTTATCACCTTTGTCTCTGCTGATTGTGCCAGAATTCAAACACCATGACTCAGGTGGACAGCAGATGTCCCTAGGTACTGAAGAGACGCTTCATTTGATGGCAAAAGACAAGCTTGAATATCTGTATTCCAATTAAAACAGTGTTGCATCTTTCCCCATCGTGGCCTGACTTTTCTGCAGCCCTAAGCAGAGTGGAGACTTGAGTGTCATTAGGATTAGCTGTCTCAAACTGGGAAGAGCAGAGCTGAGCTCTGTTGGAGCAGCACTGTAGCTGCCCAGTGCCATTTGACACAAGCCAGGCGTGTGTGTGTTTGTTGGCAGCAGGCTGCACCCAGGAATGCTGATGGTGCTCCCATCCACCAGAGGCAGTGGAAATGAGCTCTTGCTCTCAGCTATTTCAGCTTGCTGTTATTTTGGACCATTGACTATGAATGAAGTTCAAGTCAAATTGAACACAAATCACCTAGAGCTGCATGTGGAAGGTCTCAGATAAATTAGTAGTAGCCTCACACAGCTTAGGTGAGCCACCATTGCATATCTGCCCCTAAATGCCAGCACTGCTCCTCCTGCCTCCCTGTTCCTGCACATTTTAGAGCACAAGGCAAGGTTGGGTTACCACCCTACACTCAAACGCTGCCTGGATGGATTCCCTTCCTCTGTGGCACCTTGTAAGCAGGCAGGGCAACTGCTGAAAACTACCAGGAGTTGTGACAGTGGGGACTGATGTTTGCCGTGTCTCCAGTGGCACGCAGGTAGTCAGGATGGAGAGTCCATTCCGCACTGTTCTCCCTTGGACCTTCCTCTTTCACACCCAAGGAAGGCTCCTTCTGCTGATTACTCATCAGCAGTTGCAGGAAGGCTCTGAAATTACAGGATCAGCCATAAGGGCTCCATTTCAACCCATTTCTGGAGGGGAAGCTTGGGGGGGCACAGCAAAAAGAAATTTAGGAGCTTGCATGGGAAATAATGTTAGAGGACTGCCTGGCTTCTCTTCCAGACCCTGGAGCTGTGTGGCTTTGTGTGTCTGTCAGTAATCAGGAGCAGGAAAGAGACCCTTCTCTCTAATTGTCCCTCTAATTTTCTTTAATCGAGGAAATGGCTCTTTTTGTGGACATTTCTCTCCATTGGGTAGGTTAGAGGGACTGCTTTGGGCATCTTGTGCAGTGCTTGAATGAATGGTAGGAAAAGTGCCTCTGGATGCATGGCATTTATTCACTGCCTCCTCCTTGAGAGGAGGTTAGTGTATCACAGCGTGATTAAGGGCAAGAGAATCTTACTCTAAATCAGAGAAAGATTGGGGAGAAATTAAAATTAACTTCCTCAGGCCACACTTTTTTTTTTCACTGCTTTCTTCCATCACGGAGCTGTAGCATTGTTGGCTTGTACAATGTAATGGGTACACCAGGGCCAGCAGTGTGATGGATTTCAATGTCATAGAGAGAGTACTGAGTGAAGCACATAGGGGAAAAAAAGAGAAAAGAAAAGATCCTTGGATTTCATTGCACAAATAAATGTCAGAATGAAACAGGTCTGGCATGACTTCAGCTCCCTGCTACCCAAAGTCAATCAAACTGAAATGCTCATATAAGCAAGAAATTCTGTACTGCTCTGGCGTGGGGGAAATATCAGGTCTAGAACAAACCTTTTTGACCACTTCAGTGCTGCCTAAAACTTAAGAATAGACTTAGCAGCACTTCAGTGAAGGCTGGAACTCTTCACCCAACCTTACAACCTTATAGCAAGGGTAATTAGTACTGCAGTTTGTCAAGGCTGGGTTGGAGAGGTGATGCTGAGCTGTGGGACCTCTTGAATACAAGAGTTGTGTGTCTTACACTGTGCCATCACCAATCCTCAGGGTTTTTTTTGGTTTTTTTTTGGTGGAACACAGGTCCATATTTCAGCTAGGACCTCAGAGATAATGAGCAGAAGCACATCTCTCAAAGGAAAGGCAAAGGTGACTTGGCACCTCCATGTGTTGTTGGCTGAAATGGAGGTACGGGCATGGTTGTAGAATTTAGTAATGTGTAGTGAATTCAGGTCATAAACATGTCCACTTCCAGATGTGCTGTTTGCACTGCTGCTGTTTGACAGCAGCTCAGGTCAGCTCTTCTCAGGAAAGATGGAGCCTGGATTTATTTGACTCAGGAGACCAGCTATTGCTGTTTGATGACTTTTACTGGAAATCCAGGAAGTAGGAAAATGCTGGGTTTGCTTTTCTTCATCCTTTTTCCTCACCACTTCCCACAGGCAGGCTCTCATATCATTTGGAGCAAAACACTGGCTGTTCAAGGTAAATGAAAAAAAGCAAAGTTTAGAAGTACAAAAGTCTTTCTTTGTGGAATAAATACCCTTTAAGAATCACCAAAAATATTTTTGAGATTTAAATCTCAGAATCATAGACTATTTGACTTGAAAGGGACCCACTAAGATAATCAAGTTCCTACCCCCAGCCTTGCATGGGACAACCCAAAAATCACACCATGTGCCTGAGAGCATTGTGAAAATGCTTCCTGAGCTCTGTCAGGCTTGGTGCTGTGACCACTGCCCTGGGGAGCCTGTTCCAGTGCCCAAACACCCTCTGGGAGAAGAACCTTTCCTAATATCCAACCTAAACCTCCCCTGACACAACTTCAGACTGTTCCTTAGGTCCTGTCACTGGTGACCACAGAAACAAGATCAGTGCCTGCTCCTCCTCTTCCCCTCGTGAGAAGCTGTAACTGCAGTGAGATCTCCCCTCAGCCTCCTCATCTCCAGGATGAACAGACCAATGACCTCAGCCAGTCTTTGTATGGCTTTCCCTTCAGACTCTTCATCATCTTCATTGCCCTCTTAGGACAATCTCTGGTAGTTGAATATCTTTCTTACACTGTGGCACCCAGAACTGCCCCCAGCACTCGAGGTGAGGCTGCCCCAGAGCAGAGCAGAGCAGAGCAGGACAATGCCCTCCCTCACCTGGATGATGATGCTGTGCCTGATGTCCCCCAGGACACATCAGGGCTGGAAGAGACCTTTGAGATCACCAAGTCCAGCTGTGCCCTCTGCATTGCCACTTAAACCACTAAACCAAATCACTCAGTGCCAGATCCAGGCGCCTCCTAAACACCTCTCTGCCTTTTAGTGATTTTATTACTTGTTACAGCACAACCTCTTGCCCTTGTAGAGTCTTTCCAGAATCTGCAAAAGGCACAAAGCAGCAAAATATTCACTAAGTATCCTGGCAAAGGGTACACTTGTGATCAGGTCTAGATAGCAAAGATGTTTTCTTACTTCATTAGTTCCTCCATTTCTGCAGGCACTACAAGGTGGCTTAGCACATCCACTGTTGTGGGGAAATTGTCTAATCTTTATTTGCCAAAATGATAGCTTGAAACTAGAAACTAGCCTAAGAGGCATCATGTCAATTGGACAAATAATCCTGACAGTTTCCATGGCTCCTGCAAGGTTTGTCTTATTTAAAATAATAATAATAATAAAGCTGAAAGCAAGCACTGAATCTTTGTGTAACCCAGTGAGGGCACAGACAGTAAAATTGCATTATATGTGTCCCTCTCTTACCCTTATCATTCTTCAAAGTATCAAAAAAAAACCCCCAAAAAAACCAAGAGGAAAGAAATAAAACCAAATACTTTATGGACTATATAAAGTAACACAACATCATGATGCTGTTTCTCTCACTGATGCCAGGCTGCATCAGTGAGGTGAGGACTGTGCCCTGTCTGTAGCTTTTGAGCTGCTACTTGAAAATATGGTTTGGTTAATGTGGTACAGATGTCTGGAGTTACTTGTACAGTAATGCCCCTGGGAACTGTTTCATATAGAATACTACAGTATAAAATCAAGTCATTAACCATCTGGGATGGAAATCCCAGCTCTTAAGTATCATTAGTACAAAACCCTAATGTAGAACAAAACCATATGAATAACATGGCTTGGTTGTTTGTTTTTTTTTCTTCCTGGTTTACAGGACAAAAATGGGAAACAAGGTAATTAGAACCTCTGGTCCTTATTGAAAGAAAAGACAACCCCAGGGTGTTGAAAGAACTTTTATTTGACCTAAATAACTGATTTTTTTTTAGTTTTAAACATATAATTTATCTCAAAATTGAAATTCTACTTGCAGTGATAGAAGCATTGAGTGGAAAACAACCTCCTGACTTTTTAAATGGGCCTTAAAAACTGAACACTTGAAGAACTCACTCCTATCTTCTTACCCTGTCTCTAGTTTCAGTCAGCACCATCATGAATTTGCCATGTTGACTGTATGGGGCACCTGAGAGAGCCTGGCATTTTTAGGAAAAGTGTGGCATATCACAGAAGGCATCCTTTCAAAAGGGCTTGTGATCACCTGGTTATACTTTTAAAGTAATCATCTTCTCAGTTTCTTTGACATTTGTTCTTCTTGTTCTTTTCTTTCAAAGATAAATATCCATTAATCACATGTACACAGTATATGGGGACAGAGAAATGGCTTCCCATGAGGTCTTGAAATCCTTCATAAAGTGTTTGCTCTCAAGCTGTCTGATGTGTTTTGCTGGGATTATTCTTTGCTACCTGTAGCATCATTGCTGCTGAATCTCTGGATGCCTCAAATGTGGCACTCTGGGACATGAGAGGTGAGGGGATATTTCATGTTTTACTGGAAACTGGTTTGGTGTGAAAAGAAATGGGCCAGATTTACCCACTTCTAGTATTTTATGATCCTGTGTGTAGGAAAAGAGGTTGTTGACAGCGCAGCTCAAGAGAAAAATATGTTCCTCAGGAGTACCTCCCTTCAAGATTGGGCAAGAGCAGGATTGAGGACATTTCCATTAACTTGGTAACAAATTAACTTCAGAGGAGAGACATGTTATGCCTATGCCTCTGTTCTTCATCAGTGGAGAAACTTTAAAGATAGTTTGGTTATTGTTTTTTAAATCTGAATTTGGACAGAAAGTACTCTGGCATAAACGTCAAGCTAGGAGGAGTTTTAGGGTGGTTCCTTATGTTTCTTCTATTTCCTGCGCAATTTTTAGCAGAGATGTCAAGTGCTTCTGTGGCAAAAGGCACAAAGTTAGGACATGGCAGTGTTTAATTTGCAGCTGATCTCAAGTGTCTCCTTCATTTCTGTCCCCATATAGTGTGTACAAATGAAAGTCAGTGAGTTTTCCCACGTCTTTGGTTTCATTAGGTGATTCTCAGTGCCCTGGGAGGCAGGCTTCCAACCAGTAATCCTCTAGAAATAATGAGGTTCAATTTGTCACCTAGATGCAGCTCTAGCAGTAGCTTCTTTGCATTTTTTTTTGGTGACAAAATGGCATCTTCACCTGTGGGGAAAAAAAAAAGCCTGAAAATTTTCTGGAATGGCAATGCAGAAAGGAATCAAACTTACAGGCAAATGTCAGTACAGCAACCTCTGTTTTACTGAAGGCAAATGAAAGGTAAATATTGTAAGTGATGGGTTTGTTTGAATGGCTGAAATGAAGCTTTGCTCTGACTCTCCAATGTGCCTTAATTTCCAGGCAGAGGAAACCTTGGCTCACCCTCAGAGGTGCACCAAAAGCAACTTAAGAGACTGCAAGGAAAGCATGGATTGGTCACTCCTAGGTCCCTTCCACAAGGAGGAACAGTAATCAGAAGGTGCTGCCAGTGTTTGAGGGTATGGATTGTCTGTGAGCATCTTATTACTGCCTTAGTTGGGTCCAGTGCTGCTCTGTAGCTGTTATAGCCTGACAAAATTCTTCCAGCAGCACTAGAGCAGTTTGAGTGGCTTTGAAAGGAGATGGTAGAGCATTAGGGTCTTTGGCACGTGTCTCTGGAACAGCTTGCATCCACAACCAAATCATTTCATTTACTTGCTTTCAGCCCATGTTCTCATCTCTTTAAAATGGGCACTATAATGCTGTCTCATTATGCACAGACTTTATGGGAAAGGTTCAGTAATCATTATGAAAAGGTCAGATGCTTCTGTGAAGGGCACCTATAAATGAGTCTATAAATAAATAGTCTGGAAGTCTTTAGGAGAGGCTAACAACTTATTTATCTTTTATCCTGCTGGTTGCAGGGGATGTATAAAAGCAAGAGCATACTGCTAATTAGTTTAATGCTGGAATTTTTGTTAGGGGGCACTGAGAGACTGCTGGGTGTAGCAGTTGGCTTGATATGACACCTGACCAGCACTTGGCTGATACCAATGCACAGTGTGGCTCCACCAGAGCTGTGCTGAGCCTCACTGGGGACTGGATTTCTTAATTGGGAAAGGATTGTGTTTATTGAGATGATACTCGCTGCTAAATATATCATCAGCAACTCTGTGGCACTGTTTTTTTCCACTTGGCTTAGAGGAGAAAAGCGACTCTTAGTAATGCTTTTTATTGACATGTCTGAGTGCTGCTGGTTGTTTGGTTAGCATTCAAAAATGCCAGCTCTGGACTTGAATATGTCTAGCAAAAAGCTGGTTTCGTTCCACACTCCAGTGGTGTTTAGGGCAGGTAGCAAGAAACACCTTGTTTGCTTTAAGGTCATTATATTTTTATGGGAGAGGACCCTCCTGACCTGCCTGTGTATCAATGGGATGGATACTTTTGTTTGCCACCTGCCTGTGCAACAGGCTTTGGCTGCAACAGAGAGGTCCAGAGTGGAGCACAAAGACAGTTCTGTGGGGTGGCAGGAGATGGGGGACTGTGGGGTGACTGAGGGGATGCCTCTTGGAAAGGCTTGTCCCTCGGGCAGCTTGTTTAATTGCTTCAGCATTGCTCAGCTTTTTGTCACATGAGGCTCAGCACTTGCAGCTGCAGAGGAGCTGACAGTTCCAGTGTGGAGGTTTTCAGAGCCTCTGGCACACAATCCTTGACACTCAGCTCCTTAGGAGATCCATCCAACTCCTTGATCTCTGGCTGCAGACTGAAGCACAGAAAATACACTTGACCTTGACTGTAAGACATAGAATGTCCCCTTCCTTTTCTCTCTGACTAAGGAGACTGGACTTATAAAGGGTGTTTTCAGTCCCAAATAATTTTGGTGCTTCTGAATCCAATCTGCTCCAGGTTGCAAATCTGCTTAGTCCTCTGACTCTTGCCTGTGTCAGTTTAGTGGCAGGTAGAGAGAGAAGTCACTTATTCATTGCCCTAGCTTATCTCTCTTTGGGAAGAATGGAGGCAGGCTGCAGGTTTATTTTAAATCTGGTTAAAATATCCAAGTTAAATGGCCTTTTCCCTTGACAGCCTGATCCCAGCTGGGTTTGCTGTTATCAGCAGTCTGAATGGAATAGGGCTCAAACATTCTGGTTTCATGACAGACAGTCTCATTTCTATCTGCTGGGCTGCACGAGGTGGTACTGGATGTTGCACTCTTTGCAGGTGGCATTTTAATGATTGCAGCCTTTCTTCTGCTGCAGCCCTTCCTTTCAGAGAGGTGGGAAACACATGCATCTGTCCAAGAAGAGAAAGAGCAGAAACTACTTAAAAAGGGAAATGTCCTGATGCACTAGGGGAAAAAGAGTGAAGCTGCAAACTTTGCTCCTCAGTGCAAGATGACCCATGTCAGGAAGGCAGATTTGGTGAGTAGCTCTTGCTGTCTTCAGGCCACTGTCTCTTTTGGTGAGTATCTCAGCCTGCAAAACGTTCTCTTACTCTGGCATTTGCACGAGTTTGATTAGGCTGGAGGGAATTTCAGGGCACCTCCTTTCTCTGATGGCACATTGAGACACTTCAGCTCAAGAAACAGGAGTACACCCTGTCCAAAAACGTGAAGGCAATGGGATGCAGCAGAAGAGCAAAAGATGCAGCTGAAGAGCACCTGCATTCAGGAAGGTTCCCAGCTGGTGGTAAAGGAAAGAGTTAAGCAGTGTGTTAGCACATTGCAGATTAGTCTAGCACCTGTATGGCCCTGCTGAGCACCCAGGGCAAGCTTATGGCTGGGGTTCAATTTCTACAGAGGGCATTGCCTGAATTGAGGTAGCTGTGTGTATTTACTGAGCCACATGGGAGCTGTTCCATTGGCACAGCCAGCAGAGCAGTTTTATTCAGCATCAGGCACAGCAATATGTCCAGCACTCTGGACTCCTCACTTTGCTAGAAAAACACAGGGGTGCAAAGAGCCTAAGCTTGGGCCCTAGAAAGCTGGGCAGTGCCCACTGTGTGCTGCCGTTCAGTGAGACAATTACTGCATCTTCAGACTCCATCTCCATCTGAGAATCATCTGGTTGTTTGACCTCTTTCTTTTTCCCTGGGCATCTTCTCTTCTCCTCCAATTCTCCTGCCCCAACCTAAGTCCTTTTCTCACAAGAGACTTCTCTGTTTCACTTCAGGCCAGCCTTCTGAAGATTGTTGAGCCATGTATGAGGTTGGACAAGCTGAAGAAGAGCACAGATGGAGACTTTCCAGATAAATACATCACCAGGTTCCTTAGAATCTTACAGCAGTTCTCTCCTCTCTTTCTCACTGGGGTGTTGTCTGTTTCTCCTGCAGCTTGTCCAGAGCAAGAAGATAACTTTTCTTTTAACTTTAGTCATCACTGAGGAGCGTTGGATCTTCGCTGGAGGGAGACAACACATTTTTGCAAGCAAAGAAAAAAAAATGCTTTGATGACCACTAGAATAGGCTTTCCTTTCAAGCAGAACAAAATGTTTTTGTCAACCCGAGGCTGCTTTACTTTAGGAATCTCTATTGCTAGCTAAAATATTGTCAGTTCTTGGGGCTCAATTTCAGGCATTACTGTGTGTGTAAATGAGAGTTTTCCAGACCAAACTTCACACCATATAAAAGTATATGGAGCCAGGGTTAGACAGGACATAGAATTAGCTACACTTTCATTTACAGTGTGTTATAGTTGTAAGGATCATTCATTCAAGCCCAAATTTTTGATATTTTTGTTACTGCCCAGGTGCTCTCCTGGAAAAATTTCACCTAAGAATTGCACTTAAAAAGCTACTGAGTTAATATATGTGTGTCTAATTTTCCCCCTAGTAAGCTAGTGAAATAAGAGCAATTTCCTCAACATCTTTCCTGTGTGGAGTTTTTTTTTTTTTTCCTGCAATACCAGCAAGACACTTCATCACTCTTGGTTTATGTTTCCCCCTTTTGAAACAGGCATTAAAGGGTTGGCTCGCTAGGCAGATTTGTAGCAAGGATAAATTCAGCTATAGACATGAAGATGGCAGATACTGAACAAGGAAATGCCATCCCAGATCAGTATCTCACTGTCCAAGCTGTGCACTGGCTATGGGAGTTGCCAAGCAGCTCCCATCAGCCACAGTATTCATAAGTAAATGATAATATTTTTTTGCCTCAAGTTAGATGATGATCAATTTGGTGCTGCCTGGCATTTATACTTGCAGTCCTTTCAATCTTTAAGAAGGATAATTTTCTTTACATTTGCTAATGAAGGAGAAGTGGGGATATTTGTTCTACAAGTGCCTGCTCGAGACAGAATATTTCATCTCTATTTATATTTCTTCTTTCTACAATGGGCACAGATATTTTTGTCTCATTATTCATAGACTTCAGAAGGATTAGATAAGCAATAATGGTGAGCAGGCCAGATTTGTTATTTAGAGGTTCCAGATCAACAAGGCAATGAATAAATAGGACAAATGGATTTAGCCAAGGCTTACAGTGTATTAACTTCATCTCATTTCTCATTAGTTTGGAATCCAGCTTGTCTTATAGTCTGCTGCAGTTGTACTGTATATAAAAATCTGCTCTCAAAAGCAACTTGGTAGTTTCTGAGATGTATAAATATTGATGGCTGAAGGAGGCTCCTGAGTGTGTCATGACATTTCACACTGGAAAACAAGAAAGTTGCAGCAGCTGTGCAGCATCCCAAGATCCCTTGCCACCAGCCTTTTTTCCTCTCTTCAGCCTTTCTTTTCCACCCTCCTGAGGACAAAGATGTCTTTCTTTTCTTCATGGGTTTCAACCTGCTTGGGAAATAAACATTTTTCATACATAAAGGCTAATAGCTAACTGTTAGTTTTAGACTACTCTTGTTCAATACCCCCAGCTCTTAGGTGTGCCATGGTCAGAGGTTATGCTCTTCCATGTCTTGCTTGGAAGTGTCAGAGCTGTAATGGCTCAGTTCTGTGAATTAGCTGCTCAAATTCTTTCTCAGTCCTGGAAATAAACAATAGGTAGGTCTTATGTCTCTAAGAAGTGAAGCACATACCCTTCTTCTTTGCAAAGATCATCAGATTTAAGAGAACAAAGCAGAAGATATTTGCATGGATCTTGCATACTTACTGAAATGGAAGTGACACTGTTCTTAAAAGCAGAGGTGTAGAGAGCAATCCAGGCTATTGATTTTTGAACCAATCCCATTTGTTCCAAAGGAGAAAGTAATTCATTCTTACATTAGACTGTGGTTGCATTAGATATTGGAAATTTGTATAGCAAGACAAAGAGAGTTGCCGCCCTAAAACTTACATAAGTCTGCATCTTCCCTGGAAAAATCCCTGGGTAGCTGCAGAATTGGTGACATCTCATCAGCTCTGAGCAGGAATTGTCCCAAAAGAGGGTTCTTGAGTGCTTTGTCATGCAAGTTTGTATTTTGGACAAGAGCAGCTGAGCACTGGTCACTGTCTGACAACTGCCTGTGCTGCAGCTTTCTCCTGTAATGAGCAAGTCAGTGTTTTGTATTTTTGTGTTTGTATCTGTGTCTGTCTCAACAGCTCTTGCAACATTGCCTTGCTGTGGAAATTTGCTATTACAACAAATGCTGTGCTGTGCTGGTGGTGAGATGTTTTAGGAAGCAGCTCTGCATTTACTATGATAAATAACAGAAGGGCTATTTCATAGTGCTTCTTGGGGAGAAGAAAAAAGTCCTGTTTCCCCTCATAGTCTCTATTTTTGAAAAGGGTTATCATTATTTCTTTTTAGTTTGTTGTTTTGTTGGGGTTTTTTTGTGTGTTGGTTTTTTGTTGTTGTTGTTTTGTTTTGTTTTGTTGGTTTTTTTCTGACTGCTAGACCACAAAAGCAGCCCAGTATTTGGGAAATTTTCCCAGAATATGTTGACACAATCAGCTTGTTGTCTGTCAGTGTCCACAGCTGCTCTGCTGGGAAGAGAAAGGGACCTGCTTATTATTCACTGATGGTTTGTTGAATGCTTGGAGGCAATGAGTCCCAATTTTCTCTTCACCTAACTCCTTCGTTTATTCTTCTGAGGAGAAAGCAATACTGTTTGGGAGATACAATGGGGTAGAGCTAGGATAGTTCTTTTCTTAAGATAATTCCACCCTATTCTAAGAGACACATTTTCATATGGGTGAATGTGGAAGAGATTCCTTGCCCAAATACTCCTTTAGCAGTGTGGAGGCACCACGTTTTGTCTGGCTGACAAAACAATAGTCTGGTTTTGTCCCCTCATAAAAAATACAGTCTGGATCTAGAGAGAGAGAGAGAGAGGCATTTGTTGCCCCCTCTTGTCACACATCTGTGTGCTTGTATGCTTGTGTCTGTCCCCACTTAATTACAATTAAACCCAGTGCCTGGATGCAACCCAAAAATCTCATGTGTCCTCCTGTGAATTTCATGAAAATAGGTGTCCAGATGGAAAACAACTGCCCTGCTGAGGAAAAGCCTTCCAAATTCATGCTGTGTTAGACTTCAGGGAAACCACACAGTGGAGCTTCTTGGGTCACAGGGTACATTAGCTCTGTTGAACTCAAAAACCTACCTGTTGGGAGTGTTTGGTTTTCAGACTGCCAACAAACCTCTAAAATCAATTAGTCGTGCAGCTTTACTTGCAGTACATATTTTCCTGCTGTTCACAGGTAGAAGCTATTTTATATTATCCCTAATTAGTTTTACATTCAGCTTTCCCTGCTGGATAAGGCAGGCATTGCTTTGTGTACAGGAATTAGATCCCAGGTACCTTCTGAGTTTTTCAAATCTGCTGTAACCTCTCTGAATACCTGCAATGGTATTTGTTTGTGTCTAGCATGCTTAATGGGGAACAAGAAAGTCTGACAACTGTTTAGTCTACCCCAAAAAAACTTTGGCATTGCACTGTGGGGTAAGTATAAATCCACTTCTTCCTGTGGCCAGAGGCCCATATTTCCTAGACTCAAATGGATCTTCACAGTTCAACTCAGAAAGCAGGAAAATGTGATTGTTTGGTTACACTGATTTTAATACATTGTAGTTAGACCTTTGGTGTATGCACATGCACTGCAATCTGCTGTCAGATTGATCCAGGACTTTACATTTCTTAATGTCAAGCATTTTCCTTTACTGTAGAGAAAGGAAAACGTTCTGTGGTGTGTGGGGTGTAGGTATTTCACAATAGGGATGTGATTCAAGGCTGGGGGCTAATTTTCCAGCAGTTATCATGGCACTAAAGTTTGGATAACCCAAGCAAAATTGACCATCCTGTGGCTGTGTCTTTTGCAGACAATTGTTCTGCTAAAGAAAACTGCATAGAGAATGCTCCCACTTAATTGGATGTTTTCCCCAAAACCTCACTCACTACTTTATTTATTTGCCAGGCTCTTAAGGTATCTCAGTGCTCAAGTGGATCCTCCCCATCACCTCTCACTCTCCTCCTGCCACTTGCTCCACTTGTTCCTCATCTCCCTGCGTCTTTTTTGCCCGGCCCTCAGTTTTCTGTCCCTAATTCCATCTCTCTGCAAGTGGTTTCCTGGGAATGAGATGGCACATTTTGAGGCTTGGGCTAAGCTGCCCATTGGCTGCCCAGTTGTTTGGCAGGGCACAGGAC
Organism: Dicaeum eximium; assembly: GCA_013396995.1. Lineage (NCBI taxonomy): Eukaryota > Metazoa > Chordata > Aves > Passeriformes > Dicaeidae > Dicaeum > Dicaeum eximium. The sequence goes on along the minus strand of VWZP01002136.1, from coordinate 321,072 downwards.
ATGGGGAATGGCTGGACTCTTCCACTCAGCCCCAACTTTCACAGTTTGCTCCAATTCATCTGAGAGATTTCTATCCTCCCTTCCAATTCAGGCAAGCAACTCAAATGCTGTTAAGAGGAACCTTTTAGACAGGCACCAGTGCAACCATGCAAACACACACTCTTAGGAAACCAGGGCCAGAAAGATGCTGTTCCACCTAAAGAGTAAGAACATAATAGGATATTCTCACTCCAGCAGAGAGAACACATTCAGGGTGGTGTGTGAGAGCAAAACTGGAAGCTCTGCCTCTATCTCTGCCCTGTCCAGTAGCTATCCTAGAAGCAGATAATTTGGTAATTTCATTCTTAACTCTTCAGCTCCCCTAAATGACCTTTAAAATTAATTTTCTTCATTTACTTAGTTTTTAAGAGATTATGCTTAAGTAATGCTTTGCCGCATTTAATTTTTTGTTATATTTAAATGTAGTGTGTAATGATTGTCTGTATTAAATAATAGTAGCAACATCTGAAATTATTAACCAACAAAAGATGACAGCTAATGCATGTTAAGTTCTCTCTGTATTTTGGATCATTTATCTCCCAGGTAACATAAGAAGAATGTTAAATCCCACTGGAACACACTCCTCAGCTGATGTAAATCGGCAAATGTACAGCAGCTGAATTTCTGGCCCATTATGTTTTCTATGAAAGATGTCTTTGCCTTTTGAGTATTAATTATACATGATTCTTTTACTTTTCTTGTTTTCTGCCTTTGCAGGTGCTGCTAATTCTCTCAGTTTCTTCCAGAAATGGGAAAGTTTATCTATATTAAGAAATGTGTTCTTCCTTTCTTCAGTAAGCTGCATTTTCATTTTTGGCATCCATATTTAAATCCTAATGCACATAGAGATGTGAATGATGTGGGTTTTACTGCTGACAGTTGTAAATCCTGCCATGCATCAGCTGCATAGGCAACTTAACCCCTTCTTGCTCTAGCAGAAGACCATGTATTATTTTGCAAAAGATGACCATGTCACACACTGCACAGATGTCTCTGTCAACAAACTGCCCCCATCTTCAAGTCCCAAAATTAAATCAGGTAATAAATGATGTAGCAAGGCTGGAGAGGGGATGAAGGGAAGGCCCAGAGTCCCTTACATCCCTACCTACTGGCCCTGGCAGATGCTCCGAAAGCTCCCACCCAAAGGGATGCAGTTGAATAGGTTCCTTTCCCCTTCCCTGATTTCCCCTTCGGAAAAGCTCGGGGTGAAGCCCACAGTTCCTGAGCTCTGGAATGACTTCCCATGTCCTGCTGCTGAATGTGAGGGGCGTGTCAAACACAAGTGGGTTGTATGGCAGGGCAAGAAATATCCCATGCTGCTCCAGAGGAATTCATCATTGATGAATCTGCATCCAGCAGTCACGACTGGAGCCACATCCACGGGAGAGACCTCCCTCCCCATGAGCCTGTGAGTGCTGTTTGCCACCTCTCAGTGCTCCCCTCAGGAGCTGCAGCCTGGCTAGAACAGGGGAGAGGGTTAATCCTTTTGTCTCTACAAGAGTTTAATTGGAAGGGAATTGTCTTTGACTTAATTTCCTCGCTTGTCTCCACTCAAGCCTAGTGGATCAAAAGAAAAGCAAATTGAAAGATAATATTTTGGACGTGCCTGATTTTAAAGTTGAATATGAATAATCTTTCATGCCTCTGACTTAATGACTGTATCATTTTTGTCACGAAAGTCTTGAAACAATGAGTATTTCTTGTTTGACAAAAGGAATTTACTTTTCATCAAGAGAGGAAACCTGAGTGATGCTCTCACAGTACTAGAACAGAGCTACTAATTACTTCATGTTATCAAACTTGACATTATCCTTTAGATTAAAATAGCATATGTTTTATTTTATAATGAGAGGGCAAAGACCCAGTTACTACAAAGTAATAAACTACTGCATGTTGGGTGCCACTATATAGCAGGTTTTATTCACACAGAAATTCAATTGGCCTGATTATTAGATTATTGGTTAATGCAATTTAATATAAAACCCTTCTTCTCTTTTTTCTTTCCTCTTCCTTTCTTTCATTGTTATTTTGAATTATAGCACTAGAAAAGTATTTTTCAAGTGCTTAAGTTAAGTTTGCTTTTCAAGTGGTTTTCAAGTGGTTAACTTAAGTTTGCTTTCCAACGTCTCTTTATTTGTAAAGAAATGAATTCAAAAATTCTGTTTTCTTTTTAGTGCTTGTGAAAATGAAGGATAGTTGTGCCTGCACTACAAGAAGGGTGATTTAGGTAAATGTCTCTGAGGCAGCTTCAGTCAATTTAGCTTAGACTTGCCCTGAAATTCTCTATTGCTTAGCTGCAAACCTTCTCATGAGAAAAGATTTACTCTTGCTGAGCTGTATTGGAATAGAAGGTAGTTTTGTTGGTGTCCTACATTATGTCTGACAAAAAGGGTAGAGAAAAATGCTACATTGAACCACATCAAAGGGGAGGAGAAAAGATTTACTCACTTTTTCTCCATATGTTCAGTCTGGGGGTGATGGATGCTAGTTGTCGTCTCTAAAATTCCCATCAGACTTACCCAAGAAATCTATAAGGATTTTCTTTATTGATGGTTTTCCAAGAATTCTTCATTTACAAATGCACACAATAGATTTTTTCACAACTATTTAAGTGCAGATAATAGAGCCCTACACATTGGTAGAATAAATGCCCAGGTCTACATTCAGCCCTATTCTTGGGAAGGCCTAAATATAAATTTATAGGTGGAAAAACCCCAAAAAACCCCTGCCTTCTTTTCTGCCATTCAGACTATACTGTCCTGCAAATGTGCACCATGGAACACACAGGAAGGCGAAGTCCTGAGACAAAACAAAGGGAGAACATGCGAGGGTAAATGCTATTTTTCCATTACCATGGCACTTACTCATAGATTGGGAGAAATAAGTTGTGCCTGCTCTTGGAACAGAGCCACTCCTTCGCTCATGCAGAGACATCTCTCAAGCCAGCTGTGCTGCCTCTGAGTTCTTGTTATCAACTCTTACAAGTGTGGGGGAAAGCAACAAAATCACGACAATGATAAATGCTGCTTCTTTACACACTCACACGATGCCAGCCTTGTTTGTGGTCCAAAAGCCCCACTGTGGTCCAGCTCTGAGTAAACAGAGTTATTAGCAGTCATGGGAGGCTGCAGGGTTGGAGGCTCGAGCTGACCAGTTGTTACAGAAAAACAACAGATTCCTCTTCTTCTTTATTTTCTAATTTTTTTTTTTCTCCTGGGCTCCTTTTATTGCTGAATCTTCCACACTCCGGAGAAGAGCACTGCTGTTGTCTGGTGGCTAAAAGCATAATCACATAGAGGGGGAAGAGAAAGGAGAATCAATCAAAGCTGTAGCCAGCCCAGGTTAGCAGCTCAATAGCTTTTGCTAAAAAAAAAAAGGGAAGGGGAGGGAGGAGGGTGTATTGCACCTTTGTATTTTCACAGTTGTAACCTCTGTTATGGTATTTGTGAGTGTAATAGGACATTTCTCTAGCTATTTACAGCAGGTCAGGGCAAGTGTCCTGCTTCCCATATGCCATCTCACTGAAATGGCTCTTTTTGTTTGCTGAGTACAACTTTAGGTGCAGGTTAGAGAAACAACCACAATGGAATCATTGATGTGATTACTGGGTTGAAAAAGAACAATAAATAATGCATCTGTTGCAATGTTGTGTACATTATGAGATGCAGGACTCAAAATGATGGACTGTCATAAAAGTGGGAATGAAATAGAAAATTGAGACACAAAAAAAAGGCAGTAGTAAAAAGTTGAGTATTTTATCCATGTCAGATGGTTTCTATCTAAACTGGCGCATTTCCTATAACAATATTGTTTAAGGAAATAGCTGGCCCATCAGAATGTTTTCCTTCTGCTGTGTATCATCTGCCTAGTGTTTTGCTCTGATCAGAAAGGTAGAATATGAGAACAGAGGGAAGCTTGAAGGAAGGAAAATGCCATGCCCCTAAACAGCAATGCAGCAGCTCCAAGCAAAGTCATAGAAGTATATGTAAGTATATAGAAAATCACAAAAAAGTTAAGCATTGACATTTTCAGCAAGAGAAAATTGAACATCCCAACTATCATAATTTCCTTCAGGTTTTACAAAGCCACATCATCAGTACTTCAAATCAGTAAGAATGTTAAGACTAGTGTCTGAGATTGCAGTAAATTTCCACAGTGCAAAGGAATTCCCAACAAATTTTGCAAAATCCACAAGTCTAGAAGTCTTGCATGTGAACAGAATCGTGTTGTTCCAGTCTTACAAGTTGAAAATATAAGGTGGTACAAAATGTTTTGAAATGTCATATGACTGTCTGCTTGGATCAGATGCTGCTAAAAAAGCCTGTTAGGGTTAGAAAAAGAGGTTTTAGTTCAACTCCTGCTGCTCTGTGTTACAGAAGAGTTTGATTTAAAGGCCTTTCTGTCTAAAAACCCAACCACAGAAGAATTTAATTTCCATCTCATAAGCCTGGGTTCTTTGGAGAACTCTCACCTCTGGGATTTTACCTTTTAGGTTTTTTTCCTCCTTGCAAAGTTGGGAATCTCAGAGACACACCAAAATTAAAAGCAGGATGGGCAAAAGAGGTGTTTTGCCAGGAATAGTGCAACTTTTACATGATGTTACTTTTAGACTGCTTTACTTTCAACTTGAATGGGATCACTATACTTCAGAGCATTTGCAAGAATAGCTCCTGCATTGATATGTGATGTTTGGTTGAAGTGTTAGGCAGGCACCCCAATAAATAGTGTGATATTTAAAGATGATGGACACCAGGTGACGCCTAGTGAGTTATTAACTTTTATTTTGTTCATTTTGCCACCTGCCTTTCTTGCTAAACTTCTTGTATTCTCAAATGAAGACCCAGTAGTTTAGCTGATTTTGTGCTGGAGCAGCTCTGATGGACCAAAACCAAAGTTTTCAAGGCAGACTTGCCAAATTTGCCAATGCTGATCTGGAATTCAAATACCCAGGTGTTCTGAAGAGTGAAAGCTCTGGAAGCTGAGTATCTCACTGACAGTTTTGAGTCCTTTTCAAAACCTAGCATTCATGTTGCCACCTCTCCCTGAGATCCTTTGAAAAATACAATTCTAAATGTGTATGTTGAGCATTTAAAAATTAGTCTTTGGGTTCTTTTTCGAAACAACTCTGCAGCTTTTTTGAACAGAGTTGAGGTAATTACTGAATCCCCTGAACTCTACTGACATGGTGCAGATAGGAAAAAAAGACATCAATGCCTTGCATCAACATTTAATTACGTTTCACTAAAGCATACATTTGCTGAAAGCATGTTCTACAAAAAACATGCAGATGTAATTTTTAAAATGTTGAAATGAATTGGCTTGAGCTTTTTACTTTTGCTAAAATACAAGTCAGTGCTTTTACATTAAAAAAAACTAATTTCTGTTTCAAGAGAGTTTTTTAGACTGTAACCAAAGCCAAAGAACAGCTGTACCATACAAGCACAGGAAAGAAACTCTTGTATTTTCCCCAAAAATACAAGGAAAACCCGTAGTTTCTGATCTTGCTACAGCTGATCTACTACAGTTTTAAATTAGCAATCTAAAGTATATGTCAGAGATTCATGTTGCTTTTCTCTTATGTAGCTTGGTATCAGCTAAAGTTTGGTTCACTGTTTTTTCCAGAACAGAATGACAGGATCATAATGCCCTTGACTTTGGTGTGGCAGCCATTGCTTGGGCTGGACACCCAGCTGAGGAAGCAGCCCCAGGAAAGGGTGCTCAGAGTGGTTCCTGCAGCTGAAGAAAGAGCCTACACTAACCCCAGGACTTGCCTGTGGGTCACCACACTGCTTTTGGAGGGGATTGTTAAGGAGTTGTGGGACTTCAGACCCAAAGGATTACATCATGGTGAAATCAGGTATTGCAATTATTGTGGAGAGCCACAGGATTTGGTCTGGGCTGACTGGAAATAGTTCACTCCTTTTCTGAGGAAAATATCTCTTCAGCCTGACTTGAAGCATTCAGTTCAATGTCCACCAAGTGTTTCAGGTTGTTCATTTGGGATTGCTACTTTAGATTTTGCCCTTTTCACATGCCACCTCCATACATTTCTTTCTGAACTCACTGGCATGCAGTGCTCCACCACATCTGATTTTTCCCTTTCTCTTTCCTAGGCAGAACTGCTCATCAGACAACCAGAATTTGCAGTTTCCATCTGCCCCAAGCTGGACTTGGGGCTGTAGGAGTAGCTGCAGGCTGCTGATCTCCTAAGAAGCACAGGATTTGGGGTCTGTCTGCGCCACAGTACCAAGAGCTCATTTATCTCTTTCTGGTAAGCACATGCACATGTAGCTTTTAAATAACCCTCCTTGAAGGGGAAGCATCTAAGGTTCTTCTCCAAACACTGCCTTGAGGCTATGTGTTGGGTGAGTACATCCCATAACAACCCTGGTCTGTGCTAGAAATGTTCATACAGTAAAATCTACTCAGGGTTCCTACTGGTTTTGCTGGATAAGGTAGATGGTGGTGTGTGGAGAACGTGCAGCCTGAGCAGAGTTGTGTGGAGGCACTTGGGCTGACCTGTTCTCTCTTCAGAGCTGTGCATGGAATTAAATGCAGTGGGGAGAACTGCAGGGCTCCTTTTCCTGAATGATAGAAGTCCCTTTTGGTAGACACAGAAAAGCTGGAATTGCTGTATGGCCCCCTATACTGATACAGCACTGTTTCTAACATTTAAACAACAGTTTAATTTTTCTGGGAGGAAAATATCTCTAAAATTCTGAGGAAAAAGCAAAGTAAACCTCAGAAAACTGCAGATGGAAAGCTTGTATTTATGTAAAATGGAAACATGCTGCGAATCATTGGAGAAAACCTATATTTTCTTGCCAATTATAACAATATTAGGTAGCAGTGAAGGTTTCCAAGGCAACCTGGCCACGGGTGCATTCATGTGGAGTGTGTGTGACTACCTGCTTTGTCAAGCCAATGGATGCATGTCAGAAGGTGGTGTGTGGGGGGAGTACAGATCATTTCATCAATCTACACTACAAAAACTATTTAAAAGCAGAGAGTGCGGGGCCTTTTTTTTTTTTTTTGGGTGTATGTCTGATTGTGCCGAGGATTTCTCTGCTTTTCTAGAACAGGCAAGACATAGGAATAGGCAAATTTGTGGGGGCCAGGCTGAAGACACCTGGCTGGTGGGGTGTCCAGAGGGGTGTTGAAGGAGGCCTTCTGGGCACAAGGTAGTGTGAAGTCTGTTCATACATTCTCTGTGGATGTAAATAAATGCACAGCATGTTCTCCGAAAAACTTTCTTCTTCCTTTTGCCTGAGCCGACACCAGCCTGTATTTCCCAAGGTGTTAAACCAAAGGAGTTCTTCCTTGCCTTCAGTTGCACTGCTTGGTAGCATCTTCTTTTTGCCTGCCCCTCATTCCTCTCCAGCACATCTTTATTTGGTGTATTGAAGCTTTCCTGGCCTCTCCAGCTGTCCTGTGAAGCACAGAGAGCAAAACACGAAGTGTGGTCCTCCCACATGTTTTCTTCAGGCCATCCCTCTTCTTTCCTCTGAAGAGCCATTCCAGTTAAATATTGGGTGAGGACCCTGCTGTCAGTCTCCAGGGAATTCACTGCCTTGTTTTTGACCTTTTAAAAACTTCCAAGAAGTGCAGAGTAGGTTTATTTAGGAAAAAAAAAAAACCCATCGGAGCCTACCAGTACCTGATACAGCTGTCAGGAAAATAAAGAAAGCCAGCCCTGTAGCCACCCAAGGGAGCTGAGAAAGGAACGTGGGTCATGTTCATCAGCCTTGACTGCTTTCCAGATTGCTGAGGCAGCTGTGGCACAGCCGTGGTGTGGAATCCATCCCTCACTTTGGCCAGTCAGGTAAGCTGAGCCTGCAGCCCTGAGCTGACATCACTGGGAGCAGGGAAGATCACCAGGAGCTGCTGCTGTAGCCTGAGATTTGGCTGAAATTTCCACTGTTCTTCACTAGCAGTCCCCTTTCCAAATTAGTTTTGCTTCAGGAAAAGGCTGAGAGGATTCCTAATTATCTTTCTCTAAACCAAAACTCTTGCAGTGTTGAGTTCAGTGTAACTTCCAGCTTCCCCTGGGAATTACAAACAGTCATGGGAGGTGTTCAGTGTGCAGGTACTCATTGAAAAATGCCTGTGTGCACTCATTGAAAAATGCCTGCTGGCTCTGGCATGAGGGCTCCAATTCACTGAAACCCTGGTGATGTGCACAGCCACGTTCCTTCCCCAGCACTGCTTTCAGATACCCACAGCAGCTGCTGTGTGCAGCGAATGTCAGTCACGCCCCGAGCACCCAGAGGTGAGCTTGAGTGAGAAATTAGGATGCTGGGAATTTGTGCTTAAATTATCTCACCTAACTGTTGCCTTTTACCATGGATTACAAAATGTCCTCTGTGCATGCTCACACACATCTATCTCAGCTCAAGAGCTCACACTTCTGTGCAGTGAGAACCCACCCAGCTAACCAAGCTGGGAAAATCTACCCATCTACCTCCCCAGAGATTTTCCTCTGCACTGGCTGTCCTGCAATTGTAGGCATAAGCCTGTTTTTTCCTTGCTTGGGGGCAAGGGAAGATAAAACTTGGTAAGAGCCAGCCCAGATTGTGTCCTTTCAGTACCTAAAAGGGGCCTCCAAGAAAGCTGGATAAGGACTTTCTACCATGGCATGTAGTAGAAAGACAAGGAGAAATGGCTTTAAGCTGACAGCAGGTAGGTTTAGATCAGATATTAGGAAGAAATTTGTTACTGTGGGGGTGGTGAGGCACTGGAGCTAGTGCCTCAGAGAAGCAGTGGGTGCCCCATCCCTGGGCATGGATGGAAGGCATCTAAAGGTGGCAGTAGCTCTTGAGCTCTAAGTATGTTATTGAATACTTTGGCCCAAATGGTTCAGGTGCTCCTAACACAAGCCTTGTGTTTAAGCCTCTCAGCCCCCTTAGGGTTCCTCATTATTTGGTATTTTGGGTTCCAGAGGAAGGTGCATCGAGCTCTTGCCTCTGGAGGCAAAATCAAGCACAGGATTGAATTGCCTTTCCTTTTTACAATATGGGACACTTGACAGAGCTACAGAAATCCCATTTGAAAAACGATAGCTGTTGATTTTCTGCTTGCTGAGAATTATTAGTATTTTTTTCTATCCTGCAAAACCAGCCATTAAATCAGCAAAATGCCTTGGCATTAGAACCATTTGGGATGTAAAAAATACTGCTTCTTCTTGTTGAGCTGCAAATGTTCAGTTGCAAAGTTAAGGGAAAATCTAAAAGTACGAGTAATGATTTAATTTGAAAGACATTTTACAAGTAAACATACTACAATTATAGCTACAAATCAGATAATTACTGAACATTTTAAAATCCAGGAGTATAAAATTAAAAACAATAAAATCAAATTTAAGTCTAAACAAGTAAGAGGAGAATTCTAAGTAGAAGGTTCATATTATTGATTTTTTTTTATGGACCATTTCTTTATCTCTAAAACCTCAAATACCACATAGTGATGTCTAATCATCTATGTTATAATATTTAAATGAGCATATACTTTAACATAAAGTGGTTTACAGTCAGTTTTTCTATTACTGTATAAGAAATGTATCCATGAAACATAAAAAGGTCAACTACTTCAATGAAATAACTTTTAAAAATAATACAGTTTTACAGCCATACATAAATATATGCATTTTATTATGTCAAAGAATATGAAAGAATATAGCTCAGTGTTAAACTGCAAGTCTTTCAAGGAGGATACATTAGCTTTAAACTGGGATATATGATCATTGAAATACATTATTTCTGCTTTGGACTTTACATTTCCAAGCGAAAGGTTTTTCTTCTCCCTACTTCCCATCTTTTTTCTCCATTTATATGAGCTTATCAGGGTAGTAATATGTCTTTTCACTGTGTATTTAGTAATGACTAATTAGACACTGGAGGCTGTGCTGGGCCCCTGCATTGTGTCCAGCTCAGTGGCCCAGCTGTGCCACCCCAGGACAGCCCAGCTGTTCTGACCCACGCTTTGGGAGGGTGCTGGCAGCTGCAATGGGGAGCAAAGCTGAGGTGCAGACACAAAGCAGGTGACAGGGAGGGTCTGGAAATATCCCTGGCCAAGATGGGACTTTGACTGAGTGGAATGTGCAAAGAAACAGTGCTTACTTAGGTTGATGGATGTGGAACATTCATCAGAACTCCCTGAGAAGGCAGAAGGAAAGGGAGAAGAGACCAGAAAATACACTTTGTGTATGGATTTGGCCCTCCTGTCTGCCTGTGACAAAGTATGGCTTGGTCTGAGCCGATCCTCAGAAAAGTTCCAAATCCCTGGATGGGTTTTGTAACTTCTGACAAAGCTCTGGCAGCCCCGACATCTCTCTTGAGCTGCCAGCATGTGCCCCTTGACTGTGGGATCCCCTTCAGGGACATAGGTTCCCAAAGCACCCACTGTTCCACAGTTAATTTGTATCTCTAGGCCATACCCAACCTGAGTTTTATGCAACTAAGTTGTCGGGTTTTTTGGTCTCAACAAGGATGGGAACTCAACTCTCTGGGCTTTTTGGAGGGGGTTCCTCTGCTGAGTTTTTTTCTAAGGGTGAAGAACGAGCTGGACTCTCTTTCTCTTGGTCTTCAGGGTTTTGTTTATTCTTATCTTATCTTAAGTTCAGCACCGTCTGCACACCAGACTTAGCATGTGAGAAGCAAGACACAAAATGGACCTTGAGCACCTAAAACTAAGGACTTTTAAAGCTGTTTAACTCAATTAAATTCTAACATGTACTTTGTTTCTACTTTTCTACCAATAACTCCTTCTAATCTATGCATGTAGCTTCCACATTACTACTCACACCAACCAATAACTTTCTGCCACCAGTACTACAGAAAATGGAGCTGAGGAGGGACAAGAAGGAAGAAGGGACAGCACCCCAAATCCTCCATATTGTCTCCTCTTCACTCTCATATTAAAATCCTAAAACCCTAAATTCTTCACTCTGATACACTCTGTGATAAACTACTACTGCTACTACATATTACTGCCTGTGTTCTCTAACTCATCCCAAAGTTTTGGCAATTTTTCCCAGGGACAAAGGTTAAAACAGTGTTCTGCTGAGGGTCAGAGTTTCTTAAAACAGGCAGAGAGACATTCTCTGTGCCCTGGATTCTAACACTAATTAAAAGGGTAAGCTTATTTCTGAGGAGCAGCTGTTTGGAGTTGGGAGGTAGAAGTGAGGTAAAAAGCATTCCCATTCCCTACACATCCTTCCTCTGAAGCAATCAATAAGTTTAATTAGAGTGGTTAGGAATGAACTATGAAAGCAGCAAAGTTAGTATCAGATAAATTAGGGAAATATTGGGACAGGAGATATATTTGTGACATTTTTAACAGAAATCTGACGTGGGTAATTGCTAGTGCTGCTTGTTCTGAAGGGGAGGAGTGCGTGCATCAGGGCCTCCCAGCGCTGGAAGGAAAGTCTATTATAATCCATCCATTTCACACACTGTAACTGCAGTCTCCATAAGTAATTGGAGGGGAGTGTGGTATAACACCCACTCCACCCTGCTTGAAAATATTGGTGTTCTCTTGCTGATTACCCCTGAAGTCAATGGCTAACATACAGATTTGGTATAATGCAGTATGATATAATCCTCCTGTGTGCCAGTCATTGCACTTTGCACGTATACTTCGCTTCTTTCTAGTGCAGAAAGAAATTTGTTCAAAATAAGCCACATCTCTTCCATTCCCTCTTGCAGCTGTGCTGGACCATGCATCTTAAAAATGCTTAAATACATATTTTTAAGGAGGTTCTCTCTCAAATGATGGGCATGACTCTAAGATGTAGAGGTTTTACTGTAGGGATCATTTATAACTGCAGTCATTGCCTTCCTGGAGAAAAAAAATTAAGAAAACACTTTATTTCTAAGTCAGATTTTGTTTGTGGTGGGGCTGTTCATACTTTTGAAGTTATACATGTTCTTAAGAGACTTTGCTCAGTTTGGGTCAAAGTGATAGAGCTGAGAGAAGCATTAATAGCAAATATCTTTGTGAAAAATGTTATAGATCTGTTGATACCAAAATGTTTTGTGGACTTATCCTTTTAGTTCTTTTGGTGTAGTAAAAATACCTGAAATTTTGTCTGAGGCACTGAATTGAAAAATTTTATCAGCTGAAACATCTGAACTTCCAATTTAAAATTGCTCCTTGCATCAATATTTTTGTATTCAATTGAGACACTTCGAAGCAAAACACCTTGCATTTTGGTGTGGTTTGTTTTGTTTGGGTTTTATTTGTTGGGTTTTTATTTTGGTTTGGTTTGGTTTGGTTTGGTTTTTTTATTTTTTCCTGAAAGGAAAGGGTGCATTTAGTGTGGGGGAGAGAAAAGATTGGATTATTTAGTTTAAAGGAAAGAACATGATGGAGGACATCTTTCCAAATAGATAAAAGGCTGATGCAGTAAGGAAGGCAAGAAATCTGCTCTCCATGTTCAGGGTGGATACAAGAAGAAATAATGGGACTCTAATAGCAGAGGAAAAAAATCCAAACATCAAGCTAAGCATTAGGAGAATATTCTACTGGTAAGGCTATAGCTCTTGGAGAATTCTGCCTGACTGGAGATCTCCACCAAACTATCTCAAAGCTGGTTTTGAGCTAAAGCACCTTCAGGATAACAGAAAGGACTTGTTCTGCCTGAGGGCTGGATAATCTCTGAAGTATCTCCAAGGCTTGGGATTCTCTGATGATGAGGGCAGTTTTTTAAAAGATAAAGCACTACTAATAAGGAAAGAGTCTGTAAGAGATTGTAGGGGCAAGAGACTGAGGAGAGTCTCAAAGAGAGTTTCCTTTGGACAGCAGTGGCTTTGGCAGGCTGGTGTGGCTGTCCCCAGGCTTTGCACGTGCCTTGCCTGGATGAGGTCTGCAGGTTCACGGGCACAGATGGGGCTGGCAGAGGCAAAATATTTCTTTTAATCCTTCTAAGAAATGACAAATTGAGATGTGATTATAGAACTGCTAAAAAGGAATTACCACAGAGGAATTTCCAGATGGTCATGCAGAATTACTATTGAAGAGTGAACAGCAAGGTTGAGTTATTTATCCAAGTACTGTTCTTTCTTCTCTTTGTTTCGGGTTGGAGAGTCCCATTCTATCTTCCAGTCAATGTAATAATTTCTTATTCAATCCAGTTACAACTACCTTTCTGCCTGCTAGTTCCATTTTCTTGTCCAGTGCTGATAGTATTCTTTTAAACCTAATTCTTCAAGAATATAAAATGATGGGCTCAGTTTCTTCCCTGCTGTAGAAAATAACCTTGAGACTTTTTTTAGCTGGTGCTAAGCTTATCTGACTGAGTGTAAGGGATGCTTTGGTACTGTTCTGTGGAGCAGCATGCAATTCTGCATGATAGGGTATCAGAGCAAATCACTGCTGATAACCTTCTGGGTTAATTGCTGTGCAAAGAGTGCCTTGAATCAACAGGTTGTGTTTAATCCCAGAACACACTCTGGCTATCTCTTTACTGTAACTCGATGGGGCTTACAACTGTTATTTATGCATGATAGGTGACACTTATTTCAAAGCTACCTAAGTGGTTTAGACATAACAGTTTAACTGTTTTGCAGGAACACATCCCTGTAGATGATTCTGGCATAATATACATTGCAAATGTTTCTACATATTCCAGCTAATGCATGGATAATTCCCTACTCCTTTTTCTTATCAAAGATTCTGAATCCTTACTTGTTCTAGCTATATTTTTTATAAGTCTTTTTAGTGCGGAGCACTGCACATGAGTCTCAGGGGTCACCATGAGATCCTGACAGAAATTCTCATCAAACTGGAGGTTTCTGTATCTGATAGAGTGTCCAAATCCTGTGCTTATTCCAGATGGTCCTCTGGGAGGTGATCCCAGGGATGGAGAGAGATTTCAGTCAAATCAGTGGAAAGATTCTTCTCATCACTCCTTTGGCTCAGGCCCATAGAAACTTCCAAAATCAAAAACCTTGCAGAACACGAGAGTTGTGGCTGCTGAGAAGATTAGGCTGTACTGCAGCTTTACTAAGGAAAATTTCTCAAGGTGTTTCACAGGAACTGGATTCACATTCTTATTGAATTTTGTGGCAAGTTACATTTTGGTACTTCTGAAAAGATATACTTTATGATCTAACTGGATCAATGCTATTGTGGTCCTGGAAGGCACACTGCTAACACAGCATCAAGTTTCCCTAGGTTAAAATAACACAGCGTAACAAAATAATGTACTAAAAAGTAGGGCTGAGCAGGCTCTTGTTCACAAATTCACTGACCAGTCATGTGACAAGAGAAACTCTGGCAGCTTGCTCAACACTTCTTCACTATCCACACTGCTTGTGTTCAGTTTCCTTTTTCATTAGGTCTTGCACTTGCAAATCACAACATTTTTCACGACCAACTATTTAAGTATTCTTGCCATGGCAGACTGCAAGGGAAGGCAGCTTCTGTTTCTCTTTTAATCTCTTACCCAAGAAATTGTGCCTCTGCAATGCTCTTTCCTTTATTACTGTATCACTCACAGCTTCATTTTTTGTTGTCTCACACCTCCTTGTCTGCAGTATTCCATCCATAGTAATCAAGGGTGTGACTGAATTTACATCACCTTGTAATGCAGGCACACACCCTGTTCATCCCAGAAAAATGGCCTATGTACACAACATGCAGGTAATTCAGCTGTAGTAAAAAACAAAGAAAATGCTGTTTTCCTACACTGCAGCCAGCTAGAAGCTATTATAAAAACTTCCACTATTGGCATCAAAATAAATCTTGACTTCCAGATAAAGCAGTGTAAGTTTTCTTTGCAGGTTCATACAGTAGCTCCCAATTTACATCTTATATAGAGAATCTGTGGAAGGAATGTGTATTAACTTTTTCATCAAAGTGTTGATCTTTGCTTTGTAGCCTGTGAGGCTTTCTATTGCTTCTTTATTGCTTTCAAGGCTGGTAGCGTGCTCACAGTGAGGACTGCTAAAAGTTATTTTTCCTTAATCTTTTTCCATCACATGCTCGGACCTAGAGTCTAAGCCTAGCTTATAGACTTTAAACTTAGCCTTAAGCATTCATGAAAGAAACTTACTGCAAATATAGCAGTGGCCTCTGTAACTTCTTTGTTTATCATTTAAAATTTTATGGGGTTTTGGAGGGGATTTAAAAAAAAATTAATTTGAAGTCATAAAATGCACATCTGTGAAAGAAGTCATGTCTCAAAATACAATGTAGACACAGGAGTAAACAGCTCTGGCAATGAAGTGCTCTCAATACCCTTGCCACGTAGAATGACTAACCTGCTAAAATCATGCCTATCAGCTCACACAAATGAGCAGATAGGTTTCAGTTAAATGCAGGGCTTTTCTGATAAATTGCAACTATTTCCATGGAAATGTTAAGGATTTTGCTACTTAGGCTATTTCTGTGGATCTGTTGTGTCACTGCTATATACTCTTTTCAAGTTGCACTTGTTTGAAAGATTGTACTGGCTGGAAATCATTTATTTCTAGTTTGAGGAAAATTTTTGTAGAGAACCTTTGCTGATCCTGATCATATCTTGGTATAATACAGCTCTTTTACTAAACTTAGATCTTAGACTTGCTTGTACTTTAGGCCAGGGTTGAGGATTATCCCATAAAGGATAGGTTTGCCTTCTAATGTAGTGAGAAGAAGGAAAAGATTAGAGGGTGGCATTCGCTGGCAAATTAGGAATATCTTTCATTTCTGCTCCTTGTACTGCAGTTTGCCTGCTTTAGCTGCTGATACACCACAGGACTTTGCTGTCCACATTTTGGTTTAGAACAGTTTTGTGACTACTCTGACCCTCCTGTGATGAGACTTAATACATGCTAACCTTCTTGGGAGGGAAAAGATCACACTCAGGTATCTGGGTTCCTTGTTACATAATGCCTCTAAGCTCAGCTTTACAGAGGCAGGAATGACCATGAATTAGTGCTAAATGAAACAAGGAAGAGAGGAAAGACAAGTGTTCTCTGTATATGGATATGTCTTTTGGGGAATGACCTACAGAGAAACTGTGCAGTGAAAGGAGTATTTGATAATGGCTAACACTCAGTGAGCAGTCAAACCCAATGAAGATGTGCCTTAGAAATCAGCTGTGCTACATGAGAGAGATGCAGAAAATTACCAGTATAATAAATGCTTTTTAACAGAATAGGCAGAAGATGATGCTGCACAAGGACCTATCTTTCATAGCTTTAGTTTTATAATGAGACCACAGCAACTACCTTTTGTCATGAGCAAAAAAAGTGCTTTCTTTGAACATAAGTGCTAGTAGTTGCATAATATGAAACTTACTGATGCATATAATGGTAGCATTGGGCCATCTGAGCACAATGTAAGCTTTAAAATTAATCTCTGCACAGATCAGCAAGCACACGCAAATTCTCCCATGTTGACAAGAGCAGTGCATTTCTTTAGGAGAAGCCAAACTTTCAAAGGCTGGCAGCTGGAGTTTGCAAGCTTGTTGTTCCGTTATTAACTCTGAATGCCTCAGGGAAGGGGTAATGGATGAGATGGTCCCAAGAGGTCCATCCCAGACCTACTTTGTTTGGTTTCATGGTTCCTAACCAAGCAAGCAATGAGCACAAGTGTTCTCTGAAATGAGCAGAGGGAAAGAGATGTGTAGTAGTTATGCAAGATGCTCTGTTCAGTTCAAAGCTGTGTAGTCCATTCCAGAGTTCAGGAAAGAGCAGGTGCAAGGAGCCACAGCTCCAGGAGGTGCTTGGAGGGACTCTGAGACCCCTGGTGTTGTGGAATGTGCTTTGGCAAAAACCACGAGGCTCTAAGGAATTGATTTCAAGGGAGTGAGTTTGGGCAGGACAAGATTGTTAGGGAGAACCTCTCCCAAGAGACCTGGAATGAGCAGACCTTGCCAACACTGCCCATCAAAATCTCATGTACTTTCAGCAAGAAAAAGTGGCATTTTGCAGTGGTACCAAAATCACTCAGCCTATATTGTAAATACCAGGGATTTGAATCCCAGTGCCAGAAACATTCTGGGTTTTCCTGTTGCTGACTTTCCCTGTGTGCTGTGATCCTTTGGAAAGTGTGGGTCTGGGGGGAGAGGTCAAGCTCCCATTCAGGGCAAGGCCAGCACTGCCTCCAACCACGTTTGCTTGGAGCTTTGTCCACTTGGGAGTTGAAAGCCCCTGAGGTCTGAGATTACTGTGCTTATCTGTCCTCCCAGTGAGCACAATTCAATTCAATTCATCATCTGCTCTCAGGACTGAGATTAACCAAGCCTGGCTACAGACTGTGGCTGTATCTCACCTCTTTGCAGACCTTTTGGTGCTCCAGTTGTCATCTCCAACCACCCCTTGCATCTTGCCTTGAAGAGACTTTTCTTGCATATTCGGTGGTTTCAGATAAAAGCTCCCTGTCTTTTAACTCTTTTTATGGAAAAGGAAGGGCACATTTTTTAGAATAAAACCCGTCCCAGACTTTTTGCAGTCCTTTGACTACAACAGTGCATTTCTCTGTTTGTCCCTTTGCCTTCTTCCAACAAATCAAGCAAACCTTCAGTTCAAATTTTAAATGGAACTCAGATGATTCATAGGGATTCTGTTATGCATTGTAGAATAGTTGTATATTTATGAGCTCAGGTCAGAATTTTCCTTGTGTCTAGAAAAATCAGCTATCTTTCCCCATCAGCTTTCAGGGGCTTTCAGGTATACATGAAAATACTCTGAGTGATTTAGGTACCTACTGAAAGTCATTCAGACAGAGGACCTATTGAACTTTTAAAAATATGACTTTCTTCAATGTGTTAAAAATCCCAGCTGCGACAGCTGTGGTGATAAGGTGTTAAATTGAACTCTGCCTTTTTTGTAAAACAGGATGATTTTTTTCTGTCTTCTGGCAGATAGGCAATCCAGAAAAACAAGTCATTAAAAGATTCATTTGTAAGGATAAACAGAATTGATGAATAAAGCTGTTTCTGAAACTAGGCTGAAAAAGTATTTTTTTCTTGAGAGGTGATGATAGATTTCAAAGCTCAGTCCGTGCTACCTAATGCCTACACCACAATTCTTCCCCCAATTAGCTGTTTGTAAGGCAGTGCCATCTTCCACTTGTCACATTATAGACTTTATTCAAATGAAATACCTGAAAGAAAAACCTCCAACCTGTCCAGTACCACAGAGCAGAATTCTGTTATGTAAATCTACTTCCATATTTTGGGAACAAATGATAGGCAGGACATGAAATGGAAAAATAAATTATACACACACAAGTAAAAGATCAGTCAGGCAATATACTGAG
Source organism: Dicaeum eximium (assembly GCA_013396995.1). NCBI lineage: Eukaryota > Metazoa > Chordata > Aves > Passeriformes > Dicaeidae > Dicaeum > Dicaeum eximium. The sequence continues at coordinate 302,787 of VWZP01002136.1, read as the reverse complement.
GTATCATTAGGGCTGATGAATCACTATTATCATTATAAAAATAACATGTAATGCTTCAAATCCTGCATCGTGGTTGACTTCTTTCCTGATGAATATTTATGCAGTTTCTTTTGTTTCTTTGTGTGTCTAACAGATGCCAAGCTAAGTTCAATAGACAAATTGTATCTCTGTGAACTGTCACAGCCTTGTCCTTGTTTTTTCTAGCAAACTGAAGTTAAATAGCAAAATAGAATAAACAAACAGAGGTCAGAACCTCCATCTCCCTACAAGATTAAATCAACTGATAAATAATCTGTGGAAGAATTCAGTTCAGATCAAAGAAGGAATGAAATTTAAATCTTCTTTATTTGAAATGAACCCTTGCTATCTGCACTCTGAGGATCATAAGTTACCTAACTAATGAGTATGTCATAACCTAATTAGCCATGTACTTCTACTAAATTTCTCAATATTCCTGTGTCTGTGCTCCTTACCTTCAGTGCAGGATGGGAGAATTCTTATAAGCATATGGGGTTTATTAGCAAATAAGGCTTATAAACAGATAAAAAATATTACAAGGAGGAAAACAAAGATGGTTAGATAATGATGTTTGGAGACACAAAATCTGAGGTCAACAACATTTGCAACCTTTTCCAATTGGTAATAAATCAGTTCAATTAACTCAATGTCTTAGCATAATCTTGTTCACAAGCAAACTTTTATTTTAGCACAGTAGTTTTTATGGCANTTTTTTTTTTTTTTGCCTCCAGATGTACAGTCCAATTGATTTGCTTTGCAAGCTTTCTGTAGAAGGTAGAATCAATGGAGCACTGTCACCTAAACAACTCTGAAGTAGAATTTATAGATTTGGGGAAATGACTTAATTGCTGGAATGATGCTTGCAGCTAAGCCTGCCCACTTACACTTTTGCAACTACTGTGCATTATCCAAGTCCCAGGCAACTGCAAATATATAGCAGTATATACAAGCAACTGGAAAATAATGTAAATACTTCTGGAATGTCATCACTTTTGTGAGGCATTACACAGAATTTAACTGATGCTCACACAGGGATACCATGTCTGAATTTTGTCCTTGCTTCTGCCTCGAACAGCCTTGAGTCTCTTCACACCTCCTAAGGTGCACAAAGCTTCCCCCAGCTACCTTTGGCTACATGGAAGCAGGGTTTGCTATTTAAAAACCATACCAGTCAGAACTAGGCAAAGGATTTTCTCCTCTCTCAGTGCCAACCACTTCCTTCTGTCTTCATGTGGACAGTCTGTCCTTGCAGAAGCAGCAGGTGGGGTTTGCTGGTGATTCAAAGGGCTGAGTAGATACATGCCTTCCAAGAAGGAAATACCTCAGCATCACTTCCCTAAGTGATACATTTGCAAAGGTCATGGGTCTGCTTTGATAACTAGAAACTCATGCAAAAGTTGATTCTCCCTCATCAGCTTGATTGTTGCTGTGCCCATCAGTACAGGTCCCATGAGCCACTGTGATTGCTTACAGCCCAACCTCTTCTCCAAGGTTTTGTAATCCCTCTGTTCCAACTTCTTTAGGACTTGCTGATACTTAAAAATGACAAGACAGCAACCAAGCAGTGAGCATGTTTGGAGGGGACAGGGGGATTGTTTTTTCATTTGTATTGTTTGGTTGTTTTTTTTTTTTTTTAAATCTGTTTTGTTTTGCCTGGACATGCAACACTTTGCATATTTTGGGCAGCTTTGTCCAGGAAGTTTTTATATCTTCACAGAAATCATCCCCTGCCATACCCAGCTATCCTGAAGGTACTGAGCCTTACTCTGATCACCTCCTACTTTTGTGCTTGGCTGCTGCCAGGATGTTTTCCAGTGATGCCTTTGCCAAGGGATCCAACAATGTGGGACACCAGACCATTTACTAGCACTTCTGACTCCTGAAGAAAACATTAGGTCTGGAATCAGAGGAGTATTATTTACAAGGAAATTTTTAATGTAACTGCATGATACTGTCTTTAGCCAGTAGCTCTTCAAGTGGCAACCTAAAGTCATTAGATTCACTTGCTTGACCAGTTTCTAATTGGATATAATGAAGCAATGTGAGATGGCTGTACACACTCCCTCCAGCACCGCTCAATTATTCCTTGTGTCTCTGTGATGAGATCAGCAGGACAATTTTGCACATGCTGGGCTCTCCGTGCAGCAGACAGTCCCACCCAGCTAATGAGCTGAGGCTTTACTGCTAAAGCCTCACATTTTTATTCACTTGTCCTTAGATTTACACTTCATATTCACATTCCCCTCTGCAAGTACCACATGAGTGTATCAGCTTCTTAATGCAAAACAAATATGTGATCTCGTGATGTGCATTACATGTGTATACCTTTTGCTAAGAATCAGCTGTGCATTAAATGGATAGTATTTCTATTTAAAACAGCCAGCATGGTCTGAACAGATACACCGTGAGCTGGTTGCCTTGGCAACAAAATTCCTCAAATTGGAGGGGTCTGTAACAGGAGATGTTTATCTAGCTTTAATTTTGGGGCCTGGTTTCTAAAAATCTTAATTGACTCCTTTCAAATGTATTTTATCTAGTGATAATGCTACATTTCAAGCATCAACTAGGACAGATTCATCTACTGTATCTCTGCTACAAATTATAGATATAAAGCACATAAAATAGAGACAAAGGTTAAAGGGTAACTTATTTCACAGTTTGGCAATTGTTTAGATGGTTGGGCCTTGCCTCTTGGCTGCTAGGTTCACTGTATATTTGTTTATTGACTTCATTCATATAAAACATCAAAAATTATTTTTGTCAATTTGACTGCAACTGGGCTATCGGATACCAAAATGTTTGACCTTGTTTTTACTCAGTTCTGTATTTTCTATAATGTATTTTCTTAAGTCTCCCTGCAGCATGTTTTTCTCTCCACATATCTCAGCACCATGGATAGAGGTTCTCCCCAGTCCTGGAAATTAGGTTGGACCTATTATAGAAGTATTGTAGATATTTTTGGTTTGCTTCATGCTTTTTTTTTTTGGCTAACTGGGATGGGCTTTTGCTCTCAGTAGGGCATGACTGCAGTCTCCCTTAATAACCCCTATCCCCCAGATGGATGCAGAAGCAGGGCTGTGTGTTAGCATGGCTTTGCAGCCAGGCTTTTAGGGCTCAGTGCTCCCACACTGGGAGCTGTGGATCTATGACATGGCAGCTGTGTCACTCCCAGGGCTTGAATCAGTGTCTTGGGGGCCACACCAGACTCTGCTGTGAAGGGGCACAGCTGTTCCATCAGTGAGAAGGTGGGGGTGGCTGAGGGTACATCTGAGGGGATGCTGCAGCACTGTGCTGGGGAAAACCATTTCGGGTACTCCAGCATCTCTTTCACAGGAGTTCAGCACCCATAGCTGGAGGGAAAATCCCAAAATGCTTATCTCCCATTAGTCATTACTTAACTGAGGAGACAGTCTAAAATATTCAGTGTTAGGTAAGTTCTGTTGTTCTCACAGCACCAGAGGCCTCTGAAAAGCCAAGCAGTCATGGCAGCATGCGCAGATCCTGCAGGTCTGTAGCAGCTGACAAATTGCTTTCAGAGGAGACTGTGTGTGCAAAATTGTCCCCACTCAGGATCTCTTGGGAACCAAGTTTTCTGGCTTTCCAGAGACTTTGAAAGGAATTAAAATTAATAGGAAGTGAGCATACAGATTTCTTAAGAAGTTTCAAAAGCAAAGGCTTAATGTTTCTGTAGATGGTTTTTTCCAAAGTGCTTGAGAGATTTGAGAGCACGAGGCTCCCTGCAAGGCAGCAGGACTGCACTCCTCAATCCCTTTAGGAAGAGGATTGTGGGCTGCTTATCCAAAGTCAGGTAGGAAATATCTCCCTGAACAAAAAGTTGAGAATTCTCCACCTTGTGTTTCTTTTTTGCTCACCTGGATTATACTGATCTGCACTGAAAGCAAATGTAGGACTGGGAATCAATCACACATTAGTTACTTCTGCTGTCTGAATTTAGGTGTTTCTTAGTCCTTGTCTGGAGCTGTGGTTTAGGCACGTGCAGTTTTGTGAGTTTCAACTTTGGGAGGAAAGAATTTGGTATGCATGTGGTCTGAACAGCAGAAACCTTGCACAGTTTACGGTGATATTACTTTTGTTTTACCTTCTTCTCCAAAATTAAATCTCTAATTAAATTAATTAAATGCCAAATTAATACTGATTTCCCCACTGTAGATTGAAATTTCTCAGCACTTTGTTTCTAGAGCAGATATTCTTGCTTTTCAGCACTGTTTTCCACAGATGTTTTTAAAACCCTTTGGTGAGTGTATCTTGAGTGCAACACATGGAAACAGTCATGTGCACTCATGCTTGTGTATTCACAAAATAGAAATTAAACTGATTTGAGAAAATCTGGTGAAAAATGACTTGTCAAATATACCAAAGTTGCAGTGCAAAATGCAGGCAGCAAAATGCTCAGCTGAGTTTGCCTCATCCTCTTCTTGCTGAGCACCCATTTGCTCCCTCTCCTGAAGACAAGATCTTTCTCTCTTTCATTAGGCTTCTCTAAAAAATCAGACAACGTTGTTTGCTGTTCTCTGCAGAGGGATTTTGGGCTTTAAAAGCTCAGTCTTGCTGTATGATGATGAAAGTTCTACTGAATGTTATGATTCTGTTTTTTTATTCTTAATTGTCCATCAGTTTTTAGTACATGAAAACCTCAGTGGTTTAGACAAGAGAGAGATGTCAGATTCAGCTCAAAGGAGCTGCCATGATAGCAGCCTGTCACTAAGACCACTCAGTGATTCAAAATAAGATGTTTTGTTCCTAAGCCTTCTTTTGCATGTAGCTCTGGATGTTTATTGTGATGAGTTCAGCTTAGAGAGATGTGTTTGCAAGTCCTGTCTTGTTCTGATAGTGAACAGGAGAGATGGAAAAATATATAACTAATTGCCAGTGGGGTAATGAATTCCCTCATACTTTGACAGAGCCTGTTAATTAAGTTGTGATTCTGTGGGTTGTTTAACTAATTCTGCTTGGAAAAGGGTAGCCATACACCAGAAGAGTAAAGACCCATACCATGCTACTCAGGATTAAAAAGAAAAGCTCTGGTTTAGGTTGATACTAAATAAACACAAAATATAAAGTCTTAGTCAACTAAAATATTTTAGAGCAAACTTCCTCTTTTTAAAAAAATATTATTACTATTATCATTTCTTTGGTTTGACTGAGGTTTTAAGATGTTTTAAAGATGAAAATGAACATTTGGAAAGGAACAGTCATTTGGAATTGAATGACAGAAGTATTTGTTTAAAGAAAACAAAACAGAACAAAACAACAAGAACAACAACAAAAACTCAAAAAGAAAACCAGCAAAAACAACCAAAAAATCCCCAACCCAACATACCAACCTGAGATATCTAGATTGTTACCATCCTGTACCTTGTCCCTTCCCTAGACCTTCACTGACATGAGGAATAAAAGCATGCTGAAAGGTTATTTTTCCAAAAAACATATACAGTAGTATTACCAGATGACCGTTTTTTTTCCTCACAAAGCATTCTTTGATGGAAAAAGAATTCTTTACTTTGTGCTTGTCTAAGAGCATGTGACATTCATCTGAATTGCAGGTGAGCTCACAGAGGACTACAGATCTGCTATCAGCAAAAAACAGCTTTTGAGTTAGCTCTGCACTGGAATACCTGAAATCCCCTTCAGTTGAAGGCAGTGGCAGCACAGTCCTTTATGAGAAAAACAAACAAACTGAAGCCAATCTGTGGGGCATTTATTAAATCACATAGCCAGAATTCATGTATAGAGTATTTTAAGTCAGTAAAATCTGCTTGTGGGGAACACATTTGGGAGCAAAAGGACTTAGGATTTCTCAGTGTCATTTTACTTTGCTCTAATTTTCAAGTTAAATTTGGAATAGCTTAATACTTTTTCTGAAATGTGGTAGGGCACAGAATCTAATAACAGAGGAATGGCACAAAACCTAGGATTGGAGGCAAGAAGCACGTAGAGGTGACTTCTGAACCTTTGCTCCTTCCTTGCTTATCTCACCCAGTGTGATGGATGCTTACCTGCCTTTAATAGCAGTGGAAGTGGAAAGTGCTAATGGAGCTCCTTTCTTATTTTTATTTTTTTGTCTCTGGTGAGAGGAAATTTATGTTGATCCATCATTTGGCAGTACTGGATGGTTCTATTGAAATCAGGGCTGGCTGGCCTTTTCCTGCAGTAGCAGATAGACCATTCTAGCTATCACATTACTGTGATCTCCTTTTTTGTGTCTCCTGCTGGTATTCTCTGTCTCAGAGCCCACATCATCCACTGTGGTTCAGCAGGTTGGTCATCTCCATCCCATCTCCATGCTGGCTGAAGTGCAGCCCCAGACATGTCTGTGCACAAAAGGCCCAAACCAGATCCCATCTTCCAACTTCATTTCTGGTGTCTGCTGCCATTGGTTTGACAGAGTGCCTCTTTTTTTGAGCCTGACACTGAAAACATTCCCTGACAAAGTCCCAGTGGTGTGCTTGGCACCCTCCACAGCTGTTGAGGAAGTGCAGCGAGGGAAGGCAGAGCTTCTGTATACAGACACCCTCCTACTTCTTTTGCAATCAGGATTTTCCCACTCCTTTTTCCACAACCCAGATCATCCAACAGGCTGACAACCTGCCAACAGGTCATACTGACTCCCAGAAAACACCTTATTTCCCTTCATATCTTTAGAGGAGTAAGACATTTCTTGGGAGTTTTAAGAAAGATACCTACAAGCTGGTGGCCTGCAGTGGTCCCAGCACAGCAAAAAAAAAGGAGACAAGAAGTTTGTCCTGCAGATTTGGTGACTTGAAGGAATATGAACACCAAGAAATTTTGTAAATGAGTGCAGGAATCCGTTCAATCATATGGAAAATCACCTGCAGAACAGCTTAGCAATAATTTCTTATGTTAAATATTTATCCTGTAGTGATTGCCTGAGGAGGAACCACTCCACAAACTTTATGGTCAACATAAAGTTAGGCCTGGCTGACTAGAGAAGGGTCTTTTCAACTTCCACTTGTAGCCAGCTCAGAGAAATTTTTTCTGTTCACCTGAATGGGAAAAATACATTTGAAGCCCATTTGTATAAAGGAAAATAGCTGTATTTCAGGTAGGTAAATCACAGTTAATGTTCTTTGAGGGATTCTGCATTGGGAAGCCTTAGTGAAGGCAGCTGGGTCTTGGAATATTTGCAGTGTTGATCTGTTTTCTGAAGAGTCAAATCTACTTCTTGCATTTCAGGGATTTTCAGATATTTGTTCTGTATTTCTTTAAGTTGCCTGACTCCTGTGGGGGCTTAGGCCACTCCATCCTGCTCACCAGGATAGGGCACAGGGGTTTATGACCTCGTGTGCCCCAGTGGTATCTGTTATCTTTTTTTGTTATATTTTTTGCTTTCTTTCCCCATTTCTATGGCAACTTTTGACAATGTCCCCTCTATTATGCAGTTCAGCATAACTTTAACAAAAAAATCTGTTAAATTTTCAACAGGGTCAGATGTCAGGCTTTTTAGAACAAGATTGAACATTTGGCTGGCAAAGCTCATCTTGGCAAAGCAGAGAAAAATTCCTTTGTGGGGAAGCTTTGTTCTAAAATGTACAATACGTCCTATCATTGTGGGTGATAATGTCTCTGCACTGCATCCTCAGCATGAAGTAAAGGCAGGGTGACAGCAGCAGAAAAAAATCAGCCACCAGTCTGGACTACCTGTATCTTTTTAGGCAATTGCATGTGCTTCTCTCCTTGTGCTGCTCCATGGGTTTCTCTGCAGGGACAAGGCACTCTAGTGGACTTGTCCTCCTGGTGCCACAACAAAGGAACAGTTTAGAGGGAGGCTTTGCTTCTTATCTTGTTTTATTTAATTAGAAAAATCCAGAGCTACCAAGCTGCCCTCATCCTTGCTTAGTAGTAACACCTGAATCCTGCACAGAAAAATGCAGTGGTAAAAGACAGCATCCACAGGGCCCATGTCATGCCCATCTGTTCCCCAGGAATTATTATATCTGTGGTGAGCCACCCAGACAGTCACTGCACACTCACTGCTGTGAATGACAGTGTTTTAGAAAAAGTCTTGTAAGAATTGCTGGTGTGGTAGTCAGTTCTTGTCGCCCTGAATTTTAACCTTCTGATGTTTTAATTTCTATGATAAAGTTTCTCACGAAGATTTCTGTAAACACCAGCAGATGTTTTACTGACTGTCTCTTTGTTTTTCATTCCTTCTCCTGGGAAGAAAAAGTTTAATAAACTCTTTTATTGACCATTGTGGTTGGAGAGGTGGTAACCTGTTACTAGAGGATGCGACACGAAACACGCAGAGACAGTGACTTTAGTCAGGGAAAGGCAGAGAATAAGCTCCACTTTATTTTGGTTCACACATTATATAGGGTTTTGAGAACAGCTATGGATTGGAGAGAGAGGTTACCACCTCTCCAACTACACTGGTTAATAAAAGAGTTCATCAAACCTTTTCTCCTCTCAGGAGAAGGAATGAAAAACAAAGAGACAGTTAGTAAAACATCTGCTGGTGTTTACAGAAATCTTCGTGAGAAACGTTAGGATAGAAATTAAAACATCAGAAGGTTAAATTCAGGGTGACAGTAACCTCTCTATCCAATCCACAGCTGTTCTAAAAACTCCATATAATGTGTAAATCAAAATAAACTAGGGTTCTTCTCCACCTTTCACTAACTAAAATCACTGTCTCTACATATTTCATGTCATGCTCTCTAGTAACAAGTTCTTCTCCACCACCTGAAGAAAAGTGGAAGTTGCCAGACATTATATTCAAGAGCTGGACTCCTCAGTGCAGGACTAAAATACTCATGGGGGGTCTTCCAAAAGTCTGGTCTGACTTGTTGTGCCTCTCTGGAAATGAGATGGGGCTCTGACCTTGTATTTGCAGTCAGGAAAGGATTAAAGAAGCTGTTCCTGTACACCAAGCCTGCAAATGAGATCAAGGGGAGTTCAGAGATCAGATCTTAACAGGAGTTTGGGGAAGAGCAAACAGCAGGTGTTATAAAAAATTCACATATGTAGAATGAAGATCAATAGTTTCAGAAGATACCGTGTTTATCACTGATACACTCAATTTATTTTTGTCTTCTGCCCTAGGAAATGACAGTTCCAAAGGATGGGCAGGCCAATGAACACACCTGGAAACCAGTGGCTTCCCTCAGATGAATAGAGGGACACACCTGAGCATTGTTTACAGCTCACAGTGCCGAGAGGTGAGTGATGGGCCAGGATCTGGACCCTACCTGTGATATTCACAGGGCCATTCCTGCCAGGACACAGCCACACGTGCCCCCAGCTGGTCCCTGGGAGCTGCAGAGGGGCTGCCCTGGTGCAGGGGCTGCCTTTGCACCTGTGATGGAATGGGCAGGGATATGGAAATGCAGGAGGTGTTATTTTGGAGCTGTCCCTCCCTCTGCTGCTTTGAGGGAAGCAGAGCAGCTGTCAGGAGGAATATCCCTATTCCATATGGCTGTTCCATGTAAATATAGCACTGTAAACAAAGACCTGCCTGGGAATTAATCCCAGGGTGACTAAAAATACATGGGCACGCTTTTGCTGGCTCTTCTACCACTCAGAGAAGTGAGTAATAAAGGCTGGATTTCTTATTTTATTTTTTATTTTAAATTTTATTATTTATTTTAAAGAGATTAATTTCTATTTTGCGTTAAAGTATTCATATTAATGTAAAAAAATAAACCTCATTCCCCCTCCCCTTTTTAAATCACAACCATACCTTGTTGCTTCTAGAGGAAGTTTCAGTACTTTGAAATTAATTTTAGATTCAAATAACCTCTTCCTCACTTAGGAACTCTTGAATTTTTGAAAACTATAGGGAGCTATAGGGTGTTGGCAAGTCCATTTCTTCAAAACGGTCCCATGGTGCAGATTTGAAAGTATTTAGGAAGTGTTTTGATACTCCGTCTACTGAGCTACTTTGTAACTTTGGGCTCTAAAATACTTCCCTGACTCTGGCCTAAATCACTTCAAAAACAGAATTTAGACACTAAAGTCATTAGGAGAAAAAATTCTACCAGTAATCCATAAATCCTTCTGGGAGTAAGACTCAGTGTCTTTGGCAGCAAGTCCAGAGATCCCACTTGTCAGACAAGAAAGCAAGTTTTGCTAGCAAGAAAATCCCCTCAGCTTTGAGAATTAAACTGCCATGATACCCTGCAAGTCATATGCTCATTGTAGCAGCCTGTCACCAAAGCTCAACACCTTGTTCAGGTCTCTCCCACCAGAAAGCAGTTGCCTTCATAAACCAGAAGACACAGGCATCTCTCCAGAAAGAGCAAAGCATGGCAAATTCCTTCTGTGTCATATCTTGTACTGCAAAATCAAGAGAGAGTTTTAAACTGGTTCACAAAAAAACCAGAAGCAAAAATAATTGGTGTAGACGAGTTCGATGACCTACCTAATTACACAGTAAATTGGTAATGCCTTTGTAAGCACACATGGGAGAGGAGTTAAATATAGATCCTGATTTGTATTCTTCAACAGGAGAGTGTGGTTGGTTATTCTTTTGCAGGAGAAGGGGAAATCACAGAGTTGGACCACTACAAACACGTCACTTTGTGACTCTGTATGTGCCCTGCTCTAGGTAATACCTAGAAATAGTTTAGACCCTCATTTTGCCTAAACCTGGATGCCTACTGTCACAGGGCTGGCAGATGGGAAATATGACCTGTGGGAGGCAACTGTTTTTCTGGAGAGGTAGCCCACTGCCTGTCTGGGCAGGAACATTTCTACCCTTGGTCTGCAGTCTCCCTAAGGGGTTAGATCATAGAATCATACGATATCTTAAGTTGGAATGGACCCAAGATCAAGTCCAACTCCTGGCCCTGTTTAGAACCATCCCCAAGAGTCACACCATGTGCTTGAGAGCATTGTCCAAATACTTCTTGAGCTCTCTCAGGGTTGGTGCTGTGACCACTTCCCTGGGAGATCTGTTGTAGTGCCCAAACACCCCATAGGTGAAAAATCTTTTCCTAATATCCAACCTAAACCTCCCCCAAGAGAACTGCAGGCTGTTCCCTTGGGTTCTGTCACTGCTCTCCAGAGAGAAGAGATCAGTGCCTGCCCCTCCTCTTCCCCTCATGAGGGAGTTGTAATCTGCACCTGCAATTACATGATCCCCATCTGCCCCAGAGGCAGTGCAAGAAATGCAAGGTGTGCACCAGTCCTAACTGTGCTGTGAGCCAGGTCCTCACTTCTCTTGTGGATGGGGTGATTCTCTCCTTTTTTTGACCAGTTGGTTTGATGTGATTGTCTTTTCATTGTGGCAGGCACCTCACTGCAGAACAGCTTTCCAAACTGGGAATGGAAATGGCATGTTCCATTTTGGGGCTTAGGGTCACCACTTCTTCCTTCCCCATCTTCCTTGGTTTGGGAGAGGCCCTTTATACTAAAAGCTGTGATAAAATCTTGTGGATTCTACTGTCTTTGCCAGTAGCACTTCTCTAGCAGACAGAGGTCCCAATTCTTCTTCTCATGAACCTTTTCAGAGAGAGGAGAGGGTATTGATTTTACTGGATTTTCCTTGAAGCTTCAGTCAGCTTTCAGCAGGTGTGGCACCCAGGCACTCCCTGCTTCCCTCTTGGCTGCCAAGATCCTCATTCTGCAGCCTTCCATCCACTTGGTGTGCTCCCAGTGAAAGTAGCTGCTTGTAGGGCTGGAATTGGCAACTCCTCACCAGCCTCTTGCCTTACTTCTGCTTCCTAGAGCATTTTGGTGGGACACAGTTTTGCTGAGATTATCTCCTCCAGAAGTGCTAGAGGCACTAGGTTCAGGTTTTCAGAGGTTCAGGTTTTGAGTGACATCAGTAAATTTGGACATCTTGGTTATCTTGGATATCTATCTTGGATATCTATCTATATCATCTTGTTATAACAAGATATCTACTGAGATTTTGGGGGGAGGGAAGAAATAGCTAAGCCTAATAACAGCAAACGTTTAAGAAATAAGGTTCTGACTAAATCCTTGAGTTTCCCTGTGGGGGTATTATTTTAAGGTAATAAAAATAAGAAAAGGAATCTTGCCAGTATTTTGGCCCAAGAAATTCTATGTACTATGAATACAGGGTGATGGATGTGTTTCACAGAATGAATATCAAACACCTTCATGTGTTTGATAGAGTGAATAGATAGAATTTCAACTACTCATTCAAGCTGAAATACTGATCCAAAATGTGCTTGGAAGTAGGCAGAATTTCACTGACTACAGCCCAGGTGACAGGAGAATTGGGAAGTCCATGTAGTTTCAGCCAAAAGATGTTAGTCTTACTGCTTCATACATTTTAACCTCAACTCAAGTTTTAGTTTTTTGAGATCCTCAAAGCGAAATATGGGAAGAGGTCACCATAAACTTATCTGCAGCTTGACAGGCAATGTCACTGCATCTGCTTAACCTTCCTGGGAAGCCAATGTTCATCTTTGGTCTTCAGTTAATGGGTTTTTTTTTTACTGAGAAAGAAACCTGGATTAGTAGCACTCACGGGGCTGCCAAATGAAAATGGAATTCAAAAATGCTGACAGTTGCTCTAATAACCAACATTCTGCTTTGAAATATTCTTGACACTTCCTTTTCAAATTAACTTGAGAAACATTTTTATATGCAGAAGTCTTAAGGAGGTTTTCCTGACCCTGGGAGTTTGAAGATTGTCTTTTGTATGCAGAAAGCTGAAGGGAGCTCCTGAGAAAAGGGCCTAGAGAAATTCTCATTTTTAGGACTTTGACTATATCCAAAATAGGCATTATGTAGATTAAGCTTTTTTTTGTTTTGTTTTCATTGGTTCTGTTGCAGTTTCCTTACAATTCATCCACACTCCAAAAAAAAATTCGTTGAGACTCAGGAGGAAGCCCTGCTTCTTTTCATGTTTGTCAGGACTACAAGGTGGTCTTGGCCCTGTCATGAGAAAGCTTGAATTATATGGGATTTTTGGTCTGCATCAGGCCTTCCTATTCGAGTTTCTGGGCTGACAGTGTATCCAATATTCCTTAGGTGGAAGGTTTTGATTTAATTGAGGTTGTTGTGCCTTGTTGCTGACAGACTGCACAGACCAACATTTTGGCACAGTGGATGACCCAGAGTAACTTGTTTTATCCCCAAGGGCACAGGGCTGGCTGTTCCCCTCCTGCTCACAGATTCCCACCAGCTCAGTCACTGGTGGAGTCTCTTCTCTACCCACACAGGTACAGTGTGGGTGGCAACTTCAAACAGCTCCTACTGCAAAGATGACACACTACATATTTTAGTGACTGTCTTGCTCAAAGGATGGGAAAATAACAGGCAGCATGCAGAGAAGGAATAGAATAATTTCATATTTTTACAATCTCCTCGTTAGTAATTTCATAACACTTTTCCATAAAGTTACATGCCCACATACTACACATTTAGGTTTTTTGACATCTCTAATTGAGGAATCTCTTCTGTCTGCCAAGTACTGCTTTTAATCTGTTTTTACGTACTCCTTTTACCTATTTAAGGACCATTAATTTCTGTAATATTTTTCTGAAAGCCATGAAAGTATAGTTCTCACTTCTGAAATTGCAAAGATAGCTTAATGATAACAAATTATACTTTACCAGATTGCATGTGGGAAACATTTGGCCTTAATTGAATTACTTGTTTCTTCCAACTCAAGTATCATTTGCCAATACATATAATTATATCTAGAGTAACTTATATACATTCTTTACAAATTGTACATAAATATACTTATGATCAGGTAATTTTGATCATATTTAACAGTGGGCAGAAAACAGTTTCTCTTTTGTGGACTTTGAGATGCCCTTGAATTTATACCTTCTTTTCTTCTTTTCTATAACTTCATTCATGGTCTTTTGTGTTTTTTTCCTCCTCATATAAATATGTCATTGAAATAATTAAAGTTAGGCAGAAAGTACTTGGTAATATTTTTGTGGAGAAATTAACTACTTGCTCTCCTGTGAGGCTTTTGGAAGATATTTAAAAATAACATGAAACTGGTCTTAATGACCACCTTACTTTCCCAGCTTAGAATATCTTCCTCATAAGAGTCAGATGTTAGCAGCATAGTCAGTAGTGGGTTATTTATTTTATTTGGTTTATTAGACATTATTCTTAGGCTCAGATTTTTGCCATCTTTTTCCCCTTCACAGGAAAAGTTTTAACCCAAGACTTATAATCCTGTGCCTTATAGTGTCAGCCTCAGGAAACAGATGCAACAGTCAAGCCACAGTCATAGACAAGGTATGAGTGTTCTCTACTATTTCATTGGTTTTGGCCAGGATAAAGTTAATTTTCTTCATGCTACCTTATACAGACTAGGTTCACCTGCTTCCTTTAAAATGTTGTCTTGTAATCATCTGCAATGAACCAGAGAGTCCCACCAAGGTTATGGAAAGTGCTTGGGTTTGGAGCATTCTCCTAGCAGTTGATGGAGACTGACTGAATCACTTTGTAAGACCATCTGTTCCTGAAATTTGACCTCTTTGTCAGTCTACATCTGTTTCATGATTTAGGAAACTGTTTTGTGTTGTCAGAGGGGGTTTTCTAATTAAAAATACTATTTTATGAACTTGCAGTCTTTTTCTACTTTTTAGCTGGGCTTCCTGGTCTCTTATGTGGTTCTCATTATTGTGATTAGCCTCTGCAGCAGGCCATCATTACTAATTAGAATTAGCAGAGGAGCTCTCATGTGTTCTATGTGCATATCCAGCTTCACCCTCTTAGTTATACCTGTAAAAATGCTGTAGCAGTTCGTTCTGTAGTTGAGTAATGATTTGAATGGCATTTGCTGCATCTCCCTAAAGTTCCTGCATCAATACCAATATCTTACACTACCCAACAGCCTTAGCTCAAGTCAGCTTTTAAGTTTGCTAAATGTGAAACTGTAAACTGAAAAGCTGAGAAGTAACAGAGTTACTGCTATTCCTTGCTGCTTTGCTAATCATATTAATTTTAATGATACTGGAAAGTCACACTGGTAAGAGCAACAGCACCTATAAAAATGAAACACACCACTCATATTCCTGCATCTTTTGCAGATATGCCTGTTGCAGAGGCAAAATATCTGTTCTGGGGAACTCCTAGTGCACTGTGTGATCCTGCCTTGCTCCTACCACCTTCATGGGGGTGGGAATGCAGCTCCTGCTTGCTCTGGTACCCTGGGGGCTTTTGACATGGTTGCAAATAAATTGCTGCCATCACTTGATTATAAGTAGCATAGTTTGATACTGAGTATGTGTTGAAAAATCAGCTTACAAGTATATAAATAATAATGAATTACTAGTTTATAAATATTGTCTTAATAATTAGTTAATAAGCACAGAAAATATTGTGTAAACATAACATATCAAGTTGAAGATGCTGTTTGGCTGCTTCCTGGAAAAGTGCCTTCTCTTCCAGGGGTGGAGGAGCTGGTTCAGCCTTGGGTTCATCTGTGGTGAGTGAGGACAACTGGGCCAGTGATAGTGCCCCCACAAATCTCCAGGCAGTCACATGGATGTGGTGGGACACATCACTTCTGCCCTTGGAAAGAGATGGGGAGAGACTGGCCCAGGGTTGCTTGAACCTCTGAGGAAGAAGCCAGGCTGCTGGTGCAGAGTACAATACTGCTGCTGGGGACAGCCCTGCCCAGCCTGCAGCTAATTAAAGCTTCTGCTCATTATAGCAGTGTGGGTTTGGACAAGGTCATAAATCAATCACTGTCCTAGGAATTTGAACTGCCATAACTGTGCGTTGTCTAAATGTGAACTAATGACTTAATGACAATCCCAGCTGTTGTACACACCATGAATTAAGAGTTGGCCATAAAAAAACAGTGTGAAAACTGTCTTTTCCCACAGAGCCTTTCAGACATTGAGCTCTGCCTGATGCATGCTGGCCTCCCAGACTTCAGGGACCAACATGACTGAGCCCCCACCTCAGGCAGGAGTCTCTGTCACTGCCCTCCTCCTGCCTGCCTGGAACCCAACACCTCTCCCACTCCTGCCCCCCTGCTCAGAGCAGATGAGTCCATCTCAGCTGCTGAGCCCAAACACACAGGACTTGGTCTCTGCTCCAAACCCCATCCCATCCCCGGGAAACCTCTTCCCAGCCCCAAACACACAAGCCTTTTTTCCTGCTTTGGAGCCCCCAAAACAGCTTAATCAGTCTGTTTTCAAGTCTGGAAAACCCAAAACTTAGTCTCCATTTACAAGTGCAGAAAGCACAGGACTAATTCTCTGGGTCTGATGACTCTTGGTCTTGAGGCCCAAGGACACATGTCTTCCTTTGAGACCCAGAGCCCACAATTTGCCCTCCTTTCCTGGAGTGAGATGAGCTGGGGTTTGCAGCCCTGAAACAGCACTCCCCTTCAAGCCCGTGTCTGGAAAACAGGGTTTAGAATAGGTGTCAGTGCCCTGGGCTGGACCACCTAGTCTGGTGTCAGCCAGGATGTCACCTCCCCCATTCCAAGAGCTGCTCAGCTCAGTGGGTGCCACATAATGCCTTCATATCTGGGAACTGATATTTCTGAGAGCAAAAAATGGAGTGAACACAACCATAATGATCTGTTTCCACATCTAGCATGGGCCAGAAGGTTCCCTCAAGGGCAAATATACTGTCAGAAGCACTGGATCAGGCACTGAAAGTGTCAGAGCTGCAGTGAGAGCACAGACATGTTGGGAACTGCAATTTCACTGGAAAGCACACAGCTTTGTGCATAGGGTACTCACAAGTGCAAAATATTGAGCAAGGAGAAAGAGCAAAGCAGTAAGGTGCGAGATGCCCACATTATCCTGGAGTGAGGGAGGCAGCAAGGGTGCAGGTTTGGAAGAGGTGAACAGGCATTTGTTTTATGCTATGCTGCTCACTGGTTCCTGGCTGTCTGGCCTGCCTGCTGAATACTTTTGAGTCTGCAAAAGTGCAATATTAAACTTTGAGTGGACAACTGAGTGTAATTTACAGTGTTTTCACATCCCCTTCGTTTTAGGTTTGCATAAAATGTCTTGTTTATTTTCCTGATTATTCATTTTGACTGTACATATGATTAAAAATAATGAATGTTATTAATTTTTATCATTAGTGCCATCATTACGCCTACTCATATCCTTTGATATTATTGCAAAAATTATCTTTAATAGTTTTAATAGGAGCTATTCCCCAGGCTAATGAGGATATAAATCAAAGTATTTAACAGGGTAGAAAGTAAAGTTTTGGACTCTATTCTGAGATTGAAACCCCCTCTGTGCAGTGGATGCCTTCAGGTTTTGCTCAGAAGATTATTTATATAAGTCTCTTCCCTGTACTTGTATGAGATGGGGTTTAAATTTGACTGACATCAATTAGACTGTCTGTGGCAGCAGGGAGACAAATTCAAAGGTAGGAGAAGGAGCAGCAAGGCTGTTGCTGCACTCTGTTCTGGCAGAGGTCAGGAGGTCTTGTGCCACTGGCTGTAACAAGGCTGAGTACTCTGGGGAATCCCACCTGCAGGACTTGAGCAACAAGCACAGAGCAAGAAGCAAGTAGATACCAGCCACTAAAATCCATAGAAGTGTGCAGTAGAATTCTGCCTAATTACCAGGATTCCATCTGTTAAAGCTGAGACATGGAAAAAAAGAATAAATAATCTCTCTGGTAATCTTCCAAAGGATGTATTCTAAACCTCGGAAGCCACCTCTGCCCTCTTTTTTGTCCTCTGTTGCTTTGCTGTTTGTAGCAGTGTGCAGCCTAGCAAGGATGTGGTGCTGGCAGGGGATCAGAAAGGCAGGTTGGTTTCCTGTGCTTTTTTGTTTTATTGGGTGTTTCACCCATTAATTTTTGCAAGGCCTTTTTTTTTTCTTTGCTGTAAATATTGAACTAAAGTTCACTTCATACAGCACAACACTCTTGCCAATATGAGCAAAAGCAATATAGCAGATAATACTTTGGCATGTTCTCTGTGTTTCTAAAATTTCCTGTTCAGACTTGAGTTCTCTGTTTAAGAGGATTGCAGTTTGTTTGCTACAGAGCCTGCTAATAAAAGCTTTTCAGATACCCAGTTTAAACTAATTGCTGCTAGTCTTGTCACAGTTTTTGGGGCCAAGGACATTGCTGCACTTTGTGGGGAAATCTGTTAATGCATTGAATGAAGCTGCTAGAAAGCAAAAGTCAAGAAGTGCAAAGAAAACAGAGTTGTGCCATCCAGTCTATTGCTGGCTGAACACTGAGCAATTTGGGGCTTTAGGGACTTCGATAGGATTCTGCTGGCTGCATCTCTGAGGTGCTGGTTTTCTCCTCCATTCTGTGGTGAATCCCTTCCTCAGGAGGACAGAAGTGATGACAGGAGTGAAAGGTTGTAAAAGGGTAAAAACTTGTCAAACCCTTGCTCTAAATATTTGCTAGGTCGAAGACAGCAGCTAACTGGACTTCAATCTGATCCAGAACACATCCTCATGGTTTCTTGCTCCTCGACTTTAAAGACAATTTGTTCCTCAGCAATTTAGTACGGTAATTTAGATGGGTTGCTGAGAAAATTGCCTGAGCCTGGAGAGCTGGAGCTGGATCCCATCTACAACTGCTACCAGCAGTAGCAGCTGCTGGTAGCCTCTTGCTAGGAGGCAAGAGGTTATTGCAGGGGGTTCCCAGAGCTGTGGCTAGGCTAGGTACATGTTGCAAGCCTGCTGCAGTCAATTTGAACCTGGGTCCATGGTCCTGAGGCAGTAGGGGAAGTGCCCCCTGTCCTTTCAGTCTGCCACTCCCTGTATTGCTCCATGAGAAGTGCTCCCCTTGCACTGGGATAAAGCACACTGGGGATAAATGCTTTCAAATCTGCTCGGCTTCAGTAACAGTCTGTAATTGAGGCAGGCTTGAAAAACTCACTCTTAATGTTGCACAACACTTCTGTGTTGTTGGTGGTGCTTTTTTGCAAGGGGAGATGAAAACTATAGAAGGAAATGGGAGGGAATTACAGATGCATTTTCGCTTTGCCCTTAGTAAATGAGGTCTTCAGTGTCAGTCATCTTTCAAAGTGCTTGATTGTTTGTAATCGTGTGTGTCTGCCTGGGAGCATCTCCCGTTGGAATAGCAGCAGCTCCCTCTGTCTGCCTGCAGCGAACCGTGGGCTGCTGCCCACTTCAACAGATGATGCCATTTCCCTGTTCCCTGCCCACTGGAATTCCTGCTCTCCAGGTCATGTTTGCAGCTTAAACGGATTGACTTCGAGAAGGTTTTAGACTTCCTCTGTATATTTTAGGAGTGGCTGTAAATTTTTTTCTGTTACTTCTACTGCCAGTTTATGAATGAAACAACTGTTAAAAAAACCCAAAAGTGGGGTAGGGGGTGCAGTGGCTGCATTAGTGGGAGAGAATATTTTCTGTTGAAAGTGAGCTTTGGACAACCTGTGAGTTGCTGTCATATTGAACACATCTCTGGAGATCTGAAAGTGTTGTACCCTCTTCCAAAATGCTGCTATTGTCTGTGTAACAAACCTGAACTGTTCTGTTAAAAGTAAGTCATGCACATTCAGGAACATGATACTGCAGCACAACTGTAGCTCCAGCAAACCATTTGTCTTGTGATGAAGAGTCTGCATGTGATTAAAGGCATGCTATTAACATTTCCTGGCTCTCTTCTCGCTCTGACATTTGTCCTGTGTGAGGTTTTTGATCACAATCTCGGTGGCAGGCTTTGCTGTACGTAGCACTTGAAGGTTTCTTAAAGCTGCCTATGAAGGATACATCATACCTCATCTGGAATTTGCTGTGATAGATAGAGGAGAAACAACCTGCCTGAACTTTGTTTAGGATTAAAATGTTGTGCCCAAGAGCTTCCTTTTGTTTTTAGTTTCTTTTCAATATGTGAAAATAGGGCTTCAACTTTAAAGTACAGGACAGATGATGACTCAATGCAGCTCTACTACTAGGAGGATGTTTGCAATGCTTTAGGGGGCAGAGTTTATTCAGATGACAAGCCAAAAATTCTTCTTTTCCACCACTGGAAATTTCCTCCAGAGTTTGTGGGAGATGTAGGAGAATGCTCTGGATTTAGTGACACATAGAGGCCCTTTAGGCTGGCTGTGGTTCCTGTGGTGTTTTGCTAGAACATTTCTGAATATATCTTTCAGTTCTAGAGTTTCAGTCTTTGACAGATTGTCCTCTTAACATTGAATTTTCAACTGGATGGAGGAAGACATTTTCCTGTTAGGTTGCTGTTGCCTCCTTACTGAATTGGAATGGGGTACTTTCTGAAGAGTGTTCCCCAAGAACCCAGATTTAAAAAAAAAAACAACAAGCAAACACAATCAAAAAAGGAACCAACCAATACACCATTAAAAAAAAAAAAAACAAAACAAAACAAAAAACCAAGCCAACACCAGTTTGCTGAATTCTGCTTTTGGGGAGAATTACCAAGGTTGTCTTGGCATGTGTGTGTGCATGGTCTGAGATGTAAGAAAAGTGGCAATGAATATGGAGTTGTGTTTCATGGCATGGCTCAAATAAGTCTTTATGCCTATACTTCAGAAAAATCTCCTAAACTTTGCCCAAAGAAAGCAGCACATGGTGACTGCACGACAAGAGGTTTATATGTAAGTGATGCTGCTGTCAGTGGTGTTGGTAACAGACCTGCTGGTTAAAGCGAGGGGAGATGGATGAACAGCCCCTTGTTAATGGCATCATGAGGGCTGGGTGGGCTGTCCTGTGGTTAGCTGTGTGTTTTCAAAGCCAGCAGCTCAGTGATAGCTGCTATTCTGCATGCAAAGTCACTCATCTGCTGGGAGTCCTGTTTTTTCTGTTCACAAATGACATCTAGTCTCAGTTGTGTGAAGCTTGGTATGTTTTTGAGGGCAAAGAACACATGTTACAGGGGGAAAGATACTTTGCTGATGTGTACCAGTCGGGTGAATCTACCCAGATAGATTGGGAAGACAAATTTAGGATACAGCCATGCTCCTGGTGCTGTACTACAAAGGCAGATGTCTGGCCTACTTTTCCTGTTGTGTTGGCATTGCTTGCACCAGCACCCTCTTGTTACCAAGGCCAGCTGGCTGGCCTTTGGGATCAGTGGTCCCAGAGCACAGCCCTGCTGCCTGATAAACCTGGAGAGGCAGCCAAGAGGCACTGAAGTCTGTGTGCTTGGGCCTTGCGTGCCCAAGTCTTTAAAGCCCAGGGGAAACATTTCCAAATTTAATTGGTATTTTGGATCTCTCATGAAGTATTTGATTAGTTGGAGCTGTACTGTTTGGGTGGAAAAAAGACTGGGTTTGCTTTTCAGGTCAGTGAAAACCATATGAACTATTCCAAGGGCAAATGAATGTAATTGCGAGGTGGTTTGGTGTTCAGAGTTTTTAGGGCTGTTTCTGTTGGCTACAGTGACAAAGGGTTTTAGGATCCTTCCCATGTGCCTTGAACTTTGTTGTGGCACTGAAATTCTCCATGCACACAGTCAAACCAGGAGTAGAGGTGGTTCTGACCATGTATCTTCTGTCTGAAGGATGGAGGGGAGAAATGTCCCTTATGCCCATTTCATGGCGAGTGTAAGGGAGCTAGGATGAAGCCATCTGTCCCTCAGAAAATGCTTCTGCAGTGAGTAAAGGAGCACCAAGGGCACTTGAAGGGAAAAGAGATCTGTCCAGGGACAATGTCTGAGCTGGCCTTTGAAGGCATCTCCTGGCTGGTGACACAAAGGTGGCAGGCAGCAATCCAAGCTTGTCAGCTGCTGCAGCTAGCTGGGAGGAATTGGGCTAGCACACTGTCTGTCTGTCTTCCACCTTTGGGAAACACCCAGTGTTTGGATTCCAGCCCTATATAGCAGGAGCACAAACATCAAATGAGGTTTAAAGTGAAGGATTAGCCAGAGGCCTTAACCAATCTCTGGTTATTCCGTGAGTGCTGCTGTTGCTCCTGGCTTGCTGTTTACACATCTGCACCTGCAGTGTTGAAATCTGTACAGAAATCCTGTTCAGCCTGAGCCAAAAAGTATAGCTAGGCTTTGTGTGTGCTGAGGGCTTTATAAAGGTCATGAATTGAGCTTTTTTGCCAACCTTTTTTGTGATTTACTTCTCATTGTTTCTCTTTCTCCAGGAGTTCCTCCTCTGAATCGCCATCTGCCAGCTCTTTTTTACAGGGAGCTCTGTGATGTAGATTTTCTATAGGCACAAGTCTTACTGCCTTTGTGCAGGAAAGCTGGACCACTGTGGAGGCATCCATGAGTTGCTGTATCTATTGAAGTCATGATGAAGGGTGACTTGGTTTTTGGAGGGAAAAGAGCAACTAGCTCCCAACAATCTGCAGTACCGGGTGTAACCTAATTGCTGGGACAGCAAGGAAACCCAGGGTGTGAGTGTGATTGTTGGTCCAAGCACATAATAATTTGGTTTTACTATCAGTTTTGTGGTTTAGGTCTGTGAGAGGTTCATTGAGACTCATTCATAAGCCTTCTGTTACCAGTTCTGGGTATGTTTTTAACTGCTTTCACTCTAATGCCGTGGAAGAAGATTAGGCACAAAACACCAGTTGCAAAGGTGCTTCCTGTGGTCACTCGTTAGAACTGGGGTTTGCTGCTGTGCAGACCTGCAGAATGCTGATACAATAGACTAACATGGTTCTGTCTTTCACTTCAGTGACAAACACTATAAATTCTCTCTTTAGGATGTTTTGATTAGTTGTTATGGAGTTAGTTGTGACATGTGCAGCCTTCATGTGTATGTCTTTCAAAATAGTCACAATGACTATGGCACACTATCAACATTAAAAATTCTTCATAATTCTCCTCTTGAAAGCAACCAGCATCTCCTTCTGTAAAGCAGAGTGAGGGAAGCTTCCTCTCTTGAAACTCAGCCAGGTTTTGGTTCAGGAGCTTTGATGCACTGATTGTAAATAGAAGACAGCAGTGTCTACTGCTTGTGGTTTCTACCATGGCAGAAAAGGAAAGACAAGGCTGTGCAAAGCAGAAATCCTGGGGAAGGATTACTTTGCCCTAATTAGTTTGCCCACTCTGGGACAAGTGTCTAAGTAATAGTTTAAGCTCCCTCTGGTATGAGCGAGTTACCTGTGAGAAGGGCTTGATTTCTTTAAAATAACCAACTCATCCTTGATGCCTTTTAGCTATTAAGCATTGGGTAAGATGATGATCATCTGCATATCTATATTAAGATAAAAACTGTTGATTTTTTTCCCCCAGTTTTCCATTCTTAAAACATGACAAGGTTTCAATGGATATTCTAGAGCCAAAGCAGATATAGGAGTGTGATGTGTCCACTCCTAATGCTTATCCCTTCCTAATGCCAAAGCCCTCTTTGCAGGTGGAGCCTGAGAATATTGGTGAATTCTGGGTTGTGCTGCACCCCAAGAAAATACTGACTGTCTGTTTATTTGAATACTGAAATGCAAGTCACATATTATTAAATAATGACAGGTGTCTGCACAAGGTAATCCTCAGGGAAAATGTGTTGCCTTCCTTGAATGTCAATGAACCCCACTTTATGTGCGGAAGTTTGATGAATAAATAAAACCTTGATTTCATTCTGACAGGTGGCATCTCATTTAGTGCTTCTCCATTAAGAGCCAGATCCCTTTGCCCTTTTTATCTCAGGAGGTCTCTGAATTCCAGTTTGTCCCTTGTTTCCTTTTTCACACCTGCTTTGAGGCATGAGTTGATGTGATGCTATCTAAAAGTGAGTCCCTCAGATTCTCTGCACAAAAAAATAGGTTGTGTCTCAGGGAGCTGTGTTCAGCTCACAGAAAGAACTGCATTTTGGAGATAGGATTTATTAGGCAACCTAGTATCATAGAAAATTGGAGGGGCAACAACAAAAAAAAAAGCTAAAAACTGTGAGTAAAAGGGGACCTATGAAGGCTTCTGCTGACATTGCTAAGCTTGGCCTTGTGTCCTTAAAATGAGCATGAGGAGCCAGGCACAGTTTTGAGATCTCCAGTTTTAAAATTAGTTTTAGTAAGACATAATAGGTAGATTAGAAGAATACAGTGCTATCGTTTTTAAAAGATTAATTTTGAAGGTTAGGACAAATTAAATGAAGCTTTGTAGACAAGTAAGGCAATAGTAAAGATGTGTTTTGTTTCTTGGGTTTGGTGTGGAGTGTTTGGCTGTTATTTCTCCCAGTTAACACTGCTTTATTCTTCTTGGGTAAAACTGAAACTGAATCACAACCTTGCTGAGTTCCCAAGATCAGCCTAGAACTCCAGGTCATAGCTGGCAGGGTTTTCCATACCAATTTTTACATTATTTACCCTTTACCATCATAGTTAAAACTCTTTTCATTTTCCAAGGTGGAAGGACCTTTGTAGGGCTCAGGTTTTAATGCATAATTCAACCTTTAAAGTCCAAAACAAGCATGCAGAAATCAAAGGCTTGACATGAAGTAAGTTATTTGATTCTGCAAATAGCACTGCAGTGGTTCTTCCATTGAAGAGGCTGTATTGCCTTTAGGATTTACTGTAATCAAGACAGTCATTTGCTGGATATTGATAATTCAGCTACTGCCTCTCTGAAAAAAGTAATTCACTAACTGCTGTATAACAATTTTGCCAGGAGTTGTCCCCCAGCCGCCTACATGCTTTTCTCAGGGTGTTTTTCTTTCAGTTTTACATATGTTAATATAGATTTTTTTTTTTTTTTACATAGTCACAAACCCACAAATCCTGCAAAAGCAGGAGCAGGGCACTATACAAACAGCTAGACCATGGAGCAGGCTTCTTCCTGTGCTTGCTGAGTAAAACTGGATGGAAGTGGAGAGACAACATGAGGCTGACAGCTAGGCAGAACCACCTGCCTCAGAAAATAAAATCCTGGGGTTAGCAATTATGACACCATCTAGCTAAGTCCCTATAACTAAGGCTTGGATTTTACACGTTGGAGTCTGAGCATTTCCAGCCTCATCAGAATTTTTATCTAAATGTTGTTTCTTAGCATTTCTGTCCCAGGTGTATCACTGCACATGTCAGATTGTGTCTTGGTTGCAGTTTTGCCAGCTGTAATGCTGTTCCACAGGCTCAGGTGTAGGTGCTGGCCTTGCAGCACGCGAGTTTACAACTCAGGACCTGACTGCCCTAACTTTGCCTCCTAGTCTGCAAGGCCAGCAAATGCTGGCCCTAAGATTGTTGGAATCCAGGATACAGAGAATGTCTCTCTGCCTGTTTTAGGAAACTCTGACCCTCAGCAGAACTCTGCTTTTAACCTTCGTCCCTGGGAAAAATTGCCAAAACTTTGGGATGAGTTACAGCACACAGGTTTGAATTAGATAGTAGTAGTAATAGTGGTAGTGTATCACAGAGTGAAGAATTTAGGGTTTTAGGATTTTAATATGAGAGTGAATAGGAGACAGGATGGAGGATTTTGGGTGCTGTCCCTTCTTCCTTCTTGTCCCTCTTCACCTCCATTTTCTGTAGTACTTGTGGCAGAAATTATTGGTTAGAGTAAGTAGTAATGTGGAAGTTACATGCATAGATTAGTAGAAGTTATTGGTAAAAAAGTAGAAACAAAGTATGTATTAGAATGTAATTGGGTTAAACAGCTTTAAAAGGCCTTGGTTTGGGTGTTTGGGGTCCATTTTGTGCCTCACTTCCAGCATGCTGAGTCTGGTGTGCAGATGGTGTGCTGAGCATAAGATAAGATAAGAATGAACAAAACCCTGAAGACCAAGAGAAAGAGAGTCCTGCTCGTTCTTCACCCTTGGAAAAGAACTCAGCAGTGGGAACTCCCTCCAAAGGGCCCAGGGGGTTGGGTTCCCACATTTGTTGGAACCAAAAAAACCAACAGGTGCTGCTTTGGCCACTCTTATCTTAAACCATTTCTTGAACATGTTCTAATGTCTGCAAGCAAAACTGCTGTTGTAGGGGCCCTGTGGGGCTCAAGTGAGCCATGGCATAGGTGATGGGCAGTATCATCTTTTTCCAAGCCACATCTTCAGATTTTGTGTGATTTCTGGGTGGAATAGAAACCTGGACCCAGTAGTAAATAGACAAGAGCCAGGCACTGCAGCAGTGGGGAGCACTGGGGTAAGTCTGGCAAAGAGCACACAAGGCTTTGAGGTCTGAGGAACACCCAGCCAAGCAGGGACTGGCTCCATCAAAGGCCAGCAGACTCGCTGTGGCACCGTGTTTAAAAGGGTACCATGCATTAAAGGGCTCCATGTTCCTCCCTAAGGCTGACATGTACCTTTGGTGTCCTGCCTGGTGTGTCTCTGGTCAGAGACACGTTCCTGCTGCCTCTGCTGTCTGAGGCAGGTGAATCCATGGTGGGATTCATAGACATGCTGAGGCAGAGTCCTCAGTCACTTATAAATCATTGATGCTTTCTCTGTCCTGTGCTTCTCAGACTTCAATAATTTCATTGTTCCAGCTGAACAGGAGTTTTACCTTGTTAAATTCAGGGAGTGCCACTAATGGCAGTAGTCTTTTATCCTGTCCTTCTCATTTTCTGACAGACCCATAATGAATGATTAATCTCAGTGTGCTGCAAAGGGTTCAACTACCTGTTTCTTTTTCCTGTAATAAAATATATGCTGTTTGACTGATTGTGCAGCATTTCTATTTGGATTTTTTTCCATTTAATCTCTTTTATAATGTGAACCTACTTAAAAAGCCGTACTGTAACTGGAAAATGTATTTTTTCCCCTATTGTCCCTTTTACTTTTAAAGAACTGATTTCACTGTTTTTAAAGCACACCAGTGTGAGGGCCTTTACCACCCATCCATGCTAACACTCAAGTTTATTGATTCTAAATACATATATTACACTAGCCTTTGTGATTGCTATCAAAAATCAAAGCAGACAGAAACACCTCTAATTTACAAGCCCAGATTGCCATGGAGGTATCGCATGAAAAATGAAATTTCCCCTCTCTATTTGTGGTCTAAAGCAGATTCTCCAGGTGTGTAAATTACTGCAGCTCTGTGGGGCTGTGGTCTTCCAGAGCAGCACATTATCTGACATGGATGAATATTGGAATCACGTCAGTACTTAAATAATTCAAGAGCATGGAAACACTGGGTCCATTGATTTGTTCTTTTTCTTGAAGTTACTTTAAAAAAAATCACTGTTCTTTTTGGGTTGAAATACTGAAAGCACAGTAAGATGCAAAATGAGTTGTATGGAAACATCTTCATAGGAGGCCTGATTGCTGTTAGGCCAAGAGCAGGTATATTAATTTACTAACGTATCGTTCATGTCAAAATAACCTTATAACTTTATGTTGTAAATTCAATACTTGCTATTTAATATTGCATAAACTGTATTGCTAGTTCTCTGCTCTAGACTTACCATAATAGCTGTATTCCAATATATACTTGCCTGGATAGTTTGAAGGTCTGGTGGATTTCTTCAGCGATTTAACAAAGTCATTGCTGATGGACTTGCTGCAGTGTGGTTGTCACAGATTAACTCTTTGAGTAGCTAGAACTTTACAAGTGGTCCTGAAATCCCAGTGATTTATGTAAACCTAATTCTGCAACTTGCTTGAAGCTTCATGTCCTCAGGAAAGCAGACAAAGTGGTCACAGATTTTTAACCTGTTGGGTTACCTCCCTGGCACAGGGACTTGCTGGTGTGTTATTTTGCTTTTCTGCCTTGTTGAAGCACTGTCTTGTGAGCTGGTGGGATCCAAGGCCAGGAGATGTGTGGGATCTTTTTAGTAATGGTGGTGTGAACTTGTGTTTGTAGCAACTCCCCTGCTGTCTGTGGAACTCTCCTTGGCATGAGCAGTGGTTTCCAGAAACCTGCAGCTGATGAAATGCTGAGCCAATGTACATTTTTCCATCCCTGATGTTCAGATAGTACAGATGACCTCAGAGGTATCTACTAATTTTATGGGCACCCTACCTCTGAAGTCATTAGTGCTTAATTTTCACTGCTGCTTGCACTCAACAACGTTAGTAGTGGCTTCATGAATTACTAATGTGGTGCTTAAAGGTGAAAAGTAAAGACCTCATCAAATTCTGGATATTTGCATATACATTGCAGATAATTAACTATCTGAGAGGCAACGCTTTTTTCTTTTCTTCTCCCTCTGCTGTTAGGGTGTTCAATAAGAGAATCCATTTAGTATCTCTTGCTGCTGAGGATTAACCTTTGTTGAATGCTGTCCAGTCCTGTCTGGTGTATCACCTGCTGCATTAACCCTCATTTGCAAAGCAGCTTCCTGGCTTCCGTGGTGTTTACACTGGCGAGACCCAAGAGGTAATTACAGGGCTCCTTTGAAAGAAATTAAGTGCTGCAGATGAAGTCTTTCCCAGTAAATCAGAAATCACATATCCAGTTCAGTTTAAGAACTCAGGGAGACTCTCTGTTTCTTTTCCCTCTGAGATTCTTCTCCATCAAATCAAAAGCAGTTCTTCAAAGCGTTGAAGTGTATGCTTAGCATTACACTCTTGAATTCAATAAGACACTTCTGCCTTTACTAAGGAGATATGTCTTTAAACAAAGCACTTAAACACATGCTTAATTAGTTATTGAGACAAGAGGCATGGTGTATGTATTCTGCTCCCATTTTAAAAAGGGAATTTTTTTTTCTGCAGTATATATGACCTCCTTAAGAAAGAAATGTAATGCTAACTTGAGTGATGTTGTTTTTTTTCTAATTGCATTTTAATTCAGTTTAGATAAAAATGATCTTTTAAGAGTAAGTCAAAAGCTTAAATGCCTCTTTTGCCCAATCCCTTTTGAAACCCTGTTCAGACATGATGCCTCTTCAAAATAAATAATTGTGCCAGAAGCTATGTTCATCAGGAAACTGTTTTTAGTATCACCTGCAGAAACCAAATCGCAGATGTTACAATCAAGGATGTTTTGTTTTGTTTTGTTTTTTTTAAAGAAAGGCTTTATATTGCCTGCTCTGCAGTATCACATGTTTACTTGTAATTTAGTGCCTTATCCAGTGGAGAGTCACAGGGATTAGTTTCTTTTGGAATACAGAAATTATTAGAAAATTAAAAACCCGTATAAAATTCTGTGATATTTACGGAATACCAAAACCATTTTAAATACTATTTAAATTATTATCATTCTTATAATCATGTTCATTTTTTCTGAAGTCAGTGAGGGGTGGGGAGTGCGAAAATTATACTTTGGGTTATGTGTTATTTGGGGTTTTTGAAGTTGTTCTCTTTATTAAGAACTGATACTCTGGAGTACATGGGCACTACACAAATTATTACTTGAAAGAGGAATTGTGAGGGATTTTGTCTCTTTTACATCTGAGCTGATTGCTTCAGGGACAGGACTGTGAGGTTCTCCATACAGGTAACAGAACACACACGACGTGGACTCTGTGGACATTATGGTCACCCCCAGAAGTTCCAGTGTCATGGTGAAAAATCCCCTTTTAGTAACAAGAGCAATGCATTCTGAGTAAAACTGATTGTTCAAAGCTTCAGTGGAAGCTGGTCCTGACCTGTGCTTATTTGTAACAGATGCTAGAGAGAAAATTCTCAGATGCAGGTACACGTTCACCTGGCTGAACTTGATACAAAGACTGAATCTTATGTTCTTGAATCTGTAGCAATGAAGTTCAGACTTCATCACAGAGCAATTTAGGGCCATTGATTGCCAGTGTTGAATGGACATTGGGCATCATTTGGAAGAGCTCCCACCTCTAATTCATCTAGCTGTGTCTGAACTGCGAGCAAGAGCCATAGGGGGTTTAAATGTCTTTTAGTTAGTTAAAACACAAGCCTGGCAATAAAGCCTGCTACAGACCTGGAGTGTAAACTCCATCAAATGCAGAGGAATTTGTGTTCCTTTCTAGCTGCATTTCAAGAGAAAAGGAACAGAGGTACATTGCTCTTCCAAAGATATATGGATATTTTCACTGTTTTTGTTGTAAATCATTCAAATACCAGTTTGCATTATAGACAAATGATATTCCTGAAAGACATGATTGGCTAGAAATACTTCACACTTGTGTAGAAGTTGTCAAAACAACTTCATAGTTAAGAGAATGCTTAACTTGATTTTCCTCCTTCCAATCTGTGTAGACATTTCTAAACCACGCTCCTCTTTGAAGCAGAAATAATTAATTTTTCTCTTATGAATATGAGGATGTAGGTCTGCATTTGGCAGGATTTTCTTTTGTGATGCAGGAAAATATCAAGATGAATCAACCTTATGAAAAAGTCAGGATTGGAAAATAGCAGTTATGCCTTGCTTTCACATTCTCATATTCCCCAGGATAGCTCTCAATTGCAGGTGCAGAGGTGACCTAGCACCTCTTTGTAGGAGGCTGCAAGATCTTCAGTCACCACTGTATCTGTGCCTCTTGCACCATTTTTGGAAGCAAAGGAGCACCATTATCCTGAACCATTTGTCCAAGACCACAGAGGAGTGAATGGTGGAGCAGGGCTTGAGCCCGTGCCAGCACTGTAATCTCTCTGCCCTGTCACTTCCTATGCTTAAATGATGTTAGGGGCTGACAGCAAAACCTTTGGAATGCTGCTTTGCTGTAGAGGATTTGCCCATTATCCAGTGCACAATCCACCTCCTTGAGCAGCATGCCCCAAAGCCTAAAAGGTTCTTGATTGTAATCAATGTGGATGTAGGAAGTGCTGAAATCAATAGACTGTCAACACCTGTTTAATGGTAAGCAGGTGCTTAAATGTAGTGCTGCACAGGAGGGGATGGTGATAAAAGCTGCTGGGTTCTGGTGGTGTGTTTGGCAGCAGGAAATTCAGGAGGAACATATATTGTATTAGTTAGTAGATGTGGCTGTGCTGCACAGCTGCCCAGCTCCTACCCATAATCTGTGCTTGGATAATGAACTACAAATTCAGTCTCAAAGGCTGGACCTTTGACATGAAATTCACTTAAACTGTTGTGGAGAGGGTTGGAGGCAGGCAGAAGAGAAAGGAACATCTCAGCTCTGATCCTGTTTTTCAGAGACACATCAGCACATAACAAGTTTTTCCATCATGTTTGAGTAGATGGTCGTATTCCAGCTTGCAGTAAACATGTGAATTGATCTAGACAATTGTGCAATGACTTGATACTTAATCTGCGTGGACCTGACCTTTACCAAAGCAGTTTTAAAAGTCAGATGCCATCCTCTTTCTAGTTTCTATTCCTCTGCAACAAGGCTACCCTCCACTTGGTTGTTTACTTATCCAACTTTCATTAAAACAGTTTGCCAGAAATCAGAGCTGTTTTGCTTAGCCACATAAGGCTCTGGCTTTAAACTCTGAAGCATGTTACAAAACCCTTACAAACTTACCTTTATCACAAAAAAAACTCCTCCAAGAGACATTAGGATTTCTGTGCTCCAGCTGCCATGTTAGGGAGGCCTTTTACCAACCAGGACAATAGCTGAAAGTGGATATTCATGGACTCAGGTTTGGTTTGGAGGCAAAAGCCTTTTGTCTGCAGCCTTTTGAGAGATACCTACAGCTCTGCAGGGGAAGGGAGGGGTGGAGTAACTGTCCCATCAAACATATTACCTTTTTTTTTTTTTTTGAGCCTTATCTGAAACAGCTTCAGGCTACTCAAAATTTTATAACCTTTCAAAACCTTACAAGCCAGCTGTAAAGCAAGAGCTCCTCTTGTTAAACAGCCAGCAAATCAAGGTGTGAAGCTAAGGACGTGCAGTAGCAAGGGATATAAGAAATGTGCCTCTTCTGCTGCATTTATCTTTAATAAGAGGATGCCTAAAAGCTTCAGCTTTCTTTTATCTTTCACAAAGATTTACCAGAACAAGTGGTACTAAGCCTTTAATGCTGTTGCTTTACATAAACTAAAATGTTAAATTTTGTATCTGTTTTCATTCATCCTGATTTGAAAAACCTATGTTAAATAGGAATCTATTACTTTGGAAGTTTGTTTGGGTTTTTGTTTGTTTTTTCTTTTTGTTTTTTCTTCTTTTTTTTTTTTTTAATGCCAAGCAGTACTGATTATATCACTGGAGTATTTTGAATTTTTTTCACCCTTATATTTGCCTTGTATAGCCATGTAGCTTGGTATTTGACATGATTTTTTTCTTTCTCCTTTCATCTTTTTGTGGAAATAAGCAATACTGCACTGTAACCAGCATCAGAACTTCATTGTGACAAATCTCCTGTGCTTGTTTAATGAAATGCAAAATGCACAGTGTGGAACTTAAAGCCTTTGTCTGACCCCAGGGTCTGTTCATGCCAAGGTGAACTTGACACCTTTTCCTTTGGCCTGTGGTTGCATGGTAGATGATCTTCTGCAGGATCTGAGTGTTAAAGATGAGGCAGAGCTGCTGTAAGCAATTTGCCTGACCCTTTGGTGCTGGTACAGGGCTGTGGTAGGGCAAGGACACTTGGCCAGAGGATGGGACTGGCCCAGCCTGGGCTTGTGATGGTTTTTTGACATATAATGGGGTCAGTCCCTGTAGACTCAAAGGGAAGTACTTATATATCCCCACTCTTTCTCGTCTCAGCTTTTACAATGGTCTTCCATGGTCTTGGTTGGTGTCTGTGACCAAGATCTATTAATTTTAATCAAGTAATGATAACTTATGTTACCCACATCCCAGCACAATAAAATTTCACTCTTAAGGCCAGTCCTTCCTATCTGTTTGTTACATGAGATGTCCTAAAACCCAGCAGTTTCCCTTCCTGGCCACAGGTGCTATTTCTGGCACAAGCATGTCGAAATGTTGTTTATTGCATGGCAGCATGCCTGTCCTCTTCACTCTGAAACACAGCTTGCTTATGGGGATTAACCCAACTGGTTGCATCCAGGCCACAGGAGTTTGTGTGGGAAGTGTTTTCTCCGACCCAAAAGCCACAGAAATACTTCTAACTACATAAGTTAGGCACGTAGAAAGATCCAGATTTTAATTTGTTTTTCTTTACTGGTGAGGAGAAAAAAAAGAAGAAAGCACAACACAAAAAAACAAATTAATTGGTCCTGCATTGCACAGAGAGAATGATTAATCTCCTGCATTCAGGAGCATCTGTCTACTACTTCTGCTTGAATTCCTCAAAAGGCTAAGAGTGTTTCTAATGGTCATTTAAATAATAAATGCCACCACACTCATTAAGGGTGTATCAGTCGTTCTTTTTCTGCTCTGGTGCTTGTTGTATTCTATTAATATTTATTGAATTCCAGGAAATTCATCCTGAGCTAGTGGTCCACATTTCTTTTCAAGGTCACCAAATATAAATATTTTATTTATCTAATTTAGAAAAACGACATTAGATGCGATGCAGCAAGCATGACAAGAGTATAAATTAGTGGAAAGCTTCCCTCAGGAAATGTATCCAGGTACCAGTAATGGATAATTATAAGTCCAATAGCTTCTCTCCTAGCAGGTAATAAAGATCCATAATGGCAATACAAGCCCTCACCTGAAGGTGTGCATATGGCAGTAGCAGTTAGTAGCACAATAGACTATTTCCTGCCAGGGCATTGGAAATATCCAAATCTCTTTCTGGAATGTGAGCCCTCAATAAGCTTATTAGAATTTCGCCTTCAAGTTTTGACATGGGTATGTGGGCATGTGGGCTACATGAGAGATTTTCAGCAGCCCTTTGGGAATGAATGTGCCACCTTTGCATTCCCTGGAGATATAAAAACTCCTCTTATGATGATTCCATTTTAAACAAGCACCATCCTGCCTTCTCCAAAAAGAAGGCAATATGATGGATGGGGGGGCGGCCTATATTTTAGAAATTGATAATTGCATTCTTGCAAATGCTGGCTATAAGAAAACAGTGTTTCAGAAAGGAAAAAGCCAGCAGATTGTTTACCTCCTCAAAATGTTTATGAAAGAACAGTTCCCCCAAATTGAGTATTGAGCTGTCAAGACTCAAAGAAAACAAATGAAGTGGCATTTAATTTAATTGAATATTGTGCTGGTGGGTTTTTGTTTCTGTATTCAATTCTTAGTGTATTGTAGTCTTTTGCTACAGCTAAGGTTAAAATTAAATGTTTGCTGCTATTGTCTAGAAATATCACAGACAAAGCACAGGCTTCTGAAGAAATGGGTGGTGAAAAACTTGTGGGGTTTAGTAGTGCTGGTTTTTAAATGATGCACACCGAGCATCTAAGGGAAGATGCTACAGGAGAATTTGTTACAGAAAGGAAAGGCCATAAGTGTGAGGATCCCTACCCCAAGGATGGAAGGAGGAGCAGAGGCAATGTGTGACAAACTGGCCACAATCGCCGTTTGCCGTGCCCCTGCAGTGCTGGGCAGGGAAGAGGTAGGAAAATTTAGAGTAAAGTTGAGACTGAGAAGAAGGGAGGGGTAGAGGAAAGCTGTTTTTAGATTTGTTCTTATTTCTCATTATCCTATTCTGATTTGAATTGGTAATCAATTTAATTTTTTTCCCAAGCTGAGTTTGTTTTACTCACACTGTTAATTGGTGAATGATCTCTCCCTGTCCTTACCTTAACCCACGAGCTTTCATTATATTTTTCTCTTTCCTTTCTATCTGAGGAGGGGGAGTGATTAGAGCATCTATGGAGGCACCTGAAATCCACCTAAGGTCAACCTACACACCTATTCTGATCTATCAAACTGGAGATTTACGGCTCTGTCTTGTTGACATTACTGATAGTGAGCTCTGGAAATGCAGTCCTAGTCGGGAGCTCATTGATAGACTCAGTGGCAAGGCCACTGAGAGATGAGAACAGGCCACTCTTGATGGTCACTGTTGGCCACAAGGCCACTGTTGATGAGAACAGATATGGGGAATAAATCACTCCATTTCCCTTCTTGCAAAGTTTGCTTCCTCCAGTAGGTAATAGGCCTAATCTCCTGCGTCCTGGTTGAAACCATTTAAGATGGGGGTGTGGAACAAAAAAGAGGAGAACCAAGGTCATTATGTAGTCACAGGAACAAACAGAGCTCTGATAAACATCGAGCTGATTTGCTAAAAGAAGTGTCAAAAGCATTGAAGGTCCTTATGACTAACCCTGAGCAGTAGTTATGGACAAGAGGCAACAGGAACACAAAATGCTGTGAGAAGAAGACTGAAAGAACTGAGGTAGCAGGAGAAATTGAGCTAGATTGAAAAAGCAGGTATCTCTGGAGCTGCATATATAATGAAAACCTTACATCAATGTCTGGAGAGCCTTTGCCATGAATAAAATGGATCCCTGGGTACAGGGGCACAGGGTGGAAAGCATAGAGACACCTGAAAAATTAGGATATGGGTGACCAAACAGCTCGGTAAGCCCCTTAAACAGGTAGGGAAGTGTGACAAGGAGCTAAACAACCCGTGTGGCAGAGCAGGAACAGGGTACATATGGCAGGGGCACAGAGAGTGGAGTGCTCTGGAGACTGCCAGCGAAGCAGAGCAGCAGCAGGTTGTTGAGTGGGTCTGAGCTGGAACCAGATCTGGAGACAGGCCTGGTATTGCAGGCACTTCAGAGCATTAGGCTGGACAGGCAGGAGAGGCTTAATGGGTTTGGCAAACAGCTGTGATAAGGCTTGGAGTTAATCATGCGCTTGAGCAGAGCGAAAATATTCATGGCATCTCTATTCTTGCTCTTCTCTACAATCACATCAGAAATTATGTGTGCTGCATTCATGTATATATCTTTGTGTAATGCACCACATCCTCCTCTTATTTCAAACCAACATGGAAAATATGCGTGGCAAAAATATTTTTGGCAGCAAGCTTAACAAGATCTATCATGATAAGCTCCCAAGTAAATACTGAACAGTTGCTAATTAAAGTGAAGTGTATAGTCCTTGATTTTTCAATTAACACACCCAACATATAGTAATGCCTTAATTATTTTTGTGCCTAAATATACTTGAAAGAAATCTGTAAGTGTGGCAGTGAACTTTAAAAGGCAGGTGATTCTCTGTATTTTCAGTAGTAGGGTAATGGCGGATTTAACTGAAATTGAAGGGAGGATC
This sequence comes from Dicaeum eximium, assembly GCA_013396995.1. Lineage (NCBI taxonomy): Eukaryota > Metazoa > Chordata > Aves > Passeriformes > Dicaeidae > Dicaeum > Dicaeum eximium. The sequence continues at coordinate 267,003 of VWZP01002136.1, read as the reverse complement.
TCATGGAAATGTAGCATAGTCTGAAAATCTTTGGCCTTAAATAAGAGCAAAAGACTGTTAGAATGCTTAGAATTCCAAGATAAGAATAGTCTACCTTATTGGTTAATAGAGTTCTCATCTCCTCTGTGGGAGACAGAACAGTGTCCTTGAACACACACAGACACAAAGAGATATTTTTACAGAAATCTGCTCAGAAGTGAGCTTTTCCCATGGAAGGGAAAATTCAGCCAGTTTCCAGCTAAGAAACTTATAAAATGTCCTAGTGACACCCATACACAAATGAGGGCTAATGGCTAAAATCACTCTGTAGCAGGATTTTTCATGAGTGCTTAGCATTAGGGCTTGTCAGGAAATAGGAGAATGCTGCCTTAGGGGAATACAAAGTTTGCAGGAAGTCAGCTGCAAAATGTAGAAAAACCAAGAAGGCCAGATTTAAGGCGTTTTCAGGCCAACATGTGCTGACTGAAAAGTTTGTCTTTTAGCCTGAAATGAATTTTAAAAGCATGGGTTACTTTGATGATTTTTATTTTGATTACTGATCATATTTAGAAAAAATTCAAGTATGATTGACTTGAGCTAACACTGTGCATTTAGGTTTTGAGTGTGTTTTTGTGGTTTTTCAATTTTAGTATGAATATCAATTTGACATGGGGAATATTTTTTGTATTTTCTCTTAGGCAGGTAAAATAATCTCCTGTCTATCTCTATTGATTGCTCATCTAAATATGTTCCATTTTAGTAAACTGTGTTGGTTTTTTTGGTGTTAGAGGTTTTTTTGTTTTGTTTTGTTTTCTTATCCCCAGTGGGAGAAAGTTATAGGTTTTCCCAAGGCATTCTGAGTTTTCCTTTCTTATATTTTGCAATGGAAACCCTACTACATTTTGAGTTTTAACATCCAAAAGTGTACTTCCCTTTAGCATGAGGGCTGTGTAGTTGTCATCACTTTGGAGGGGCTGGGGAAATGGGGACATAGGTCCACTGAAGTTGGTTTCTACTGGTAAGAAATGAACGGTGCTGCTAAGCCACAAAATTCAAGGCACAAACCAAAGTAATTGGTCTGAGAATTGCTCTAGCAGTTGGCTGCTAATTCTGAAAAATCATCTACCACCTGTTGTTTGCACCCTAGTCTGTAGGATTAAAGAAGTTTTAATGTTTGAGGCAAGAGAAATTTATTGCTCCAGATGGAGCACAATTTTAAAAAAAAACTATGGGTGAAGATCAATTAGGTGCAAGAAGTCTACCTCATTTAAAAAGGTAACTTGGTACAAGCCACAGGACTCTTAATAGCAACCTGTGGACAGAGATGTTTTCCACCTTCAGAAATTGTTTTCTCTATTTGGAAGTCATCACAGATGCGTTTATCACAATTCTTTAATAGATACTCTGTGCAATTGTCACCTTTTTTTCCGCTGTGTATGTCATCAGATTTTAATAAGAGGCAAGAATATTATTGTCCCACTAAGAATGTAATCAAAGATGAGTTTGATGCACAGGATAAACAATTGCTGGAGAGGAAAATATGAAAGTTCAAGGGTTTTTTGTTTTTGTTTTTTTGGTTTTTTTGGGTTCTATTTACTGACCATCTGCAAGAAGGAAATACTGGCAACGAGAAACTTTCAGAAATCAGTGGTATGAAATCAATGAGAAGACAGGATAAGGTAAATCTATTAGTTGGAAAGACTGGAGCATATTGCTTGGAATATTTCTGCTCAGAAAAAAACAGAAAATAGTTTTCTGATAGACATATAATTTTTGTGACAGAAGTGCTTGCAAGGAATATTTCCCAGTTTGGAGAGAAGGTAGTGGGGGGATGGCAGAATACTTTCTGGTAGGGCTAGAAAAGAGGACTTGACTGTCAAACAGTAATTTGTTCAGGGCCTGGGGAGTTTTCAGGGACATAGAAATGCAGGTCCCAGGACTGGGTCAGTCTGGGATATAAACTTGAGGCATTTGTTGGGACTAGGGGGAACTTGACTAACCTCGTGCAGAGGTGTATGTTGTCACTGCAGGCATGTTGGTGTACAGGCAAGTTGCTCACATGGTGCTCTGGGGTTGATAACCAGGATGTTTGGCAGGAGTGCCCCATCCTTGGGGCAGATTTTGGGATATATTAAGTGGAAATCCTATCCATGCTGGATAAGATTTATTAAGAATCTTGTCTTACTTCTCTTCAAGCTTCGTGCTGAGCCTTTTTTCCAGTCGTGTTTTCCTCACAGACTCCATGTTTCCCATCTGGTCACTCTCAATCCCTGTTTTCTGCAGGCAGATTCATCCAGCTGGGTGTGTCAAGGCTGGAAATCCACAGTGACACTATAGATCACTATAGATTATAGATCACTATAATCACAGCAGTCCTGTTCTTTCTGATGCTGTTCCCTGGCATCCCCAATGTGCCCAGCCTGTTCAGCTTGCAGAGTCAGCAGAAAACCAGGGGCTTACTTAGCTTGCCTTTATGGGGATTTTGCTCCTTGTTTTCCAACTAACTGAGCAGGCTGGACACAGGGAACCTGTGGGACTACTTCCCAGCATAGGAAGGCGCTAGGACCCCTAAAAATTAAGTCTGTGGTAAAGCCAAGGCCTTGGGTCTTTTTGTCAAAGAAGTGATCCCAGCCTGTTGGATGGGTCCTGCAGTAGCCAGAGCAAGGCAAGAAACTTGTTGCCTGTTGTTCAGCCACAGCTTCTGTAAGACAACATAAGGCAATACAAACTGAGAACAAATCAAACAGTTCTGCCATCTGTAATAGGTGTATGGAGTGGCAGCTGATGGCTTTTGGAAAGCTTTGTAGAAAGCAGCTTGACCAGCACAACCCCAGAGTACACATTTCATACTGGTTTAAAGAACTGAATTTAAAGCATCCCATTTTTCACCACCAGCATTTTGCATTTCAGTGGCAGTAAATATTCAAAGGCCCCAAGACATAAAGAACCCCTAGGGATGCTGTAGTTCTCCCTTGTTTTTCTTCAGCAGAGACATGAACATTAGTATAGCTGGTTAAGAAGAAATAGCTTTGTCTAAGTGAAATCATTAAACCAAAGTTTACTGTTTACTAAAGTATCTTGGTTTTCTTGAAGTTTTCCAACAGAGAATATTTTTTTATAAAGAGTGTTTGTCATCTTCTAATGCTTTAAGGAGTGTTGATGTTTTGAAGTGAGTTATGTCACCCAACAGAAGGTTTAGCAGATCAGCAATGATACTTGAGAAATTCAGTGGAGGGAAGCATCTTTTAAGCAATCTTTCTGTCTGGAGCACCTTCTGGCAGGCTATAAATGTTTACCATCCTTAGTGTCTGACCCAGCTCATGGTTTTGCTCTGCTAGAGTATGGTGGGATGTCAGTGGGGCTGTACAGCCACTGTGCTTTTGTTGTGGATGACCTGTGGAGTTTGCAGAGCTGGGTCCCACCCTGGCATGCAGCCTTTGTGCCAGCTGCCTTTGGAGTGGCTGCACACTCTCTGTTAGCAAGGCTGGTGGACACATTCCTGTAGCAGCCTCCCAGGCTGGTGCAATTATCCATCAAGTAATTCCCAAGCTGCCTTTAGGAAACCTTTGCATCAAGGAACGCTTGCAAGATTTAGAGGGAATTCAGAACTTTGAAAAGCAGGTCTTAGGCAGTGACTAATGTACCAAGAAAATGGGTAATGTTGTGTTATGCAGAATATTCACAAATACTTCCTTGCAGTCACACTGATACCACTGCAAAAAAAAAAAAAAGGCCTTTGAATTAAAGCTGCAATCCAGGGCTATAATATTTCTGCTGGTCCAAAGGGAAAAAACAGCCAATATTAGAAGTATTTGATGGACTTCTCCTTATCAATACTTTGCCAAAGACCTAGCATTTGAAGGTCTTCAACCAAATGGCTGAACAATTTTTGGGTATCTAGCAGTAATATTTTGTTAGCTGCTAGTGTTCCACTGTTGGTGTTAGTCTCTCTACCTCTCAGTCAGTGTCTGAGAATCAAATGTCTTAGCACAAAATCTGCTGAGAGAAGGAATCTAAAACTATAGTGTTGTGCATGGAAACTTGTGCATGTATATCACATGTGAATTAAACCCAGAAATTATAAGTAAATTAAAAATCCCCAAATTTTCCAGGGTCTTTCCCCAGACCCAGTATTTCCTTAATTCTTCATTTATTATAGTGACAGTGCATTTCCTTGTGGATATAAATGTTTTTTTGTTTTTTTGTTAATCACTGAACTGAAAAACATTTAGCAGCAGGTGGAAAAAAACAAATCCATTGACTGTCTTAGTCAATTGGTAAATGTTGACCTAGGCAAAATGACAAATGTGAAGAATTTTCCTCATGAAGGAGCTGGGTGGAAGGGAGAAAGCATGAAACAAAAACCTGAGCCAGTAGTGCACATGAATGCTGTGGTGATGCATTTTATCCCTCAAAGGCTGTTCTACTGTATGTAGCACAGTATTAGTGTGTTCCATGTTTTCATCTTTACATTTAATTCACAGCTGATTTCACAGGGGGGAACAAAAACTCTCCTGAGTTCTTCAAATGTATAGTGTGTGATATGAATAGTGCTCAGGGAAAATGCCAGCCACATCCTGGAAGTTCTGCTTCCATGGTGGTGGATAGATAGTGTAGGTTATGTGTAGACATATTGATGCAATTCAAGCTCCAAAGATTTGTCTGGAATCCTGGAGAAAGCACTGGTTTGGTTTCAGAAGATGTGGGATTTGAAGTGTCTGGTAAATAATGTCTTTGTGAACTTGGAAATTCCTTTTATTCAAAATTAGTAGCACTTCAGTGCCTGTATAGCCTAAATCTGACCCCAAAATATTTGTTTCTGCATTCCTGACACAGCACTGATACAAGGGGTCAAACTTTTCCTTCTGAACCTTATTAAGATGAGGAGGTCTTTGGGGGTGAGGTCTTTGGGAGGTCTTCCCCTCCTACAGTCAGAAGGTCTGCACCAATGTGAATTAGGTTTATCAGTGCCTTTGATGTTCATATTTGGCATCTTTTAGCACCTTTAACTCCTTAGATGTGCTTAAAATCTGACCTCTCATCCATAGCACTCCTCATTCTGATATCCCAAAGTAGTATATTTCCACCATTTCTCTGGGATTACTTAGAATTATTTTGCAGGCTGATGAAGTCAGAAGGGATTGATACCAATCCTGCAACTTGTCTTGACATGTGTGAGTACCTTGCCAAACCTACTATGGGTCAGTGACTGGCCTCATCCAAGTGAGGAAAGGTAGATCCAGAGGTTTTTTTGTCCTTCTCAGTCAAAATGGGCATAGTTTTAATCTCATTCATTCTGCTCTTAAGGTGAGGTATCTGTGTGCAGGTGGAACTGGCTAAACTTCAGCTTCCACAGTAACAGATCTTTTTTTTTGGCATCAGAAAAAAGATGCAAATTGTTTTTATGTGGCAGGTGTTCCAGCCAAATATCCTGGGATCAAACCAGCATATATCAAGTAACTTGAATCCCAGCTTTATGCACTCGGTGGGCTTTGCCCACGAGGAGGAAATGCATCAGTAGGCAGAAAAGCTTAGAGCACAAAGAAGGGGAATAAAAAATCACAAATCAACAAACTTGATTGTATTAAATATGCTGTCCAGGGATGCTTTCCTCTGTCAAAAAAAAAAAAAACAAAACAAAACCCATTCAGATGCAAAGCTACCATAATGATTTTATATAATAAACCAAATGTAGGTAGATAATAGTTTCATAGCAAACAGTCAGGACCTTGAGCTCCATTTCAAATATCTCCTTGTCATATCATTGGTCCTGGAAGGGATCATTATTGCTGTTCAATTAAACTGAATTTGGTATGACAGAATCTTACCAAATACTGGCCTCTGAGGGGGTTGTTCTTGCTAAAATTTGAATAACATGCTGCTATGAATGATGGTGTTTTAAATTAGTAAGGATACTAAAAGAAGTAAAAATAGACAGGATGTTGTGAGATTTCCCAGCAGCTGACGTGTTTGGCCTGTTATTATATAGTTGAGTTAATTTGAAAAGACACATGAGTTTCCAGGAGTTTTAAATGCAAATATGCCAAGTAAATTAAATACGTGGGTGTAAGCTTTGCAGCGTGTTCTGGTTAGTCAAAATCAGAAAACTTCTGCATGTTTTTTTTTTTTAACTTGTTCATTTCCAGGAGGGTGCTGAATTCAGACTCCCTGCGACTACATTCTTCATGGGGCTTTCTAATCCCTTATTATAGCTTTGTTCTAGGATCAAAATTAGCAGTCAATTAAATACAAAGTGATATGGGGGGGTTGTTGGTTTTGCCAGTCTCAGATGGGGTAACCAACCTGCCAAAGGAGCCCTGGTGGTTGCTGTGGCTAGAAGGTCCTCAGTGGTTTGCAGAGAACTGCTGCAAGAGTGAGAATATCCTGAGAGTTTCTGCAGCCTGGGAGCTCAAGAATTCCCTGCCCTGGACCCTTAAACACCTGATTCCTGGCATCTCAGCCTGGCAGCTCCAAATTTCTGTCATGGGATGTAATGAGTGACCACAATATCTCTGGCACTCGTGCCATGAAGTACCAGGAGCTGATAACAGACTTGGGGACCACACTGAAACAAGCCTGTGGTTTTTTCATGTGTCCTGTTCCTGCAGGAAAAGCAGTGTGCTAGTTTCTTAGTGGCACTGGTCTGATGGGATGGATTTGAGGCTGTTTAGACATATGACATGAGAGATGGCCTTTGCTTTCTCCAGCCTGTTTTCTTGTTTTCTGGTGTCTTTACCTCAGTTTGTTTCCCCTTATTCCTGAGGGTGAAGCTCTGGGGCAGTTCTCACACTGGAGGGTTGGAGGCAAGGCACTGCTACTTATGCTTTGTACCTCAATTAAAACTCTGCATGGTTAATTAGAGTCAACAGTAAAGCTGCTTGCCTGTGTCCTGGCTCTGCCATTCCCCATTTTTCACAATACCTTCCCGACCAGTTATAAACCACAGTCTCTGTCAGTGACAGCTCATAACAAAGCCTATATTGGAACATCTCTTAATTGAGCATCCTTTAGCTCTTTACTTTCTTTTTAATTTCTTAGCTACTTTAATGCTGTCTTAATAATAGTTTTCTCTGAAGGCTCCTTTTCAGGGCTTCTTTTCAAATAAATTGCTGTTGAAATGATCATAACATAGCTTTTCTCCTTTTTTTTTTTTTTTTTAAACACACAGAATTATCTCAATTGCCACTAAGTTCAGGGAGTCAAAAGGCCAAATGTACCTTCATAAATCTGAGATGACTTCACTGAAGTCATTGAATTTACAGTCTCTCAACAGAGAGCTCAGGTTGACCCCAAAGCCCACAAAATTAGCTCTAATGGGAAATTTAGAGTTTTCTGCTGCACTGAGTACAATGACACATTGTTAGGATTATCTGAGGATGGAAAACAATTGTTTGCTGTACCATATCATTCTGTTCTCCCCTGTATTTGTGTCTGCTCTGTTTGAAGAGTGAATGGCAGTGACTGAAATTGAGGGCGATTGCGCTAATAACCACTAACTGAATTCAAAACAGCACTTTTGCTGCGAGGATTTTTCCTTCCTCTGTCAAGTAGAGATGTTGGCCAGGGTTTGGGTTGATTTTATTATTTGTTCTTTCAGTATTAGTTCTTTTAAGCCCTGCTCTGTGGCTGCAGCATTGGCCAGTGGCTTCTCGCCATCACAGCCACTCCTACAATGTTACCCCAGTGACTTCTTGGGAGCAGCAGTAATTAAACAGTAAGGCCCCAGGTTATTAACACAGGATGCAACAGGAGAGGAGTGGTGTTGTGTGGAGTCCTTGAACTGGCACAGTGATACTCAGCATGGCAGTGCCTCATCTCGTGCTCAGCTTTTTTCATTAGGTTTTTGTATTCAGACTGCAATTTATTAGCTGCAAATGACTGACTTTAGGTGTCTTGTTCATGCAGGTTTCCAGGTAAAAGCACTTTCTTCTTGCTTTCTCAGAAATGGAATTCAGTATTTGCAGTGCCACATCTCCTATTTGTTTGTTTACAATATCAATTACCTCCTTGTCTCAGTGCTGTGTGTTTGTTTGCCCTCTTCTATCAATGATAATCAAGGGTCTGATCAAATCTACATCTTTGTCTTGACTCTGAAATGTCTGCTGATTAAAGTGGGAGGGATAATAGAATGCAGTAGAAAGGATATGCATTTAGTGAGTTCTGTATACAACATGATGTGTTAAACTTCACCCCAAAAATGCTTTTCTTCCATTTCCTGCTGTCCCATTTATCCATTCATGCCTGTTTTCCAAGCCCCCTTCAGAGAAATGTTGGCCTTCTGGGCAGGACTGAGGAAGTTAAGACTGCAGACCTGCCTCTGCCAAGGTCCTGCTGCATCCCTTCTCCCTGCCACGTTGGCTGAAGTGCTGGGATGGCAGTCCCTCCTGCCAGATTTATGTCATATTGTTGTACGTGATAAGAGCACCCAGCCAGTGCAGCTAATCTGGGTGCCTGTGTGGGGAACCTGCTCCTCTTTGGACCAGGCTGAGGGCTGCCCCACCATGCAGGACAGCCAGTGCTTCTGTGCTAATCAGTGCCTGTCATTCCAGGTGTCAAAGGGTGCAGGGAAACTGGGAATTCCATGAGCAGGCCTGCCAAGAATAGCTGGTGGGTAGGACATGTTGGCACCTGCCATATAATGGAGAAGTATGGGGAGTGAAGGGAGGCTAGGGTCAAGCCTTGGGTTTTTTCAGTGTCCTGAACAGAATGTGGCCACAGCCAATTGAAATCTTAAACTCTACTTCTTCAAAGCAACCTCACACACACCTTGACCTGCTTGGTAGGGCAAATGCTTCCTGTGTTACATAAATGTCAAACCACATCCCATAGCAGCAGCATCCATGTCACCAGTTCAGTGATAACCATGCCTTAGTAATCTGCAAATACTAAAATTATGCACGATTGGCTTGTCATATATGTTTATATTTAAACAGATCTTATGACTAGCGCTTCCAAAAGTAACTAGGAATGTGTCAGTGCTGAACACTCAGCAGGTTTTGTTGGTTGGGCCTGACCTGAATCTTAATCGTGTTTTTCGTTAGATGAGCGTTAAATCTCTCCTGCTGCTGGAGACCAGCATCAAAATTCAAATATTTAATTTGCTCATTGACATTTATTAAAATAGCTTTGTGCTTGAATATCAAGTTAAGGCAGTGGTAGCTAATTTCGTTAGTCTAGATGACGTTGGAAGTAAATTTAAATCTGATTGAGAAGCATTTAATACTCACTAAGAAAAGGAGGGAATTAAAGGTCAACAATATAAAATGTTGACATCTAAAAGCAGCAGAACTTTAAGTTTGGCTTTTGAAGTACTGAATGAAACCTCAAAACCAATTGTGACAGGGATATTTCAGAATGTTAGGAGAGGTTCTTCTACTGCTTCCCAAGATAGGCCTTAGTGTCCTAATGAGACAAAGATGACCTCAGACCATTTATGTGTAAATCTTACTCCCTAGGCTGAAAATCCTTTGGTTGGCAGGTTAAATGTGGATTCAGCAGAGAGGAGTGTCCTGTGAGGCTTTTGCTTTATAGAATCATTATGTTTAGAAAAGACGTCTAAGATCATTGACTCCAAGCTTTGACCAAGCCATTAAAACTGCTGTCCTGGTTGCTCACACTCCCTGGAGCTGCTTAAATCTCCTCCAGTTGCTTTGGCACTGCCACGACCTTGTCAGGCACTCTGGTGAAAGCTGCTCTGCCCTGCCAGGTCTCCCCAGGTCTCTCACTTGAGTTCCCCTAAGTTCAGGAACCTTCCTCCAGCTCTTCCAGGAGATTTGCTCCAGAACTTACCATAGTAACCATTGCTGTCACCATGTACCTCACTGTCTGAGGAGAAAGTTGCTTATTTAAATGTTACCATTTAAGTGGGAAAATATTTACTTATACATGCACACATGTTGTGAAAAGGGCTTGTTTTGAATTATATTAAGCATGTGAGGCCCTTTAACTTCCATATAATATGAAGAAAGGCACTGATAAGTGTAGATGTAAGGAAAGACTGCATTTTTCAACTGAACTGAAAATACAGGAAGGAGGAACAAGAATATTTGGCCTCTTGAACAATCTTTTCAAGTAGCTGGCTGGTCTCCTATTAATAACTGCCTTGTTGGGTATAATTCCAGTTTTACACCACTTGCTTACATGATTGCTTGTATGTTGGCCTGGAATACTGAATTGTGAATTTATTGCTAAATTCCTTTTCATTGTGAAACCACGCAGCTGTAACTGAGAGAAATATGTTTAATCCGCTGGGGTGGGGATCAGCTAGAGGCATGTAAGTACAAAGGATTATTTTTTCTCTTTTTAAGAAAAGTTTCTGTATATTTATGGATCAGTAGATTGGAACATATTTATTCAGTAAACAAAGGAGAGCTAGTCCTTTTAACAAACAGTGAGGTTTGCTTTGAGGGTTTCTGGTTTGGTCCTGTTTCATTGCATTTCTCTAGAAACACTTCTTTTGGACATCTCTGAGGGGGTTTTGTTGTTTCTTTAATCTTGGCTGTCATGCTGAGCTAGCAATGACCTCCTGAAGAGAAGGTTAATGTTAAGTGAAACATCCCTTACTTAAAATACAGCTGTCAGCCCCTTGCAGAGGGGTCCAGTGACTAACATCTGTTTGAATAAAGCTGGTTCCTTACCTGGGATAAACTGTTCTGGCTTCTCAGTGGAGCATCCTATAGAGAGCCTGAAAATTCATAGAACTTCACAGGCTGAGAGCCAGTTTGAATTAACCCCAAGTGGGATTTCACACCTGAAAGTTTTTCCTGGGTGCTCTGTTTCAGGAATGTGTGAGAGGTACCGTATGGACATATCAAAGAATGTAGATGAGGACATCGTTAGTGACAATTATTTTGTCAAATGCCTACCACAGGAAAAGGTGGCCATCCTATTTTGCAGGCACTGAAATCAGACATCAGTCCCAGAGCATGTATGAGTGACATTTTTGCTTGGGTTTTGGCAGACATGGTTTTTCTCTGACAACTGGAATTCCATGTGCAAAGCTTGGGGTCAGACGGAACTTCTGTTGATAACATTGTTTTGATAAAAGTGCCTTGAAACCCTTTAAGTAACTTTATAGATAAATACAGCTTTGCAGAAACTAATTTTTTTTCATTGGTTTGTTTTGCAGTGTTGTAGGCACTCAGCTTGCGGTAATTGGGAGTGGGGCTGTGGTCGAGCCTCCTCCCTAATGGGCTACAGCTGTGTAGGACAGGTGCCTGGTATTGAAGGCAATAAGCCAAGTACTGACCAAACAGAAGAAGGCACACAGGTGGGATACATTTAAGATGAGATATAGAAGGGGTTGGATGGAAGGGCAGGAGAAGATCCCAGCTCTCTGAAGGGCCAGGTGTCTGCAGCCTTTATGGGTGCTGCTTGTGGCTCCACTGTCCCTCTCCCATAAGGGCTGGATGTCTGCTATAAATGATGCAGGCATGATCCAGGCATGACTACAGACCTGAGAGCAGCGGGGGGATGCTGCTGGACTGGACTGAATTTGACACCTGGTACAGGTGAGCTGCTGGGAATATAATAGAAATAATTTATCAAGTGAAGTTGTATCATGGCCGTCTCAACTGCAATAAAAGGTGAAGCTGAACATGATTTGGGTCTGGGCTTAGGGCAAGGCACAGACGGGGACAGAGCCCAGTGTAGCACTGAGAGCAGCAGGGGATGCTGCTGGTCTGGACCAGGCTAAATGTGACACCTGGGGCACAGGTGAGCCATTGAGCACAGCTCAGTGAAGCAGGCACCTGGCACAGGTGAGCCATTGAGCACACAGCTCAGGGAAGCAGACACCGGTGGCTGCTGGGGACATAGCCCAGCATAGCAGACACCTGGGGTACAGGTGAGCCATCAGGCACATAGCCTGGTGTAGCATTGAGAGCACTGTGGGAATGCTGCTGGGTCCAGACTGAATTTGGCACCTAGTACAGGTGAGCTGCTGGGGACATGATAAAAATAACCTATCAAGAAACAAGACATAACTAATATAACAAAAACTATAAAAAGCATGCAATAGGTCGGTTGCTCAGTGTTATGTGTTTGTTTGATATTAATATGTGTGTTGTGCTCTCGAGTTGCAATTATGAAGATGCAGACATATAGATTCTATCTAATTCTTGTATACTACTTTATGAAATTGTGTGCCTGCTGATGGAATTATGTAACTGTTATTCTTGTGTATTACTGTATAAGATTGTTGATATATAATGAGAAGTCAGTACTTAGACACATTCCTGAATCAGTTAAGCCTACAACAAAACATGGTATTTATTTAAAAGAAAAAGAAATAGGGAATTGTTGTAGGCACACAGCTTGTGGTAACTGGGAGTAGGGCTGTGGTAGAGCCTCCTCCCTGAGGGGCTACAGCTGTGTAGGACAGGTGCCTGGTATTGAAGGCAATAAGCCAGGTACTGACCAAACAGAAGAAGGCACACAGGTGGGATACGTTTAAGATGAGATATAGAAAGGGGCTGCATTGAAGGGCAGGAGGAGATGTCAGCCCTCTGAAGGACCAGGTGTCTGCAGCCTTCATGGGTGCTGCTTGTGGCTCCACTGTCCCTCTGCCATAAGGGCTGGTTGTCTGCCATATTGCAGTATATGGCAATGTATGTTTTATTGTCTGTCTCCTACTCTGTTTAGCTGAAGGAACATAGAAAAATTGATTAGGCTTTCTTTTTAAACATAATATTGAAAGGAAATGGAGTAGTAGTGATCACATAGTGTCTCATTCAAGAAGAGGAATTTGTACAGACACCCAGTTGCCCTCCAAGTACAGTTTCCCTCTGCTCCAATACTCAGCTTCTCTGAGAAGTGGTGCTTGCAGCTAATTTAGAGAATACCTTCAGCAGCAGCTTTTCTTCCACTGTTTGAGGAATGTGCCTTTCTACAGTCTGGAAAGACCATTTGTAGGAGAAAGCTGAGTCTTTGAACTCTTGTAGTCTTTGAACTGAGTCCAAGAAACGTCAGTCTTCCTGGGCCCTTTGTGCTGAGGAGGCCTCTCTTCACATCCACCAGAAAACAACTGAAAGTAAACTGCTTTGTTACCCCAACACACTCTTTGAGGGGGGGGATCTAGAGCTGGGGAGGAGAATCCCCACCCAAAACCTCACAGCACTCAGTTTTATAACTGTGTCACTCAGTTACAGGGGTTTCAGCAGCATTTCAATTCCCTCTGCCAGGTAGAAGCTAGGAGTGGCTCAGGTTTGCTAGGGCTCTCAGTAGCATGCTGCCTACTCAAACTTAATGAATCTGTGGTCCTGTGGATGATCAGCTTGATCAGATTGATCAGCTGCTGCTGAAGGAGGGAAAAAGCATCCCTGAGATCAGGATTTCCAGGTTTCCCATGTTCAGTGCTAGCTGGCAACATGTGTACACGTACATGTGTTTGCAGTTGGATGGACTGTGGCTTTTCTTTGCACAGACATCAGTTTGGAACTAGAAAAATCCCAATATTTATGTTTTGTTTATAGCTCTATCCAGGGTGTCAGAAAATGAAGCAATACTAGTTTGAAGCTGGGTGCGATCTGTCTGTACTGTCCTCATGACACCATCACGCTCTATGACCTTTCAAACAGAATCTCTATGTGAATACTCTTCTCTACCTTCTTCTCTCTTGGCTAAATTTTAAGGTCTTGGATTTGGGGATAGCCTATTGTTTTAGCTTTTAATGTTGGGAGCACTCTGAAATGAACTGTTCATTTTTCTTGAGCATCGAAGCTCATGAACTTTCTAGCCAACTTCAGGAGGTAGTTTCACATTATTAATTCACAGGTGTTAACAAATTGTCAAGAAAACTCCTTGTTTACAGCAAGCTGCTATCCTGACAGTGGGTGCATGAAGAATCAGTGTTAACTTCTTTAGATAGCACAACTGCTCTGATCTTGCAGGGCAAAGTGCTCCCCCAAGGTAAGAACTGTCCCTTGGATTACTTGTCCCTGGGACGGGTACTGTCCCTTGGTTTCTGTATTGAGTGAGAAGTCACTACTAGCTAATCAAAAGAAGAAAAATTCAGCCTGTATTGTTAAATGTTGAAGGTGTTTTGAGCCCAAATGGATTGTAAAATGTTACACGTTCTGCTTTCAAATGCCAAGGTAAAAATGAATGTTTAGTTAATATGAAATGTTTAACACCGAGCTGGTTTGGGGGACATTTACTATAGGCAAGTGTTGGTTCTGGGGGCTGTGAGGGAAGAAACATCACAGTAGTATTTGTTTTTAAACTAATCTTAGATAATAAGTGGGAAGATTTTCTTGCCCATCTCTATTTGAGGGTAGGTGTGTTATCTTGGCCCTCTGTAGTTAGGAGAAGGACTCATCAATAAAGAGCTCAGAAAGTAGCTTCTAGTGATCTTGAGATCTACACATGTAAAATTTATCTCTTGATAGCTTGTGATACATGGTGAAAGCAAGCCTTTTAAATTTATTTCTGGCTCCTCCTTTTCTCTTGCTTCTTTGTAGTTTCTCCAGCCATGTCCAGGCTTAGATTTACCCAATCTTTCTTCACCCAAATACTTGCATTTTTTCCAAGGACTGGCACAGCTAGGAGCTAAAGCTGTTTGTATTTGATGTAATAGAGATACAGAGTTGAAAGACCTGACATTTCTGCCAGCTGGGTCTAAACCTTCTCCCTATCTTTCTTTGCAGCTGTATGTAAATGCCAGACTAGCTGGAGAAGGAGACTTGCTCATTTTTATGGTCCATTGTTATGGGTTTATCAGCTCTAGCAAGAGAAGGAAAAATCACTAGAACCAATTGCTTTTATGAATGCTGTACAAAATCTCAGCATCACATCTCCCCTGTTAATTAAACTCTCATGATTGTGACCAACTCCTTTGCCTTTGGGACAAAATTGAAGAATTTAGGCTTAAACATGAGCTAAAACCCTCTTATAAACTACAAGAGAATCCTAGGGCCATGAATAGTGAGTCCTATGTCTATCAGAAAATATTTTTAGTAGTGTAGTTGTTGCTCTTCGCTACCTTGTAACTTGTCTGCCATTCAGAATATCTCCTATGTTATCATGTAATGCTCTGATGGGAACTGCTGCCTGTGAACTCAAGTGAATCATCCCACCTGACTGATTCTGTTGTATTGCACACACCTCTGGCTGCAGTGAGGCCTTTGAATTTGGGGCGAGAAGGTGATTTGCATATGCTTCATTTATATTCCTGCAATAGCTGTGCTCTGCCAATTATGCTGTAAATAAATTGGTTTTTAGGAAGGTACTATACAGCATGTTCCTGGCGGTCTTCTGCAGTGGGAGCCATGTAGGTACAGTGTTGGAGCATTTCAGGGGTTACTGCTTGTTTCACAGGCTGGTCAGGGAAAATAATTGATGTACCTACATGCCTACAGAACTGAGTCTGCAGCAGTAGAGTGGATTTCAAGGATTTAAAGCCACATGCTGTGTTGTGGAAACTCGTTGCTGTCTCTTTGATCTTTGCCAATGGGCACAATCAAGGACCTGATAGGTTTTTTTAACCAGGAACCAGCTGTCATATATTGGCATGTCAAGCTCTGCTCCATACATCTTTAAACCTTTACATTCAACCAGCACCAAAACACCCCATAATCAAACCAAACCCAAGTTTGCGGTACAGATTAATTCTAATTGGCCCCAGGAGTAAAGGAGTTATATTTTAAGTTTCACCTTGGCCAGTAAGGAGTGTGGAGGAAAAGATTTGTAAACAAAGTGTGCAGAAAATGGCTGAAGGGCCATCTTCTGAAATGAAAGCACAGAAGTGGGTAGGATGCTTTGGAAAATCCTATTATATTCCCAGTCATCTTTCCATGCTAGCCCATGGCCTGTGTTTCAACCACTACCAGAAATTAACAAGCCATTTTTAAGACATCCTTCAGTGTAACAGGAATCTTCAGTAGAATTCAGACTCCTCTGTGATTTCCATAAGTGGATCTGAAGATCCTTAACAAGTAGATGCTTTGTAAAATTGTGCGATGTGGATCCTACTGACACTCAGGCAACAATTCTGCTTCCTTCTTCATGACTTCAACCTATGCACTGCTGAGAACTCTAAAGAGCAATCCCCTTTCCTGAGAAGTGACAACACTTGACAACACATTTCAATTTTGGGAAAGTGAAGGGCCAAATAAAGGAATTGGTTGTTCTTTCTAAAAACACGTGAGACTTGGCTTTGAAATAGTGAAGGTAACCTACACTATAGATCATCCCTTCCCTCCTATCAGTGGGAGAGACCCCTCTGGAGGCTCTTTGTACCCTGGGTCAAGGTGGTGACACGTCACTTATCAGCTCCTACAGAAAATCAGGAGCGTGGAACCGTCTCCTCTGGTGTCCTTCAGCTCTTTCCTAATCAGCTTCAGAGCTGTTGTCTAAGTCTGGACCCTTAATAGAGGCTGGCTGTACCTTATAATTTTTCTCCCACTTAATCATTCCATGTCTTACGTGCTCTGCTAATGCATCTACCTTTCTTTTTTCCTGTTTCTATTTTTATGTCTTGGGGCTTTTTTTTTCCCTCCTTGGTTTCTCAGGATTTTTTCCCCCAACCCCAAATCCAATCACAAAATTGAAAAAAAAGTAATCCTGGAATCAAGAAACCTTTTTGTTTAACAGGCTGACTTTGTTCAGGCACTTTCTTCTCTAAGAGAAAACTGACACAGTTATCCTTTTCTAAGTGCATGAATTATTTTTTGTGTTACTCACCTTAAACATACTTTTCTGTTATGGAAAGGCAAGTAGTTTTTCACTTTAGAAGCAACTTCTAAGCCACAAACAAATGGAAGGTTTCATATCATATCAGCAATGAAAAGATACCAAAAATTCCACTAGAATCAAATGTCTGTGTGCATGTGCACATATGTGTCTATTAATAGATGATGAAGGGAAGAGGAGTTAACTTGTAGAAGATGATGATTGCCAGGCTCTCAAGTAGCTGGGATCTAATTCTTTAGTCCTGATTTTTTTTCTTTTTTTTTACCTGTTTCCTAGGGGAGAAGCTCAGGCAATCATATGGTTAGACAATTCTTTCAATAATTTTAAAATCTCCTGGAAAAATGGATATTTAAGACAATTGTGTTCTTATGGGATTCCTGAAAACTGGTGGATGGAAGAGGTGAGCTATGCAGATTAATGCACCTGCTGAGGGCATTAAATTAACTAAATTTAGCCCTTAAACCTGAGCTGGCTGTTGTCTTCCTTGTACCGAGTAGTGTTATCTGCATGACTTTTGCTCTAGGTTAGCCACAGCATACAATAGCTTCTGCCAGACTTCTTTGTCCAAGAGAAGAAGAGGTATAGGGATGTGCAGGAGGTGATGTCCTGGAACACCCATCTTTTAGGTGCAGGAGACCCACGTTCACTGGTCTCATTGCTCACTGGACAACTTGTTTGGGTTGTGTTTTGTTTTCCATGCACCTTCAACAAACACCAGATTATCACAACAGCATTTAACAGTGCTGAAAGGTATTAATGGGACCTACCCACAGGAGACTTGGCTTGTGGGTTTAAGCTTTCTTACCTGTTCAAATGTGGATTCTAGTATTACAGAATAAAATGTAATATGCACTGAGTGCACTAAACCTAGCTCTAGGGTAAAGCCTTTTATTTTTCCAAATAATAGAATATCCTGGAATTAAGTGGAAAATACTTAACATGGAGGTAGAACACGGCACTTTTAGGTGACGTACAGGTCCTTGCAGGGAAGAGCAAAACAACATTTGGTGACATTGTTAGGTGGATGTAAAATACATGGTGAATTACTGGGTTGTTTGTTGTTAGATCATCACGTAAAAGATGCACTTTCCTTGGACTCTAAGAGAAATCAGTCACTCCATTTAATCTAAGAATTCAATAAGGTGATATCAAGATGCACCAGCTTCTTTTCATTGGCACAACAACAAGCCTGATGCCCACTTGTGAGAAATTTTGCCTTGCAAAATGGGAAAAATTGCTCTGTGCAGAAGTAAGTTTCTTGGGTGTGGGGTTTAGCTGGTGTAGCCCAACTGGACATCCTGGGGAGGAGGTGAGATGTCCTAGTGAGAATTTTTCATTCATGCCTCGGGGTGTACTGTATATTTTGTTTAGCTGTAATGTTTCTACAAAACATTTGGCTTCTTTCTTGGGCTGTGCTTTGGGATATTTACATATTCTAAGTAGCTCAGCTTGCTGCTTCTCTTATTCAGTGGAGCAGTTGGATTCCTTGATGTGTTTTTTCACTGCTGTTAAAAGCAAGTTGTGCCACCACCTTGAAATCTTACTCCCTCTGTTTTATGAAGTGCTAGGTCTATTCCTAGAAGCATTAATAATGTATGCACTTTGCAATTTCACTATTCAATTACTGAAGATGCCTGCTACGTGAGAACCTATTTAAGTTGATAAAGCAAAGCTAGATGAATAGGATTATCTGTTTCCTAACTGTACAGAATACAATGGTATATAAACCTTATACCTCAATACTCTCTATGAAAATGTCTCAGAACATGCATTAGTTCCCACTTGAATCTACTAGAATTTGCATTAAAGAGAATAGTATTCTTAAATTTAGAAGGATATTAAAGGTCAGATAAGTGTTCTGTTGGATATCTGGGTTACCAACACCCTTTTGACAGACCTGAGCATAGGATATGAAAAACATCATAGGGAGAAATGCAAAAGATTGGAAAGTTTCTCATTCTATGTTGGATTTTTTTCTGGAAAATCAGAATCCAAATCCTTCTTCCAGTTTGGGAAGTGATGTCAGGCCTTATATTGACCACTGGCACTGCAGAGAACCCCAACTTGAAGAACAGCACTTCTCACCCACTTCACTTTACTTAAGAGAAATGTGCTAATGAATCATTAGCAATCATTAGCAAAACTTCTTTAGCCCTAGGGCATTCATCAGAGACTCCGGAGCTAAGTCCTTATCTGCTTTTGCTGGGGCACAGCAGGAGAGTGCTGACAGGATCAGAGCTTGGGGAGTGGTGCTGCAGGGTCTGAGCTTGTTTTTATGTTGCTCCAGGCTTCCTTTTTTTTTTTTTTTCCTTTTAATGACAATAGGTTTTTCTGAATTTTCTGGTTTGAGGTGAGCATGCTACAGAACTGAAGTTTGGGTTCTTGTGGGGACTTTTCTAGAGGTTTTGTGCAACCTAACTGGAAGGGTACCTTGTCAATGAAAAAAACCAAAGTAAGGAAACTGAATAATAGTTGGGTCAGCTGATGCATAAAAAAAACTTTCCCAGGCTTTTTGTATTGCACGGCACAGAAGAATCACCCAAGCTAACTTTTCTCTGGAAGGCACTATACACTGTTCCAAAAAAGGGCCATGTCCTTCCAGGGCAGGTGACCCCAAATGCTGCAAACACATTTGTACTTTCCAGCGTGCCTCCCTCCTGTGATCATACCATGCAGGCTGGACTTCATGATTTGAGTCTGGCTGCACCTTCCACTCCACCTGATCAAACTGGACTTGCTCTGCATCCTTCTCAATCACATCGTGCCTCCTTTAAGTTTCAGCAAGATGCATGAGAACGTGCCTTACCAGCTTAGAATAATCCTTTTAGTCTCAGTGGGTTTACTCATACACTCCAAGCTGGAAGGCACTTTGCTAAATAAAGACCTTTGTAATGAACTCAGCATGAGGAAAATGCAACTTCTGTTCCTTTTGATTCCTTAGAAGACTCAGTCTCACTCTGAGAAAAGGTTTAATCAGGCAAAATTTCCAGGCACATTAGGAAAAATTTTAATTATCAAACATGCCTGTCAGTAGGGGTCATTGCTTAGGGAAAGTAGCTGATGTTAGCAGTCCTTGAAAAAACAAAGTTTTAAGTATTCCAGTCCAAATTAAAATGGTATTGGTGCTTGCAGTTGCTAGACAAGAAAGAATAGAGAAACAATAAGATACTTAAAGGCTGGATACCAATTGATGTCAATAGGAAAACTCTTTCTGCTTCCCAGCAATCTGGTCTTGCCTTCTTTTCCTTACCTAGCAAAGGAAGCAAGGGTGAGGTTCTGAAGGCTGCTCTTTGGGAAGTGCAGTGTGCAAAGTCTTTTTAAAATCAGTACCTATGTTTTGTTGTGAAAAACTCAGCGAGGGCTGATGATCTTTTAATTGTGCACAACACAGGTTTAACTTCCTAAGCTCTTGCCTATCTCAAACCAGAGCGTGTTGTTCAGGGCAATGCCACCAAACTGGAATCACAGCAATGTAATTCTGCTCAGGTCTTCTGGGTTTTACCTGTGATTGTTAGAACCAGGTTGTTGGGGAAGGAAAAGACAAGGGGATGCATGTCAGACAAGGAGACATGCTCAGAATTCAGTGGGGATTATGGGAAAAGCTGTGGAATGAAGTAACAAACAGATCCTGCTCCTTCTGTGTACTTCTCATTACCAAAGCAGCCATCACCTCCCACAGCCAGAAAATGAGTGAACTGCCTACTTTCCTGAGGGCAGCTGGTCCCTTCAGGAGCTGAAATAAGCTCAAGCTTTACTTCAGAAAGTAATAAGAGAAAAATGCCCATTTGGATGAAAGAAAAAACCTCCTGATGTATTTCCTGGGGGATAGAGGAACTTTAAAAATCACATGGCAGCAGGAACAAAATATGCCTCGAGTCGCAGGAGAATTAGAACTGTGGTCCTAGCACTGCTCTGTTGCTTCCACAAATTATCCCTGCCTTGTGGCTATGCTGGGAGGGGTGCTGAGACCATGAGATAGTGGAGACAAGGATCAAGGGTTATTGTGCCTGTCAACCTGTTGGGATCCAGGGCACAGAGAATGTCTCTCTGCCTGTTTTAAGAAACTCTGACCCTCAGCAGAACACTGCTTTTAACCTTTGTCCCTGGGAAAAATTGCCAAAACTTTGGGATGAGTTACAGCACACAGGTGTGAATTAGATAGTAGTAGTAATAATAGTAGTGTATCACAGAGTGAAGAATTTAGGGTTTTAGGATTTTGATATGCGAGTGAATAGGAGACAAGATGGAGGATTTTGGGTGTTGTCCCTTCTTCCTTCTTGTCCCTCCTCAGCTCCATTTTCTGTAGCACTGGTGGCAGAAAGTTATTGGTTAGAGTAAGTAGTAATGTGGAAGTTACATGCATAGATTAGTAGAAGTTATTGGTAAAAAAGTAGAAACAAAGTACATGTTAGAAAGATAATTGGGTTAAACAGCTTTAAAAGGCCTTGGTTTGGGTACATTTTGTCCATTTTGTGCCTCTCTTCTTGCAGACGGAGTCTGGTGTGCAGACGGTGCTGAACTTAAGAATAAACAAAAGCCTGAAGACCAAGAGAAAGAGAGTCCTGCTTGTTCTTCACCCTTGGAAAAGAACTCAGCAGTGGGAATCCCCTCCAAAGGGCCCAGGGGGGGTTGGGCTCCCATCATTGTTGGGACCAAAAAAACCCGGCATCAACCCACCATGAACAGATCTGCCATTCTAAGGCTTGCATGTGAGGGCTGTGAAGAAGGGGAGCTTGCCATGTCCTGGTTGCTGGCTGTCTGCATGCCCAACCAGGTGCCAAAGGTTCCTGTTTCAGCCATATTCACCATTGCTTCTGCAAAGGGAAGGGACAGAGAGGCTGCTGCATGTTGGGTGGTTTGGAGCTTGTCTGTAGGTGCCTAACCTGGACTGCAGCTCCTGGAGAACCCTTATCCCCTGTGTGTGTGGTTAACCTGTGAAATCTGGCTCCCAGCTCCATGGTGTGATCATCCAAGGCAGCTGCTTTACAGGATTGCCAGTAAACTGATGCTCACAAAAGTACAGCATGGAGCACTTCTTTCACTACCTATGACTGAAAAGGCACTGATTTATCATATCCCAAAGTACTGTTAGTCATCATATCTTAAAATCTTAGTCTGATCCAATAAACAATTCTTTATCTAGGGCAAAAGCATTCAGTGTTAATTAGAAGAATAATTTAGTAAATAAAGGTCAGAGCTTTTTAAATGCTTTATATAGGGCAAAAGAAAACTTAATCTCAGGGTTATAAGCAGTGTTTTTGTTAAGCAGACAGGAAACACTTCCAGACAGAGTCTCTGAAATTTAAATGAGCCTATTTTATCCCTTGATTTTCACAAATCTCTCACCATGTTGCCACTACAGAAGAGGAGATAAAGAATTCTAGTATTGCTTTCAAAGAGATCATGTGTTTACTGAAACCAGGTTGAAGCTAGGTATGGGCATACTGTTTTGTGCAATTTGTAGCATTTTTTTTAATATTGATTCAACACAAATCATAAACTGATAGACTGGTTTAGGTTGAAAGAGACTTGGAGACCATTAATTCCAGCTCCCCAGCCATGGGCAGGGACACCTTCTGCTAGACCAGGCTGATGAAAACCTCACCCAGCCTGGCCTTGAGCACTCCCAGGGATGGGGCAGCCACAGCTTCTGTGGACAGCCTGTTCCAGTGTGACTCGCCACCCTTCGAGTAAACAACTTACTGAAATGGTGGCTGGCAGCAAAATCTGGTTTTGTACTGACAGATGGAACCCTGAGTCTGAGCTCTCCTGACAGTTCATGATGGTGGGCACACAACTGATAAATGTGCACCTAACAAAGTGCCATTATCATACATGGGGATAGCAGCAAAGCAGAACAGAGCTGGCAACTTACGGTCTTGTGAATGAGGGGAGCAAACCAAGGGACGGGGTGCGTGGTCTGACTCATGTAATAAAGTTTTGAAGATCCTCTGTAGGGATATACATGGATCTTAGACTCATGACATCCTTTGATTTAGAGCTTACTCCTGTGCAGATGCTTCAATTATTGTGCGAGGTCAGAACACGATCCTTTATGGATAGATCAGTGAAAAGGGATAATCCATGAGATGGAGTGTGCTACATAGAGCTCAGGAGAACAAAACTAGAAAGGTTGAACAATCCTGCTGGTTTTACAGATCAGGTGAAGAATCTTCCCAAGGTCTGGAGCTATTTGTACTTCAAAGATGAAAGAAGGTGCAAGGACACACTGAGGGAGGGGCTTGGAGAAGTGATGTCTCAAGGAATGGCAGAAAGCTAGGAGGTTTTTAAGAGAAGGAAACAGGTGTTTTTACCCTTTTCTCTTTTTTTCCCCACTAGAGGTTGGAATCTCCTCTAGTTTACAGTAGTCATGGGACTGTTATCTCACAGACCTTCTATATGTCTCCACGTTTGGAAGATAAATAAACTTCCACCAGTTTCACCTGCAGAATTTGAGACTGGGAGTTTGAATGGCAACTGAGTTGCAACTGCACTGAGGAGGACTGTAGCTGCTCTGTGATAATCAAATTTGGTTTGCTTGACACATAATGAGATTATTGATTAGACACACACAGCTTGCCATTTCAAATCACATCTCCTCTTCATTTCCAAGGGATGATTGACATAGCCTAGCATGCTCAGCATCATTAAATGGAAAGAGTTATTTACGGTGTTGCATCAGAATTTATCACTAATTCCCAGATCTGACAGAAAAGAATCACTTTGTGTGCTAGGCATTTTTATCTTGCCATTAAAAAGTGTATCAAAAGCTTTAGATAAGAACTGAAGCTGAAATTCCTTCCCAGTCTATATCCAGATAATCTGGCCTGCAAAACTGAAGCAGGGAGTGGTGGGATGTGTCAAATGCAGTTCCTGATCCTTCAGTGACTTCTGACATGCTCTGGCTGCTCCAGATGTGGATCTCAACTCAAAGGGCTCTTATACTGACTGTCTCCTTTGTAAAGTTCTCTCCAGCCTCCCTTTCCCCATAAACCATTGGTTATCAGCAGCAGCAGCTGTGGGCAGACTCCAGTGCCCAGGTACCACGCTGTGTGAGCCTTCCTTTAGAAATTCATAAGGCATCACTTCCATTTAAAGCAGGTGATATTTACCAAGAGCAGGTTTAATATGCTTTTATTACCTTCTCCTTTCCTTGAGGACAAAGGTGCCTGGCACCCAAAACTCTGCAGGAGAGGCTGTGAAGGGGCACTGTGCTCTTGCTACTGATCCAAAGCTGTTAGATTTTTTTTTTTTGTCCTGAATGTCAAGCATTTCTCCTACAAAATCACCCTCTGATAATGTGAAAGAGTTGAACTGGAATCCTGCCTGACAGGACAATATTGCTTTAAAGTAACTGTACATAAAATCATACTGTTCACCCAGTTCTCTTGCAGATACTTATGCCATATTCTGCCAATGGAGCTAAATAGGTCTTCTGGGTAAAAGTAGATTTGATTTTTATTTTGGGAACAGTCTCCTAGACGTTGTGACAGTACCTCTATGTTTGTGAGGCACCACTGGTTCCATATTTGGGCCCATCTGGAACACCTCTACAGAGTCCCACTCCAGCCTTCATGCTTCTAGAAGGGTTGTGAGGGTGGAGGGTGTTTGAAGAAAACACACACGGTTAAATGAGCTGTAAAAATATGCATTATACAGAGAGAATCCAGGAGCTTTCTCTCATTTGTCTCATCAAAGCAAAGATAAATGAGCAACTTCCTTGTAGGCTATAATTACCTCTAAGGGGAACAAAAACATTGATAATTGACAGCTTTGAGCTTGACCCTAGGAAATAACAAAATCCAGTAGTTGGAAATTGAAATTTAGAGTGTAGAGAGTGAAATTTAGAAACTCAGAGACATGAGTTTAACCCTGTAGTTAACTAACTATTGGAGTAGCAAAGCTAGAATTATGTGATCATTGATTTTCAATCTAAATTATGGGGTTTAGGTTTTCTTTAAGACATGCACTCTTCTTCTAATATAATTTTAATTCCTTGGCCTGCATTGCCTCATAGAAAGGGCCAAGAGGTTTTAAGAGCTTAGCTCTTGTTTTGGCAAAAAGATGTTATACAGATAGCAATCCTGTTAGAAAGGCATTCTCCATCTTTAAGCTTCTAAAATAGGGGAGGACTGTAGTTTTGAAAATCTGGTCCCAGCCGTGGGATTTGAGAATCTGAAGTATTGAGGCCATGAAACTGAAGTGCAATTCCATCCATCAGCATGGTGTAGAGGGTCTAGAACAACGTTTTGAATTCCTCTGTCATTTCCTCCCCTGTGTTTTGTCATGCCTGAAATTTCCACAGTTTTATTTGCATTATACCTGAGGTTTAGGCTGTCTAAAAATCCCATCTGCCCAAGCAAAATGCAATGTGAAAGCTGAACCTGGTCACAGAGCACCT
Organism: Dicaeum eximium; assembly: GCA_013396995.1. Classification (NCBI taxonomy): domain Eukaryota; kingdom Metazoa; phylum Chordata; class Aves; order Passeriformes; family Dicaeidae; genus Dicaeum; species Dicaeum eximium. The sequence continues at coordinate 241,934 of VWZP01002136.1, read as the reverse complement.
CTGCGAACTCCCTAAGCAATGGATATGTTTCTTTGTGTATTCCATGAGTTCAGTTGCAATTGCTTCCTACAGGGTATTTTACTTCTGCATCTCTTCCAATATACAGCAGATGAAAAAGACTGACAGGCATTCTTGGCCTTGTTTCAGTTTCCTCTGTCCTCACTGTCCCTCCCCATGAATTTGGGTTTTTTAAATAACTCTTTGGACTTAAGGGCCTCCCTCTGCCTTTCTTCTGGGTTGGTCAACATCCTTATGCCTATGCAAGGCTCAGCTCATTTGGTACTTTGCATTTATTCCCAAACTGTATCTGATGGTGTTCTCACCTTTAAAAAACCAGCTTTTCTTTATTTAAAGCCTTTCTACTTTCTGTATAGCATAAACCCAAAATGAGAGCATGAATATGCAGCTGAATTAAGGCATTCTCCTGTCTAACCAACACAAATGATTTCTTTAGATTTTCCTGTTCTTCAGATTCTGTCATAGGATCCAAGGCAAAAGAGAAATCAGAACTGATGCAGCTGAATCAGAACTGATATACAAATCCAAAACCAACATGTGACAATTACAATATTTATGTTAGGTATTTTTTTACCTGACTATGCTTTGTCCTGCCATGTCGCTGCAGCCTTTTTTTCATGCTTCACAGCTGCAGCAAAATGGAGTTTGCTGGAAAAATCAATGTTAGGGTGTTAAATTAGGGTTGTCTTTTTCCCACCATGTGTCACTCGTAGTCTGCAATCCTATTTTTGTCTGCCATTGGCCAGTCACAGAGTGTTATATGTTCTTTCTCTGCAGTTCCTTGGGAGGTGATACTGTTCTGTTCTCTTCAACTGTTCTGAATAACTTGGTGGTCTTACCACTGGAGGTGAGAGGAGTTGTTTCTACATGAGAGAGATCTTGGACCAGTGTCATTAAAATGAGACCAACGTTGTACCCTAAAATCCAGAATCCATTCAGGGTTGAACTGGCCATTAGGGCCCAGGCTGAGATCAGGGAAATTGATAACAAGACATCCTCCATGAAAGCTGAGCCTCAGGCTGAGCCTTGGATGGCTTCCCAGCCAAACAGGACACTGCTGCTCTTCAGTGATCTGTGGGAGGTATTCAGAAAATGGTTTGTGATGGAACACCATCCCTTGGCTTTCCAGCCCAGTCTCTGCTCATCCCTTTCTGCTTATCCTCAGGAACAAGGTTGCTTCGTGTTTTACAAAGTGAAAGATGCATTTTGAATGGCTTCTGAATGATTTATCTTAACCCTAAATGCCACTGCAGCCAGGCTGCTCTTGCAGTATGGCTTTCTTAATTGCTCCCAGCAGGGAATCACAAAATGTGAGGACAGGGTGTGATTCTCATTTCCAACATATTTACTGAGAGCTCTTCCTTCAAGCTTTCCTCATAAGCTTTTTGTTACTGTAAATAACATACAAGCCAAGGGTGAGTAATATGTTAGACTTTCAAACCTATTTTTTGAGGCTACCAAATAGATTTGTGATGCTGCCAGTTGCAAACAAAGCTTTCTTTTTGTCTGTGGAGAAGTTTGACAAGGGGTTTTTTTGTCTTTCTGAAAATGTAGGCTTCTGACCTTGATCTACTTGGTCTCCCTTCATTTCAAAGAGCTATAGAACAGTTGTGACATGCAAAAAAAAAAATATCTGCAAGAAACCTGACTGCCTTCCCAGCCAACCTTGGCAATGGGAGCCCTTGAGTGAGACTAACCTTACCTTCACTGGAAAAGGTTTTGTTCAGTAGTTCCTACGTGCAGCTTGTCAGGGCCACAGACATTTTGTCATTTGGCTCCATCTTCTGGGGTAAGGCAGAAGAAACAGAAACCACTTGAGCTGACACCTTCCAAGTCCTGTCACACAACATTTATTGGTCTTTTCTTACTCTTCATTAATGCTTCTGTGCAAACTCACACTGGATGCAAACACAGTAGGAAACCTTTTGCTTTTCTGGAGACGTTTTAATGGGAGCAAGAATTCAGTACACAAAAAAAGTGCTGAAAATCAATAGCTTTTTTGTTTTCCGAGACTAAGAAAGGACAGTTAGTGAATGTTTCTCTTGCAATTCAACAGTGATAGAAAAAAAGAAGAGCTCAGGTAAATGGCTTTTTGATTCCTGCACGCTTTTGCAGAATTAGCTCTGACTCTGGCAGCACGGTATTTGTTCTCTGCTGCTGAAGCTTTGAAGAAGAAAAGGGGATAAGGCATTATTGCTATAGCAACCTTCAAGTGAGTGCTGTAGGTGATCAAAACACAGTATTTGCTGATGGAAGTTTTGACCATCACAGTCTTTCCATGCAGCACCCAGCACTGTGGGCCAGCTAACTGAGCTGTAGCCACGATTGCTTCCATTTCCCATTCAGTCTTTGAGTTTTTCAACAATTAACAAAGTCTGAAAGTCTTTTCAGACTTTCATCTCTGAAGACCCTGAGCTCCTGCTGTTGCTGAGACAGCCTGACATCAGTCCCTTCCTGGGGGCAGCAGCAGGCTCCAGCACAGCTTCTTGGCATTTGTCGGGTTTGTTTGGTCCCAACAAGGATGGGAACCCAACCCCCCCTGGGCCCTTTGGAGGGTGTGCCCCTGCTGAGTTCTTTTCCAAGGGTGAAGAACGTGCAGGACTCTTTCTCTTGGTCTTCAGGGGTTTGTTTATTCTTATCTCTCGTTCAGCACCGTCTGCACACCAGACTCAGCATGCGAGAAGCAAGGCACAAAATGGACAAAATGGACAAAATGTCTCCAAACCAAGGTCTTTTAAAGCTGTTTAACCCAATTACTTTCTAACACGCACTTTGTTTTTCCTTTTCTACCAATAACTTCTACTAATCTATGCACATAACTTCTACACTACTGCTTACTCTAATCAATGACTTTCTGCCACAAGTACTACAGAAAATGGAGCTGAAGAGGGACAGGAAGGAAGAAGGGACAACACCCAAAATCCTCCATCTTGTCTCCTGTTCACTCTCATATTAAAATTCTAAACCCCTAAATTCTTCACTCCATGATACACTACTACTGCTACTCCATATCACTACCTGTGTGCTCTAACTCATCCCAAAGTTTTGGCAATTTTTCCCAGGGATGAAGGTTAAAAGCAGTGTTCTGCTGAGGGTCAGAGTTTCTTAAAAAAGGCAGAGAGACATTCTCTGTGCTCTGGATTCCAAGAGCACTCTGCTCTGGCTTAGGCAAAAAGCAGCAGCTCTACCATGGCCATTCACTGCATCCATGGGGCAGCTGTGCTTGCTCCTGGTGCTCAAGATCCTGCTGAAGTAATATTTGGCTTTTGAGATTGGCCAGTGGTGGCTTGTTGCTGGCAGTGGGCTCCCAGAGGAGGTGTCTGCTAATTGCTGACCAGCTCTGACCTGCAGGTACAAAACCTGCTTTCACCTTGGAGTAGTGATGGCCGTGAGAGACCTGGGAATGAGGTCTTTGCATCCCCAGTACAAAGCTGTGCTGGTCATTGCCACGTCAAGGGGAGTCCGCTGCAAAGCAGACTTGCAGAAAATAAATTGAGTGTTAAATCAAACCTCTATTTTTATCATAATTCAGCAACAGTTTATACTTTGTTTCTCTTATATGTAATTCATGAGGGGTGACTACATGGTTAATGCCATTTTAGATGAACTGGTTTGAAATAGGTTGCCTGAAATCATGCTGTATGTTCATGTATATTTCTACTTCTCAAGAAACATGCTTACAATGTTTACTGAGCACTTAGTGAGCCCTTCTGAATGTATTTTAACAAAATTCTTAACATAAAAGAGAACGCATCTCTTTTTTTTTTCACTTCTGTGAAAGCGAAATTAATTTTAAATTTCTGGGTTTGACTTGAAAATTACTTCTTAATGGCTAAGATGAAGCTTGGTAATGAAATAGTGTGCACACTAGTCATAAAAATCTGTAGTTTTATAAATCAGTGATGTACTGTGCAGCCTTTAATTTAGAATAAATTGTAATTTGGATTGAAAGGAGCTACCCATACAAATGCCTCAGACATCACAGGTATGCAGGTGTTCCTTAGTTCAGTCTTATGCATTGGACTTTTGGGAGCTGTCCTGCTGGTTTGATTCTTTCTCTCACTGCCTTGAAGAAGAACCCATTTCCTGCAGCCTTTGGGATTTTAGGAATCTGCTGCTCTGAAAGAGGGTTTTGGCTTCTTTGGTTGTGTAGTAACCCTGGTCTGGCTGGGAGAAGGCTTTGCAGGTCAGGTCCCTTGAGAATTAGAACTGGAGAATGGGTTGCTTGGAACAAGAGGAATTCAGCTGCTAGGGATGCTGGAATTAAAGCTTTAGGTACAACTGAAGCTTTGGAGGGACAAAGTATTTGCAGACTTGATGTGAGTTCTGCATTATCCAGCAGTTGATACAGGACTGTGTAGTCTGGGGTTTGTTTGTACAGTTTGGGGCTTCCAGAGGACATGTGACCATCCAGATCCCTTAGCAAGGCTTGCTGTCTCTTACTCTTTGCCCTGAAAGGTGATTTGGCACTTTGCACACTTTGGTTGTTTCCATCAGGCTCTTAAAAAAAACAACCAAAAAACCCCAGAAGACAAGAACCACAAAAACCACAAAACCCAGTTGGTTTGTTTTTCCCTCCAGAGTTTATAAATTCAGCATAGAATTATAAAATCTCTGAGGATAAAGAGCAAAAGACCTTCAATCCCCACACCTTTTTCCTTCATTATTGCTTATGACACAAGAAAGCCAAGGAGATTTGTGCTTATAAATAACAGTATTATTCAGAAAGACATAGACAACTGGAAATATAGCTGCTATGTTTCCCTTTGGGTTCCCCCACTTTTCTCAAAATTATCCTAACCTGAAGGTGTTTCTTCAGTTAAATCTTTGAAGATTTCTCTCTGCCATTTCTCCTGTCCTGCTGGATTTAACACTGATACCTTGTACATGTTGTTGAATATTTGGCTTTTCCACTGATTAAGTGTGGAGCCATTGCCCTGCAGGTCGGTGCAGTTACAGGAGGTGGCAGAGGCTTTGGAGGGGTGAGGAGAGCAGCTGTGTGTCCTGCCTGGAGGAAGCTAGCAGCAGAGACAAACCCTTTTTCCTGGGAGGCAGCTGCATTGGAGGGATGTGCTGAGAGAGGTGAGGAGCCTGGCTCTGTCCCACAGGAGCAGCAGCCCTGATGGGGAGAGGGAGACATGCCTGAAATTGCTTTTTGCTGTTCCTTCTCCTGTTTTCTTTTCATTCCTGTGCAAAGCCTAAATAACACTTGGCATTTGAGCGTGTACGAGCAGCAGATCACTGCTAGCAGGGACCTCCCAGAGGAGCTGCCCATACCCAGCTGGCTCCAGCAGGGTATGTGGGTGGAGCAGCTTTATCACAAGGCTCTGGCTGCAGGTGCAATAACTCTTCTTGTTGGGTTTTTTTTGGTCCCAACAAGTGTGGGAACCCAACCCCCTGGGCCCTTTGGAGGGGGTTCCCCTGCTGAGTTCTTTTCCAAGGATGAAGAACGAGCTGGACTCTCTTTCTTGGTCTTCAGGGTTTTGTTTATTCTTATGTTAAGTTCAGCACCGTCTGCACACCAGACTCAGCATGCGAGAAGCGAGGCACAAAATGGACAAAATTGACAAAATGTCCCCAAACCAAGGCCTTTTAAAGCTGTTTAACCCAATTACATTCTAACACGTATTTTGTTTCTACTTTTCTACCAATAACTTCTATTAATCTATGCACGTAACTTACCCATTACTGCTCACACTAACCAATAACTTTGTGCCACCAGTTGTCGCCTTGTTATCTAGTCTTCTGATGTTTTCATTTTAGATGGAGTCTTCTCACGCTAGGCTTTTGTAAATAAGCCTCTGTTGTTCTAACTGAATCTCTTTTGTTTACATATTTCTATCATAAATAATTTTGTGAATGGTTGATTTTATAATCAATGTAGTTGAAGAAGTGGTAACTTCACCTTCCAATCACACTTCTTTTACAGAGTTCTATAAATACTAGAACTCACAATAAACTACGCCTTCTTTTGTCCTGAAATTCATCTCGTGTCCTTTTCATCTGTGTTGCTTGTGTTATAGTGACAACCAGTACTACAGAAAATGGAGCTGAAGAGGGACAAGAAGGAAGAAGGGACAACACCCAAAATCCTCCATCTTGTCTCCTATTCACTCTCATATTAAAATCCTAAAACCCTAAATTCTTCACTCTGTGATAAACTACTACTACTACATATTACTGCCTGAGTGCTCCAACTCATCCCAAAGTTTTGGCAATTTTTCCCAGGGACGAAGGTTAAAAGCAGTGTTCAGCTGAGGGCCAGAGTTTCTTAAAACAGGCAGAGAGACATTCTCTGTGCCCTGGATTCCAACACTTCTCTTCCCCAGTGCATCCTTTGACTAAGCTTAAATAAATTTCAGCTGGTATTCTGAAGACAAAGATGGAGTGTGAAAGAACTCCTGAGAGGGTTTTCCTTCCAAAGGAAGGCTGGGCATTCAGGAGCACGGGACACTGATGAAGGTGTGCCCTGCAGACAAGGTACCCAAGGCCCTGTGTGCCCTGCATGTAGGCACAGCCAGCTGATGTGTGTCATACAGCTCTCCCTCTTATCTGCTGTTAAATTGTGGAGCTGTTGTTGAATTCTCTCTTAATACTGAAAGACAGAACAGGAGAGAGCTGGAATAAATGGGTCTTGCCTTTTTATTCTCATGTAGTCCAAGCCTCTTGACAACAGGAAAGAAAAGAAGGGGTAAATTGGCAGTGGCAGTCAAATACCTGGCTCTGGTGTGAGCTGAAGTGGATGAGACAGCAGCTGAGGTCTCTGCAATTGTTTCCATTGCACAGTGTGGACATGCCAAATCAGACAAAGCTCACTAGCAGTGAGTGCTTGACGTACTTGGTTTGCTTCAGGCAACCTTACAGTAATAGACACTATGTGCCCTTATGTGCAGCATTACAAACTCCCAGTTCAAGACCCTTTCCACACTGAAGTCTGTGGTGAGATAATAAAATATTTTGCTTTGCTGCAGATGGTTAAAAGTGAAGGTAAAGTGTTGGTAAAATTATAAATTTTTTTTATGTCAGATGTAGTGAGAATTTACTTGCTCTTCCAGATGGCATCTGCAAAGGCACAGAATGTCACAGGTTATTATCTTAGATTGAATAATAAAATATGCACAAGTTATTTTATAGCTGCTTTAATACCTGATTTGTAAAATGATTGCCAGTTAATAACAAATAATAGCTGTTATAATTAGGACTAAGTAATTTGTAATTATGGAACTCTAGAAGACAGACTATTGAAAGAAATGAGGAGAAATAACTTGTGAACTTAACTCAATAGCAATGTTTATTGAATGATGAAAATTAATGGATTATCAATTAACTAATTGTTACCTGATATAAGTTATTTGTAACTGGAGCTGAAATACGAGTTTGTGACTAAAAATATCTTTGTGGCCCATCCAGAAATCTCTGAAAAACAAGCTGCACTTCATCCTGTTGGCTTCAGTGACACAAAGAACTGAGGCTTTTCTCAAGTGGAAGGGTTCTCTTCATTCTGTTTTTTGTTAATGCAAGCTGCAGAACTTTGCTGACTTCATTGAGCAATGCAGATTCCCTGAGAGCATAAAAATGACCTAACCAAATTAAACAACAGGTCTGGCAGGAACAAGTGCCTGGGGCAGCAGCAAGTGCAGGGTGAGTGGTGGTGCTTCCCTGGGATGTGGTTTCTGTCAGCCTGGAACTAAGAGACTGCTCGGAGCCAAGATGAAATTCTCATCAAACGGCTTTTAATTCATTGGCCTTCTATAAAAATATTCAACTGCTCTTTGAACCTGAGTAAAATTTTAATATTCACATAATCCTGTAGTAATAGCCTTTACATCTTGACTGTGTGTTGCATGGGGAATTGTAGCCTTTTCTTTGTTTTGAATCTATAACCTGCTGATGTGGCTTTTGTCTTAGAACAAAGCCTTTTTAGGCTTTTTCTTATAACAAAAAATGTCCATATGTGTTTCAAATTAATTTCTTGTATTTCAAACAGCATTTTTTATTTAAACCTGTTTCATATCATCCCTCTTGTATTTTAGGCTGAAAAGCTGTAGGCAATCCAGTTGTTCCCTGTTTTGAAGGGATATCATACCTCTAGATTTCCTTTTCCTTTCTAGTCTACAGCATATTTTTAAGATTTGGGAAGAGGCCAAACCTTCAAGCAGTATTCAAAGTCAGAGCCGCTTTGGATTTATACAGATATTTTATATTTTGTTATCTCAATTTTGTCTGACACTTTAACTGCTACTCATTGAGTATTTTAATAGAACTCTCTCTTTTAATTCTGAATTCACTTTTCTGAGAGGTAATAGTTTGTTCAGACCCTGTTGTTGTGAATATGAAATCAGGACTGCTTCTTGTTATGTGCATCACATTACATTTCTTCACCCTTAACTTTATCCGCCATTTCCTCAGTATAATAAAATATTTCTGCAACTCTTTGGAGTTAGCTTTTGGCTTTTTTTCCTCTTTCCTTTTTGTACCTACATCTGTTTCTTGGGCTCTTTAGGAAATGTGCCACACCTGTTGGCATGTTCCACCCCCTCTCCTGTTCTAGGACAGTACAGCACCCGCTGACGTGAAACAGCACACGGATTTTGGGGTGTAGGCAGGCTTTGGGAGAGTGTGGCTGAACAGATCCATCCCCACAGCTGGGCTGGCCAAGGCAGCAGAACCCAAGCATATCAGCAAGGGTTCTGCTGTGGGTGGTCATACCAAGTTGTGCACTGTGGAGTTTTTCCAGTATTTATCTAGAAGCAGGTGGTAGGATCCATAATTCTGTGTGAATTGTCTCTGCTGGCTGTCATGAGTCAGGCTGCAGCTCTAGCTCTGTCTCAGGATGTCTTCTGCCTCAGCTCCAGCACTGAGCTGGTACAAAAATTGTGAGAACCCACCCTTACAGGCTTTCTGCCTGTTAAATAAATGCTGCCTGGAGAGTTCACCTTTCTGGGAACCTGTTGTAGTCAATAAATGGTCTGAGTGAGTACAGGGTAAGTTAGGGGTGGGAGAGGGTTGAAAAGGCACAAAAGCTTATGGAATTGGCACTGAAATGGGGATTTCTCCAGGGAATAGTTGGGATTACAACCATTTAACTGAGAATGGATATTGATTGTTTGCCTCCACTTTGCTCTGCCCCCCTGAATGGTGTCAGGATTGCTTCCTAAGCAAGTGCCACGTGTCTGCTGCCCAGAGAAGAATGTTTTACACAGCAAGCCCCTGAGCACTGCTGCTGTGAAAAGTGTCCTTTCAGACCCAGGGCTCCAAACACGTGTCTGCCAGGTGCCAAACCCAAGCACAGAGCTGCAAGCTCACCTGGAATGCATCAGCCAGCCTTCCTTCTGAGGGAGAGAGAGCTTTGCACCTGTATAGCTCCTGCACTGCTCATACATTTTATATCCAAGTCATTGCATTAAGGGAGGGAGGGCAGGCAGGAAATGGGACAGGGCATAGAAAGTCCTCAATGTAGGTTTTTTTTACTAAAATGCAATTAAATTAGTTTTTTTAGTTCCAGTTTGAAAACATAGAGAATAATCTGGCAAGACTTCTTTTTTCCACACCTGTATCTTCTCCACCCTAATTTTTCAACTATGTTTTCTGCTACTAACAAAAAAAGTGTGCAAAAAGTGTAGCAAGGAAAAATTGTATTAGTACTGTTTCTCTGGGGATGTAGATCTCAAGGATATAGGTAATTCTAACACTTAAGGGACTGGAGTAGTGAAAGTGATTGTACCTTTAAAGGCAGGATTAGTCTTTAAAAGAAATAACACAATTTTCCTTTTCAAAACCACTACAGCATTTTTAAAATAGCTTTATTCAAAGTTAGGCTTTCTGTTATTGCAAATTACTGCAAATTGTTGCTGCCATAATGTTTCTAAATAGGTATTTGGGTGCTGAGAGAGTGGGATAACTTGAATTTACATATATAATGATAGATTCTGGGCTGGCTCCTAATCCACAGGAAGTATGTTTGGGATTGTAATATTAATTTATAGTAGTACCGAAAAAGGATCTCAGGTGTCAGTAATTAATTATCAGATCAGAGAATGGGAAATAAAGTGAACCAGTTGGAGCTGGTCCAGAGGAGGGTCACAAAGAGAGAGCTGGATCACATTTCCTCTGCAGACAGACTGAAAGAGTCAGAATTTTTCATCCTGGAAAAAAGAAGTCTCTTGGGAAAACTCAGAGTCCCTTCTAGTACCTCAAGGAGGCCTACAAGAAAGCTGGAGAGGTACTTTTCATCAGGGCATGTAGTAATGGGACAAGTAGCAATGGTTTTAATGTGGATGAGGGTAGGTTTAGGTTAGACATGAGGAAGAAACGCTGTAAGGGTGGTGAGACTGGAGCAAGTTGCCAAAGGTAACTGTGAATGCTCTATCCCTGCCAGGGTTAAAGGCAGGGTTGGAACAAAGTGATCTCTGAGGCAATTCCCAACCCAAACCATTAAATTGTCCTGTGTTTATCATGTGCTCTTTAAATCCGTGGTGCACTTAGATTTTGACTGTGCAGTCTGGTCCCCTTATCTCACAAGGGATACAGAAGGAAAAGTATGGACAGGCTTCCATGTGGGTGCATAATAGTCAGGAGAGGAGGGTGTGACAAGAGGGTCTGTGAAACCTTGAGTGGGGTACAGGAGGTGAATAAGAATCCTTTGCTTATTTTAATGTTGGAGGAGAAGGTTCAGCTTGGAGGCAGCCACTGAAGCTTCAACGTGTCAGACCGAAATCAAGGCAGCAGCTTTTCACATTTTTGTAGATAATAAACCTTTACGTGACTTCCAGAGGCAATTTAATGAAAGAGATGCCTCTTAAAGGACTATAAAATAAATAATAATAATAAGAAGAAGAAGAAGAAGAAGAAAAGTAGCAGCGGCATCTCTGAATCAGGATGCAATTCAGCAACTTGGTTGTATGCAAAACTCAGGAAAAAAAAAGTCTGGTCTAGAGAGAGAATGGATCTTTCCCCTTATTTGATGTAGCTACTCTTACCAAAACATGTGGGGATGCTCCCAGTGCTGTCAGATCTATTCTGTGGGGGTATCTTAACTTATTAGCAGGCTGAAACAAGAGCCTTACGCTTTTCTGCATCCATATGTGAAGATCAGCTATGGATGGACTAAAAGATGAGTGGTAGGCCTATGATTTCAATGAGAGTGAAAAGCAGGAAGGACTTGAGCTCTTGGCAAACAGCTATCCTGTCAACATATTGTCTCACCTGAAAAGCAGACTTTTCACCCCCTCACTCTGTATTTTTAAGAAAGCTTAAATGTTAGCAAGTGTCACTCCTCATCTGTAATCTTAAAAAAAGCAAATAGGCATTTTTAAAAAAGACCACAATTACACACCAAGCCGAGTTACTTGCTGTGATGGTGCAGTCTGCCTTTTTTTCCTTTCCCTGAAGGTTTGTTGTTATAAAATCTTTTGTATATGCATGTTTATATTTAATATGTTCTGCTCTAGAAACGACCCAGAAAATTTGATGTTGAACTGTTGGAGTTCTGTAAAGGGAAAAAATAAAAGAAATAAAATATTACTTATAATTGTGTAGCATTGCCTGACCCAAGTGAAAGCTATTATGTGCCCAGGTACAGAGCTTAGACATTTACTTCTTCATGTTTTATACAAGAATGTTAGAAAATGCTTACAATTTTAGTGATAACTATTTTTTACACTATTGGCTAAGAAAGAGAAAAAACTCACATCCCTCATATCAGGAGACAGGGCAGAAAAACACTACTTGTCTTTGAAAACATAGCTCAGAGATATGTTTATAGAATTCTGTGTTGATAAAGTGAGCTTTCTCCTGGGAAGAAAAGTTCTGTAGGCTTGCACCTAGGAAACTCATAAAATGTCCAGATGACACACTCCACTTCTGGATTACTCGTTTCCAAACTATTTCTTATACCCTGGTGCAATGGAGGGTCGGTCTCAGAGTTTTTTTACAGTTCATTTGAAACTTTATGAGAAGGAAATCAAGGCAAGGAGGAAGGAAATAGGATGGTGACATTTTGAACTGATGATTAACTCAGCAGAATTACAGTGGATCAGCTGACATTTTCCTACTGTGCTGCCTGGGAGACCTGCCAGGGTGGAATTCTATTAGTCAGTGTTGAACTGACAAGATGTGTGGTCTCGTGTTTGCAAGAGAGAACAAGATTTAGATTGCAGTTGGAAGCCTTTGTCACCTTGTTCCAATGTGAATCAAAAGATAAATGGAAGTCCTTGTATAAAGACCGATTAGTTTTCCACCAATTAACCCAGGAATTATTGTCATAAGCTTTACAGAAGACTTGATTCCATGATGAACATCTCCAGTTTTCTAGGAATCAAGCAATTAACAGCAGTTGGTTTTAAGAGTCTGGTCCTGGAAGGGCTACAAATGCTGAAGCAAAAGAAATATTAGCTGTGAGTGGAGAGCAAAGACCCTGGTCCTCACTTTCACAGAAATATTATTTATGTCTCAGTACCATCTAAGGGTATAAAAATCCCAGAAGCATAAAGTAAAAATTATAGGATCTGAAAATAATAGAACCTGGAGGACCATCGAACTTCTCAGTGATTTTGCATTGCATATAGTAAGAGCAAGGCAGTCAAAATACTGACCCAGTGCAAATGCTGAATGAAAGAAATTGCTAGGGGAAAGCTGGTTCTCTGTGGGATCACACTCTTTTTATGAAAATAAGAATCACTATGCAGCTTCAAAATGAACTGAAATTGCAGTGAGACTTAAGGGAGGCGCAGATTAACAGGGAGTGACCAATATATCTGAAATCTCTATTTTCTATTGTTACTACTCCAAAGCTTGGAACAAGAACTATGATGTTTCAAGTATTTTTTTAATTTACTTGAAATAGGCTCATAATTTTCTTCTCACAAGCCTGGCGTATTGCTTTTTTAATATATATTTTTTGAATCTCTCAGCAGCAGGATAGGCAAAATTGGGAAAAGCTGCTGTTATTGAGGCTTACACTGCAAACTACTCTGAAGGTGCTGTGGAGGACAAGAAAGTTGTGGGTGAGGTCTGGCAGCCTACTGGCATTCAATATCCATAGGCAACAGGGCCCCGTGGGTCTGAGTGCTATGGGTTTTGGTAAAGAGGATTTTCTGGAGGGATTCTTAAATTTGCAATGAGGAGAAAAATATAAAATGTAAGTTGGGGAAATGGTGGGTAAGAATGAATTGAATGGCAAATAACTATAGCTCTGCAGACATACAAATAGTCTGCAAAGTCAGTTTTGTTGCTGAGGATATTATAAAATGCTTTTTGTTTCCTCTCTTCTTTTGCAGTTTTTTATGGAAGAGTCTGTCTTTTCCCTTTTTTTATTCTAAGGATAGACACATTTCAGGTTTTGACAGTGAGAAATTAGTTTTGAATACTTCTTTCTGTGGTTAAAATTTTGTTTCTCTTGCTGTGGGAGTGTCTTTGATTTCATGAAGAATAGTGATCTGTGTCCTGTTGTTGATTTATTTCCTGGGCAAAAAATAATGAAAAAATAGTGAAGCAGGCAGTTTGTGATTGCTCATGAGTCACAACTGCAAAATGCCTAAGGCTGGAAAGGACTTCTGAGCTTTTCCTAGTTGGGTTTTGGATATCTCCTGGACTGGAGACTCCAAAACCTCTTTGGGCAGGCTGTTCCAGTGTTTTATCACCCTGACAATAAAATAGTATTTTCTTATGTTTAAAAGGGATTTCCTATATTTCCATTTGTGTCCATTGCATCTTGTACTGTCACTGAGTTCCAGTGGGAAGAGTCTGGCTCTGTCTCATTTGCCATCCTTATCTCTGCTTCTCTAATAATCTCTCCTCTAAACTTTCTCATCTCCATCCTCAGCAATCCCAATGTTCTCAGCATATTTCAGTCATCTCCATCGACCCTTTACAGGACATGCTCCAGTGTGTCTATATCTGTCTTGAAAGGCAACTCAAAAAAGTCTTTAAGCTCTGAAAAGAATGACAGAAATACAGACTTGTAGAAATAGTCTTTGTAGGTACTAAACCCAGGGCTGTCAGATACCTGGCCGTCAAAACTGGAATTTGAAATTTGGAGTACATCAATAAATCCTTATAAATCAGTGAATCACTTGACCTTATCTGAATCTCACCACACACATGGAAATTCATTATGCCTTTCCAGGAATTTTGTTCCTACGTGATACCTGATAATTTCTCAAGGAAGGGAGAAGGGATAGAAAAAAAGAAAACCTCCAAATCTGACACCAGATTATATTCTTATTAATGTGCTGCCTTTTAATTATGTTATTCCAATAGTGAATGAGTGATACAGAATCCTTGTTTTGATATTTTCAGGCTCTTAAAAGATAGATAGATAATACTGCAAGAGCTAAATAGCTGATAGTATGTTCACTGGAGAAAAGTGATATTACTCCACGGGCACATGAGCTATAGTAACACTGAAACATTCAGTGGAACTGAAGATTGGATTCTGAAAAGTGCAGCTTCCAATGATTGCTGTAAACAACACCATTTTAAAAAGGCAGCTTTTCAGAGGCATGGAAATGAGAGCTAAGCTTTATAGGAAATCTATTCTGGATGACTTCATTATTTGAACAGAAAAAAAGAGCTGGTAGTGATTTCACATTAACTAAACTATATAAGCAAAATATAAATATTTGGATAGCATTTGAACACAAAATTCTTTTGCATTTTTCCTGGAGCCGAAGCGAAGCCAGGAAGTGCTGTTGGAATAGGGGGGTGAATGGATGCCAGCAAACAAAGTGGCAGTGGCAAGGCTGGCTCTGCAGCAGGAGGGCAGAGTGGGAAGTGCAGCTGAATTCATGTTTGCAGAGAGCTTGAAGGCAGCATAAAAAAGAGGTCTCCAAATGTGAGGAAAAGTACCAATACTTCAAGGACGGATATGGGATTAATTTAGACAATACAATAGCTCTTCCACAAAAGAATTGGCTCTAATCTATTTAAAAATACTACTACTAAAAAAGGGCTACCCCCCCACCCCCAGCTAGAGCTCTCCATGCTTAAGGTAAATTTTAGAGAAGTTGAAGGTACTTATTTTCTCAACTAAATTTCAAAGGTTTGCAGGCTGTTATAGGAAGGAGGGAAGAGAATGAAAGGTGAAAGCCATTACTGATTGATTCAGTCCTGTTTCTTGCCAGAAAATGAAAAGCCTGTGCCTGAATGCCTGAATGGCAGAATCAAAACAGGACAAAGAATCAACTGGTGGGAATGTCAAAGGTCCAAGGCTTCTCTATTCTTTTCCACACAGTCAACATAAAAAAAAAAAATCACTCTAGCATTCACTTGAGGCTTTCTTGTTTGGTTGATTTTATTTGGAGTGTTTCTGAGCTTCTTGGGATTTATTCCTGCTCTCCTTTATCACATGGGCATGCCCACCCAAATGGATCACACTCTGGAAGATTTTAATCCAGCTCATAAAAGCATTTACCCTCACAGTTTTGGGCTTTCTGTAACAGAGATTGTGCAGTAATCTCACACTTAAGGAAAACTTCATGTTCTTCTGTTTATTCCTTCTGATTTAGGAAATCATTGTCACTACCAGCAAGGAAATTAGGTAGCACACAATACACCAAAAACATTTTGGACATGTACTTTTCTCCCATGAGTTCTTGTCACTTTCTTGAAAGAAGTGCAGTTTGCATGGTTCAGGAAGGTTTTCTTTGAGCAAGGTTGGTCATCCTTTGGGGTTTTTTTTGATGCTTTGGGGGTTTCTCTGCATCCTACTGTATAACTAGCCAAGGGCAGCAATGTACAATAGAGGGAATAGCAGCAGGTTTTAGGGACAGCTAATGGGATCTCAGGCCAGGCCCACTGGAGGCAGTGGGTCAGTTAGCACAGCTTGGGGTCACGTTGTGATCATGAGAACTTGTTTTGTTGCAATTGTTAAACGCCCCCACGAGATCTGCAGGAGGATCATCACCTTCCTATTGTTAGTGGACTTTCCTTGTATTCCCTATCATTGGTATATGCAGATGGTTTTGAAGGAATAAGAGGATGTGAAATTCAGAGGGGAGTTTTTGCTTCCTTCTGGTGAATGAACCATATTGGAAATTTGGCTTTAATGATGTGTTTCTTTGACATTCTTCCAACCATAGTAACTTTCTGCTTTGTGAAGTCATATGTGAGCTAAATAAATGCTTTCCTGGGAGCCTCATTTGCCATCTATGCTGGTAGCTGGGTATTAGATAGTCATTTTGCAGCTAATGAAAGATAAATCAAAGTCACCACAGGTGATTCATAGAGGGAATATTTCCCTTCTGCTTAGACACAGGGAAATTATGTCTGATTAGCTGGCAGGTCTACACTTTTGTATTTTAGGAAGTTCAGGTCTAAAGTAGGGCAGTTGATATTGTTATAGCTGAAATTAAAATGCAAGCACATTAAACTTAATATTCTCACTTGGAGTGCAGAACACAATAGTTAGAGGTCATAAGCATGCTTCCCTTAAGGACAGTGTCAGAGCAAAACAAAACTCAGCTTTTTTTGTGTCTCCTGGATACAGGTAGCTTGCTGCATACCATTTTGTTATCCAGCCACCCAGAAGATAATCATGCAGAAGACTATAGGTATGGAAAGCACGTGCTCCCCAGAACTGTGGAGAATTTCCTGAAAATGTGTGAATTAATTAATTGTAAATTTATCTGGTGTTTTTCTTGTGTGAAATTGTCGACAGGTGGATTACAAACAGCCAATACCAAAGTTTGCTAAGGAAAGTGAGGGCAGTGGTGACAGTCAGGCCGTATTCCTTTGTTGCTCAGAAATGCTGTGTACATTCTGTGCTTAATGGATTGTCTTTCACGATTGATTTTCAGGTGGCACACTGCGGAGCTTTGAGCAGTGTTCTGCTTCTTCCTCATCTCTGGCATATATTTATGCTGAAAAGCAGAAGTAGTGTCCAAATATCACTTTCTGGGAACTAAACAGAGGTCAGTGGAATGATTTGGTGCAGCTCCAGCTCTAAGGAGCGATACCCCTTGCCCACTTCTGCCCCATCCAGCCGTGGCAAGTGACAGCAAAACCCTCTTTTTTACTGCCTGTAGTGCTGCTCCACAGGGTGTTAAACAATTTTTAACATCTGGAAAGACTTTTGCTTTCAGTATTTTAAGTAATAGTTTGGCTCTCAGTGAGAAGACACCTCTAAGTGGAATTTAAATTAACTAGCTTTTAACTGGGACATGGTGGCCAAATCTAAGTGCTGGACTTAAGTGTATTTAATTCAATATTTGAGACTTCTTGTTGCCTCAGACAGGCAAGCCATGAACAATGTGTTGCCACAGCAACAGGAGTCTGACAATGTTTTGGATACTATTTTCAGCTAAGTGCATGCAAAATAACAGCAATTTTTTTAAAAGCTGTAATAACCACTTTAAGTGCGTTTATGCCTGAAGAGAATTTTTGTACTTACATATTCCTATCCAAGGAGTTAAGAAAATTGTTGTAAAATGCACATTACCAGCGTATCTAGACTATTTAAATGGTTAAAATGTATCAAAATAATCTTTCAGCAGTCCTCAGTTTTATTTATTCTTTGACTAATATCATGTACTTAAAGTAATCTTCATTCATTTTTAACTACTGATAAAAAGTACAAAAATGAGAACTGTTAAACATCTTCCATAAAAAGTAATTTCTAAAACTCGCTTCAGTCCCATGTAAGAAAATAAATTGTCTGCCATTTGCACAGTGTAATTTGGCATCCACAGCCACTAAGGAAGCAAAATTAGGTCAAGAATACAACATCCTCATTTCTAATCAAACTATTTATTTGAATGTATTGGTTCACTGCAGAGCTGATGATCTCCCTCCTGGTTTTCACACCTACAGCTTCTTACAAACTGTGTGACTGCCTTTTAATGAAATTGTCTCTTGCCAGGGAGAGTAAAAAGCCTGATTTTTAATATTCTAATATAAAATTAGCCTGGCTTTCTTTAGTGTACTGAAAGGCTTGCTTTATTTTCGATTTCCATTTGGCTGAATAAGCAGTGAAGTTCAACAATGTGCAGTGTTGGCCTTAGGTCTGAGCACCTGAGTCTCTGCAGCAGAAGATGCAGGTGCAGATGCCCAGCAGAAGGCAGTGATGGTGTGAGATAATTTTCCTGCTGGATCTGGAGAGGGTTGTTGGGGTCATCTTCTGGATTGTTCCAGCCAGGCGCTCCACAGTCCAGGTGGGATTGGGGCAGAGAGAGGCTGATTTTCCATGTGGTGCTTGATCATATGTGATTAGGGTGAGGGTATGGGATTTTTCTTCACTGCATCTTTACAAACACATCTTTATTGGGGAGGTTATTGGAAGGTAAGAGCCCAGATTCCTGCACATGGGTGGGTGAAAGCAGAAATATGTGTTGGAGTCAGGGCAGATGTCTCTGGATGAGTGTCTGGCTATTTCCATAAGCAGAGTTATGGTATTCTGGAGAGAGACGTGTGTGCTCAAGTTTGATTCCTCTTGCTGCTTCCATGAATCCACCTGTGAGCAAAACAATGAGTATTCAGATGTTGCAGGCAGAAAAACACCTAATTTGTCTACCAGTGATGCTGATACTGAAGCCTCACAGAGTCCAACACAGATTAGTCTTGTTATTTGACTAATTTTGTAGCTGTGTGGAGCTGAATATTAAGTGCACCTTACTGCAGACTATTATTATGTTAGGTTGAACATACTTGAATCATGTCATTGTTGCAAAAGACCAGAACTACAGAAATTGCACAAGTCACTTCTTTAGGATATGCTTTGAAAAAAAGCAATTAGTGCAGAGAATAAAAGACCACGTCTCCTTGTGAGGAAATTTTATCTTCTGAAGGAAGCATTCCTTAAGAAAAACTGGCAGACAATGATGCCTGTAGAAAGAGAATTAAAGCAAATTGATTTTATTTCTGGGCTTAGGAGACTGCATGGGAGTGCTTTGGGTAAAGTATTCTCTGAGTTCCCCAGTACCTTATGATGAATGTCACTGCAAGGCACTAATGCACTTCTTCAAGGAGACGGGTGTTGAAGCTGTGGGAGCTGCTCAGGCTCTGAGCAATCACATCTCATTCCTGGAACCTGACAAAACTAAGAAGCAGCATAACACACTATAAGCACTAGTACATACAAAGGGCAATATTTCTATGTAAGCAGGGACATGGCAAAATTTAGTAGTTTTTTCCCTTTAGTGTGTCTTTCTGAAATTACTCACTGCTCCTCGGTCATTTAACTTGCACCAAGTTAAGAGGTAGAGCCCTTCCTTGGGATGATTTTTTGCTCTACATTTCTGTGAATAATCTTACTTGAGGTCTGCCTTGTCTTATTTCAGGTTGATACTGAAGTAATTGCATTGATGTTGATAGGCATGGAAATAGGATAAGTCAAAAGGTCCTTGTAAGTTCATAAATCCATGTTTACCCCAAAGGTAACCCTTTTTAATGGTTACTGCTTCCTTTTCTGATCCTTGTGCTGTCCTCTGACTTTTGAACAATTATCAAGAATAAAACCAAAATAAATAGTATATCTTTAAGATAGACATCCTTCAAAAGGACAGAAGCTTTTCTTTTTTGAGGAAGAAAATGCCCAGTTGAAACTTCAAAGGGATAACTGCACAGAACTGATTGAGCTCCTAATGCTTGAAAACACATCAAAGAATCCTGGACTTATAATCTTCATATTTTATTCATGAGTTCCTTAGAAGGAAATGAATCAGCATCAGTGAATTTGCAAACAAGACAGAAAGAGGGAGCATTTAGAAAAGAACCTTATTTTAATGAGGGGTGGGGAAAACTTCTGTAAGAAAACACCATAATCAATACTGATGTAGGGAGAGGAACAGAGTGCCTGACTAGATTAGGAAGTAGTTTAGCCTTTAACCACTGAGTCTTGGTTTGCAATCCATGCCTGATGACCAGCAAGTCCTTGTCCATGTGATGAGTCAGCTGGCAAGGCTTCAATCCCTTTTTTCTACTGCAGCCACATCATAAAATGCCTGCTTTTTAAATGGGTCTTGGCTCCAGTGCTGATTGAGGTTGGAGGCTGAATTTTTGTTTCCACCTGAAGATGTTTGTCAGCATATCCTTGACCCAGGTTATGATTTCTGACCCCAAATGTATTTGGAATGGCAAGTTGACAGCATTATCAAAAGGTCACCTAGACCAGTCTGCTTTCTAAGACAGGATGAACTATTCCTTCTTCCCACCAAGTGTGTCAAACCTGTTTAAGATGGTCTGTGGAAAAAAAGACTGGTCTTCCCAATGCTTCTTAGCTCTCATAGGTGTGAGGAAAAATCTTTCTAAAACTTAAAATGGACCAGGTTTGCTACAAGGAAACACTTCATATCCCACCCACTGTTCACTCAGAGATCATATTTGGTAATTCTAAAATCTGCTAGTGGAGGTAAATGTAATGAAGGGAGATAATTGAATTTTGTTTTTTATCGTTTTTGCCCTGAGTCTGGAAAAGCCTGGGAAAATTTCTGGAGGCACGATTCTCACTTCTATCCCTTCTCTTCCAGGGTATACACAGGCTTTGTCAGCTGAGGTGGTCAGCCAAGTTTGGCTGGCATGAGAAATTCCCTGGAAGAAGCTGTCAGAGATCCCTGCTGTCCCTTGCTCAGGGACTTTTATCAATGAGGGTGCTGTTATTCTTTGAAATGTCTTTTACTGCACTGCCCTTCTAGCAGGGAACCTTTAGATCTTTTTTTCCCTCCTATTTCTTTAACTTAAATATTCTCCTTTCTTCCCACACCCAGGTCTTTTCTCCTGCAGCAATGTTCTAAAAATATTGAACCAAGAAATTAATGTCTGCTTACTTCCACGTCCCCAAAGAAGAGTGAAAATCAAGATGTAAAAGCAAGTTTTCATGCTCTGTTCTTCCCCATTTGTTCTGCAGCGCTGAGAAATTGAGATGTTAATAGGCAGTGCAGCAGGCCAGATATCAGCATAGTGCAGAAGGTGCTTGCTGGAAGTATATATGATTTTATGCCTGCATTTTTCTTTTGTAGCTTAATGTGTAAGGAAAGACATTACATTTTTCTGGGAGCGTAGCTGATTGATTGAGAAACTTGACTGGAAATAAAGAGTGTTCCAGAGACTCTAACCTCCTTTTTTTTATTCTTGCTCTTCTTTCATCTTGCAAGCTTAGCCATGGTTTTTACACTTTGTCTTTAACACTTGGAGAATGCAACCTTTCAAAGATTAGAATCTTTCAATATCGACTGGAATTTCTAAGATTGGCTATTGTAGTGGTTTGGGAACTCCAGTAATCTTTAATTGTTCCCTTGTATAATGAAATAAAGGTCTTGTGGATCTAAGGAAGAGGAAGAAAAGGTTAAAATAGGTCACCTGATAGCTGCTGAGAAGGCAACACCTGCCCTCTATGCAAAGAGCTCTGGGTAGGAAAATGTTCAGTGAAATCTCTGCCATCTGCCTGGTTAGGGAGAGCTGTTGCTGTTGGGATCACCAAGTGGAATATTGACTTATTCAATCTTATCAAAACAAATATGTTCAGTTTACACTCATACAATACTTTGAGATAGATAAACTATTTACTACCAAAACTTTACTCATTGTTAGGGAATGTTTTTGTATTACCTTAAAGTTTATTAACAGGCGCTTGCTAAGCTTTGTTGCACCTTTTGATTTAATGTCACAATTCACTGCTGATTGAATCTGCAGAGACACAACTTTTTCAGACATCTTAGCATCTAAAGGTTTGGTAGAAACCCCAGACCTTGCTGGAATGTTGTACAGTATTCTCTGTCTGATACTTCCAATGAAAGCTCTACCTGTATCTTTCTCACACTTTTGTAGCACTTCAGCCTAATTCCATTGAGCATGTGTTCACTCTGCTGGGAAATAAAACTTGAAGGGTTTAGACATTTGAGTTTTGCTAAGAAGTGCGGAGCCATTCATCTTCTTTATTGTCACTTCGTAGCTCCACCAGCTGAGTTTGGTAAGGGAACATATGGGATAGAAACCATGATAGACTGGCCTGTCTCTCCCAGCCTGCCTTGTGTCTATCTCATCTACTCCCACTTTTTTGTCTTCTCATCTGCTTTCAGAAGGAGTCAATTGGTTGATATTAATGAGTACAACAAACTGCAGAATAGTAACTTTAACATATAAAGTGCTGTGTCTTCATGATGACCTCTTCTCTGCAGCTTTGTTGTCCGAAGTGTTCATGCATTGTCCTGAAATAGTTTAAAACCAATCTTTAAGTCACCCTTGTATCAACTTTCTTGCAAGCAAAGCATTCCTATGACATGAACTGTGTGGTGCTCATCCCTCCTATAAGGGTCTCCCTCAAAACACTGCACATTGGGAATTGTGCCTAGTCAGATGCATAATACACATTTTTTTTAATATGTAGAGTCCATGTTGGATATGAACAAAGCAAAAGCCAGAAGAAAAATTTAGATGTACCTGTGTTGCATCCCATGTGTCTGTTATGAAGCTACAAGGATGTGATTTCCATAGACTCCTGTGGATTGGGCTGGAATTATCATAGAGCTCAGTGTGTAACTCAAAGTGATCTGTCTGAAGGCAGGTTCTTCCGCACCTGCACACCTTTGAAATTACTTCAGGGCTACTCACATGGCATTTTCCATTCCCTTGAAATACACCTTTGTGTCCACAATAGAAGTTATTTCACAATAGAAATGTGCATTTTCTAGCCTTGTGTTTTTAATGATTGCCTGTCTGGATGCATAGGGAAGCGCACCAGACAAGGCTTCTAAACTTGTTTTGCTGCAGGAGCTTCTTCTACCCATTCTGACAATTTGTAGGGTTTGATGAATGATTTCAGTGATAGCTGTAGAGGAAAACTTCATTTCTGTAGCACAGTGGATTTCAATAAGAGATCTGATCCAGGATAGATGCAGCTCCTACCCTGGGGGTTAAGTGTAAAAATGAAACCCATGGAACCAACCATTTCCTTGACAACTGCAAACTTTTGATGCAGTCTTTTCAGTGCTGTTACACAGGGTCAGGATAAGACTATTAAATGGGTCTTAGCATATCACTGCCTTTAATCAGAGAAATTGCTATTGCACGGAGGAGCTTCTAGAACATCTTAAAAAATATTTCACCAAATCACTTGGCAGTCTCGCTTTGCATGAAACCAATGGCACATTTCACTTTTGACTTCCTAGTAATGGGATTTTCTTTCTGTCACAAAACATTACTTCATTTTTGCCTTGGCTCAGAACAGACCCAGCTGGTGCTGGGTAGTAGAGCAAGTGCAATGTTATTTGCTGGAGTTTTGTGCTGGGTCAGTTTCTACATAGAGACTGCATTCCCATGAAATGGCTAAAATACATGTTGGCTTGGTTCTTCCCTTTTTCCCTACTCTTGCTTTCAATTAGAAGTACAAATTATCCATCAGCTGTGAACTCTCTTCTGAAATTTTAAGTTGCAATTGTCTGCAAGTAGTGAATCTATCTTGAGTGCAGCTTCTAAAAGAAGTACTGTTAAAGTAGCCAGCTAAGTGGGTTTAGTATGTATGTCACACTGACAGGCTCTTACTGCTGTATTTTATTGCTTCAGAATGACTATTTACCTGTAAGGAAGTCTGTCCATAATTTTAGGGGCCTCAAAAACTTCAGACTACAAATGTTTTAGGATACAGCTAATGTTATCTCCTGTAGAGGCACTGTTGTATCTTTTGTACCAGAATGAAGTCAGTGTTTGTACATGGCCAGATATCTAGAGTTGGAAAATCAGCCATAAAATTCAATCCACGTTGATGTCTAGCCTTCAAAATATTATTTATACAAATTACTTTGCCAGCCATAATACATGTGGCTGCAGACATTCTCTTAATTGCACAATGGATGCCTGCTTCTAAAAGGAAAACTCTGCAGAAGTTCTGCAGGGGAATAGAGAAATAGGAATTAATCCATTGCATAAGGCAAGTTGGAGGGAAGGAACATGAAGATTTCTTTGTACTCTGTAATTAAGTATTTGCAGTCATTATTGGGGAATAACTATTGTAGGCATATTTTGGTTTGAAACTGAATTTCCTCTGTGGGTTTTAGGAAGTATTGGCAGCCTAAGGTTTCTGGGACTTGGTACCAGGAACAGGTAACAGGGTATTGAGGAAGTAATGAAGTGCCTTAACAATTGGAAACACAGTTACGTTTTTAATTACTTTACACAATGATTTTAAGCTAGTGGAGCAATCCATGCTTTAACAGCTCTCCCATTTCTATGGGATTAGGTGTTGGGCATGTCTAAAGCAATTTCACAATCAAATGTTGCAGGTGTTAATTAATGAGAATGATCAAGTTTTGCTAGTGTACTCAGCAGAGGCCTAAACTCCTACCAAGAGAAATTAGAGAAAGCTAAGTCAAGCTTAGCACAACCAACTTTACAGCTGACTGCTTATCTGCAGCTCAGGCCCAAGGCACCCAAATTGTATTATACAACACAAAGAGCAGTAAAAGGGAGCCACCAGCACAAACATTGGGTTTGATGCATTCATTTTGCTGTCAAGTGTACTTACATTGCAATGCTTGTGAATTTGGCTTGTGCAGCTTTCTGTCATCATTTTGTTTCTCATTACAGGGCTGCTGAAGAAGGAGGCACTGGGATATTTCTTTTTTTTTTATTTTTCTCTGATGGTCCAGCTAGAAACTTAACTACCTGCTTTCAGGTTCACATTTTGCTGGTTAGACTCCCATCTAGAAACATTCCTCTTTACTCCATAAACTACGTCAGGGAGACACAAAGCTCCTCTTAAGGGAAGACTCTTGAGAACTCCTAACACAGGTCTTGTCTAAGCAGCATCTGAAGTATTTGCCCATAAGAGAGCTTTTGCATGTTGTTACCTCCTCTTTTAAGCAAAAATCAACAAGAACAGGAAATTGATAGTTGGGTCAGTTGCTCTTCCTATGTGAATTAAATGCTTGTATGGAAGAGAGAAAGAAGGATGTGTTCAATGTGTGAAGAGAGAGTGGAATATCTTCAGTAAAAATGCCAACAGTTTATGAAATCTGACCTTCTTTATGGTGTGTTTCAGAGAGGTTAAAGGATGAAGGAGGTTCCCTGAAATATTAAAGAGGGGAACTTTTAAATTTGAGGAATTTGGAGAGGACTGTGAATGCTGTGAGTGATTGGTTGATGGCCTTTCATGGAATTAAATATCCATCAATTAAATATCCATCAAATCCAGGCTGCTGGATTGCTTCTAGAGGGATTTCAAGAAAAGTGTTTCTGGCACAGCAGTTTGTCCAATGATCCATCCATGTAAAATCTGAGTAACCAGATTTCGAAAAGGGGCTTTTGTTATCCTCTTATGAGAAATCAGGAGAAAAAAAAAATTAATCTCAATGTCTGCCAGCTTAGCAAGCTGCAATGACTCAGGGCAGGGCTGGAGGAAGGCCATTGCTGGCATTGAGAAAGTGCAAGGCCACCGTTTGTGATGGACAAAAGAAAAAAAAAATCAGGAATGTGGCAGCAAGTGATTAGATCAGCCCAGGCTAACTTGGAAGCAGAGGTTTAATTTTCTTTTTTTTTTTTCTTCAGTGTTTTGGCTGATTCCATGCCTCGTACATTCTCCTTGTCCATGTGTCCTGGTGGGCCCACTGTCCTCTAGGCAGCACCACGAGGCTCTGGCTGTGCTGCATTACTGGTGCTTTCCCCTTCCTCCAGGTATATATGCCCTGAAAGCCTGCTCTGAAGGTGCAAGCTGTTTGGCTAAGCCTGCTTCCAAAACTCTGAAACAAAGCACCCTCAAAAATATGTTTTTTTTCTAAGTAGACAGCTTTGGATCTCACAGGTGGCACATACAGAGGGGAGAAGTAGTGTGGAATTAAGAGAAATCTGTTGCTGGTCTTCAATCAGGCTCACAGGAGCTGCCTTGAAGTGGTGCAGCACCAACAGAGATTTTCCTGCATGAGGCTTTGGACATGTAGTTGAAGTTCCCATCCTTGTTAATTCTGCAAGTTCTCTGCCAAGCTTCAGAAATCCAAATTCCTGTTCAGCTGGGGGTGTTGAGGGCTTGTGCTGTCCTTACTTACATGAGCAAGAATCACATCTGTGGTGGCTTATAGCTCCCAGCAATTCAGATAGCAGCCCAGGGTGGATGTGGAATAAATAAATCATGGGCTTGGGGGAAAAATAGGTGCATGGCTGCATTTCAGGTGTTACTTGTGTTGCAGTTAGAGAACCAGTAGTTAGAGAACCACTGCCAGTAGAATCATGGAATTATAGAATCATAGCCTCATAGACTGACAGAATGGTTTGTGTTAGAAGGATTATTACAGATCATCCAGTTTCAACTCCCTGCCATGGACTGGGATGCCTCCTGCCAGCCCAGACTGGCTGTTTGCCACGTGGGAATTGCAGGCCTTTGCTGAGATTTGGGCAATGACAGTCTTATCTGAGAGATGGTGAGCCCTTGGGACTCCTTTTGTCCAGAGGTGGGATTTGCAATGGACTGTCATTCCCAACTACCTGCTGTGGTTGTGGAGGTGACCCCAAGGTTGTAGGTAGCATGGTTACCTGAGCAGGGTGCTCAGCTCCCCTGGGAGTGCAAAGAGAAATGTGTGAGTCGATGACTGTCACCAAAATGATGCAGATTCTTTCCAGGTTTTGCAAGATTTGGCTTAGTTTGTGGGTTTGAGAGCAGCTTTGCCCAGGTCCCTACATGCAGCATGTGGTAATGGCTTGTGCCATGAATGTGTCAGTCTGTGGTTTTGTTCTGCAACCTTTTCCAATGAACATTTGACTGTTGACTTTCAATTTACATGTTTTAAATGTGATATATATATATATAAATATGTTGTAAGCAAACAGCTTGTGGTAATTGGTAGTGGGGCTGTGGCTGAGCCTCATCCCTGATGGGCTACAGCTGTGTCACACAGGTGACTGGTACTGAAGGGAATGAGCCAGGGAGTGCTGAGGGGCACTGACCAATCACAAAAGGGTGGAGAGCACACACAGGTGGAATGCATCAAGGGTTTGAGATCAAGGGTTTAAAAGGTTGTACTGAGGGACCACAAAGAGCAGATGCTTGCAGCTTTCCTTGGTGGTGGTTGTGGCTCCAGTGTCCCTCTGCTATAATGGTGGCCCTGAGGTGATTCAGCCAGACGACTGCAGACCTGAGAGCATTAAGGTGGTGGAGCCAGGCAGATCAAGGAAAACTGGAAAACTTATGAGACACCAACCCCAAGAAGAAGGATAGGCTGGTGTGAAAGAAAAAGAGAGAGCTATGCACTTTGCTTATTTAGAAAGAGATGGCTTGGGAGCTACTGTACAAACTGTCCTTTTTGTTAAAATGTGGGAGAGTATCAGCTGTGACACAGAAATGGAGCAGCAGAGATGGAAGCAGCAAGTGGCATGGCCACAGCAGCAGCCAGCACTGCAGCAGCAGCAGCGTGGCCCCTGAGGAGTGCGAGGGGAGGTTTGCTGAGTCGCTGCTGCACGAGCACTGGAACAACAAAAACAACCTGGAGCTCCGAGGGGCAGGGTCAGAGCTGCACAGAACACAGGTAAGAAAACTTTCTGAAGTTGTATCGTGGCTGTCTCGACTGCACTAAAAGGTGACACCAAACTGGTTCGGGACTGGGCTGTAGGGGGAGGCACAGCTGGGGACAGAGCCCAGCCCAGCACTGAGAGCAGGGGTGGGGGGGGGGACGCTGCTGGTCTGGACCAGGCTGAATGTGACACCTGGGGCACAGGTGAGCCCCTGGGGACACAATGGAAATAACTTATTGAGTGATAAGATGTGACCAACTAATGCAACAAAAACTGTAAAGGGAACAAGAGAAGTTATTAAAGCAGCAACAGGAGCTAGGGACAGAGTGGCTCTGTTGTTCAGTGTGATGTGTTTGTTTGCTGGTAAAATGTGTGTATTGTACTTGTGAGTTGCACTTATTAAGATGTGAACATATATATTCTATCTTATTCTTGTGTGTTACTTCATGAAGTTGTGTGGCTGTTGATGGAATTATATAACTTATTCTTGTGTGTTGCCTTGTAAAGTTGCACACCTATTGATATTGTCATTACTTTAGAAGCATGGGTATAAGGATTTTTGATGATATGTAAATGTGAGTTTGAGGAGTGAATTAAGGTCAGTACACAGATGCATTCCAGAATTAGTGGAGCCTACACAAGGGATACTTATACCATGTTTGCTATTTCTTCTGCAAGGGCCCCGCAGGGAGATGATAGATGTGGCATTTATTTAAAAGGAAAAGGGGAATTGTTGTAGGCACACAGCTTGTGGTAATTGGTAGTGGGGCTGTGGCTCAGCCTCATCCCTGATGGCTACAGCTGTGTCAGACAGGTGACTGGTACTGAAGGGAATGAGCCAGGGAGTGCTGAGGGGCACTGACCAGTCCCAAAAGGGTGGAGAGCACACACAGGTGGAATGCAGGTGAGATCAAGAGTTTAAAAGGTTGTACTGAGGGACAATAAAGAGCAGATGCTTGCAGCCTTGCTTGGTGGTGATTGTGGCTCCACTGTCCCTCTGCTATACAAATGTTTGGCACTGTGCTGTTTCCTAAAGGATGATCAAGATGGGCTGTAAGGATTCTTGACTGTAACACATATGTGAAATATGTACATATGGGACAAAATTAAACAATAGACCCTCTCTTCTTGAGGAAAAAAAAAGGTACATGTACCTAATTAAATGCTGAAAAATCTGTATTACTGTCATGCAAACTCCATAATAAAGTTCTTGGTCTTCAGCCTCAGTGAATAAATATATCCAGACAAGTAACTCTACCTTTTATTTTATGATACTATGTCTTTGTTCAATTCCACTGTTATAAGGCCTATTTTTCTACCAGTGAAGTAATAAAGACATAAAGGTTTTTGTGAAACCACTGTCTCAGGTAAACATCATTTATTCCCTCAAAAGAGATGCTGTGGTTTACTTTAATGGAGCAACATCTGTTCATTCAGAATTGAGTTCCCTGAACAATAATTAATAAAAATATTGCCACTAAGTATGCCTGGCATATTTTTTATGGTAGTAACATAAACCCATACAACTGGGAGAAACAAGAACACAGTAAGTGCTCTTGTCTGCTTCCCCCCTTCCCACCCTCAGCATCTCTTAACAAAGAACTTCACTAGATAGTTAATTTTTTGGCCTGAATGCCTAAGCACAGATAATTCATTTTGCTGGAAAGACTTGATATGTTCTCAATAGCAGTAACTGTAGGAAGATCTCATTCTTCTGATTGTGTAATGATATGGAGTCAAAAATCCCAAAGCATTGTACTAAGGTGCTGTAGAGCCTGAGTGTACAAAGAAAGTCCTAATGAATGCTTTTTTTATGTTGTTCCTCACCAGCAAAACTCACTAGCCAAGAGAGCAGGCCACTGACCTTCCACTGATCAGCACACAGCAGTTTCTCATTCTTTAGAATGGATTTTGAGATTTGAAATAGAAATGAATTCCATCAAAGCATCACAGGAAGAGAATGGTGAGTGTTGTCACTTGTTGTGAGTTTTTTGTTGTTGTTGTTTTTGGGGTTGTTTTAATATTATGAAAATATTAAGTTGCATTGTATTTATCTCGGACATCAGTTGGTAGGGTGTTCTTAGGTTTGGTTACCATTTCTCCTGTAACTTTACTCCTGTCATTCACTGCAAAGAGGTTTCCTATCTCATACAACAGCTAAACAAGACATGCTAACAAGCTGATGGTAGAATTAACAATGTTGTAGGAAAGATGGTTTTTGTAAACAACTGAATAGTATATTTATGTTATAGAATGATTTTGGAACATATTTTCCTCTGTTGACAATTAAGGAGAATTACAAATTGGACTTCTCTTTTTTTTATTCTTATTTCTCTATGGGCTTATGCTGTTAAAAAGAAAGGGAAGACTGGGTGGCTGACTTAATGTCCCTCCATTTTTAATTTCTCTGGCTGTGATTACTAATTTCAGTGACACCTTTTCCATTGTATTTACATGTGACTTGATCTAAGACTGACAGCATCTCTATAAAGGTCAGTCTCTACAAGAGCATCCTGGGATTTAGCTTCTCTAGAAGCATGCATCTTCACTGAAAGGGAGAGAAGTGATGATATTTGGGGGGGTGGAGGAACAAGAAGATTTTCTTGTTCCATTATGAAGGAAAAAGGCTTTCAAACAGTTCAAGCTGCACAACTGTTAACAATGCAGAGTATTGAAGGGATGGCAATCAGCCTACACACCAGACACACAGATGGAATTCTTGCTGCTTGTCATGTAACCAGAGATAAGAGTGTTTTCCAGTGACTCTGATAAAATAAATGCTGTCATAATGATTCTGAGTGAGACTCATCCAGATGTTGCAGACTTCTTACTGTGGTATTTATTCATAAATCTTGTTAAAATATAATCAGAGAAAGCACGTTTCAATTAAAACCATCAGAACTCTGTGACAAAGTTCGTGCAAATGCAATAATAATCCTAATGTGTTGACACATAATTTGTGCAGTAGGTTACTGGCATATTTGAGCCTACTGATTAGAGCTGGCTAATTAATACAAAACTAGCTTCTTATGAGTGAAAGAGGACATGTAAGTTCCTTTGTACATGAAGGACTGTGGATTATGCCCTTTTTGCTTGTGTGCTATGACTGCTGGGACTTCCACAATGCTTAAAATTCTTAAAGATTTTCATATTTATTAACCTGTACATATGCTCATACCTTGCTTCCCCCAGTCAGTTTATACAATTGTTACCTGGTCCTGGTGCATGATACCATTTCATTCAACCGTTTGGTTGTGTAAAATAATTAGAGAAGAATATGAAGATGAAATGGAATTTTTATGAACAATTTAGAGGACAAAACAACTTGCATAAACCAGGGTATCACCACTCTTCTTTCAAACACTTGGCTGTGCAGCCATAGCAGTCTGCTTTTCATTTCTCTCTGGTGAGCTGTATTTAAAGAAGCAAAAAATACTTCAATTCTGTGTTTTCCTCTAAATAATCTGCTGCCCTGCTGTAGGAATACGACTCAGTTACCACTGGGAGAGGATGGTTCTGAGCTGATGATTCTGTTAGGATGTGGTCACGCCATGACAGATTTAACTGTGAAGCTTTAAGACTACTTGTGAATGCCAAAAGGAAACAACTTAGCTTGAAAATTGTAACATCATGTGTCAAATATAATTTGGAAGCAGAAGGAGCGCAGGGATAATTCTTGACGTTTAGGCTCAACATTAAAGCTGGGTGAGCTTTTTGGGGACTGAAGTCCCTGCAACAAAGTCTTGAGGATACTTACAAGTTAAGGCATGGCTGGCCAAATGTGTCTTAGCAAGTTCAGGAGTGTTCAGAGAGCTGGATGGAGGCAGGCTAAGCACACTTGGTTATTTGACATGCAGTAGCTTGCTGCTCCCTGGTAACTTGTTTGTGACTGACACCGCGGTGAGACAAGTTAGGACTCCTGCTAAAAATTTGTAGCAAACCTGATGGAAACAAATTCTCACACTGCAGGACAGAAACCACAATGCCGAGGCTTGTAAGCTGCAAATTGATTCCATAAGGCACAACTGTGCAAGCCCAATGGCTTTATCTTTCAATAACACTGAGCGCTGTTGCAAATGGTTCCCTGGGATTCAGACGTGCTCTGGTTGCCTCACCCCATACCAGTGGGCTTTCCCATCAATCTCTGACCACTGGCAGGCAGTTCCTCCTTTCCTGTCACTACACAGCTGACATTTTCACACCTGGGAGAAATGTGCAGGAGAGGTGTGCTGCTGTTGCACTAATACCTGGCTTTATGCATTTTTACATCCTGTCTTGTTGCTGGCCAGGCATCAGAGAAGTCTCTGACTCAGATTGGGGAAGGTGAAACTGGAAATAAAAGGATATAAAACATGCCCAAACCCTCCAAATTACAAACTAGATCCATGTTGCAAATTATAGGAGAAGGGATGAAAGAAAACTGCACTTAATATGAATTCACTGATCTACAAAGTCTCTCTCCCTGTACTCAGGGGAGTTCCTTTAGAGTTTCCTCAAGAGAGACTGTGTCCTCCCACATGCCCTACATCTCAGACACTCTTTATGCAGAGAGGCCCTAGAAGAGGATCTCAGCTATTACACCTGATGACTTGCAGCCCTCTGGGGGCTCCCTTCAGTCACCCTATTTTCCCTTCCAAAATGCACTTACCTTTGAGTTACTGAGGGAATATATTTTTAGCTTCTGCTGGTAAAAGGACTCTCTTGCTTTTTGAAGATGCAGGTGCTACTTTTGCAGACTGGATGATGTTTGCTGTGCTGGACTGGCCTGGGGTCATTGCTTAACTCTGAGAGTTATTTTCATCTCCCTCACTCCCACAGTGAGCCAATTTGTATGCTTCAGTGTGAAGCGTCTCCATCCACTAACCCCGTCTTTCTTCGCGCACAAGCTGATGGAAAATGTATGTAGCTCATTTTTTCTTTTGAGAGTGGATGCTTTGGGTGAAAAATAGGTTTGGAGTGATTGACTCTTCAAATCAATCTTTGGTATTCTAACACACAGAATTGAGCTATGTAGGTTTCTTTGTCCTTGCAAACCACACTGCGAGGCAGGAAAGTGCTATTCTCTGTATTATTCCTAGCAAAGCAGAGCACAAAGAGACTGAGAAGAGATTCCTCCAAGTATTTCAACAATCAGTATTGTTTAAGTGCCCCTCTATGGCTGAATCAGTGTGCAGGCCACAAGTCTCCTACTGAACACCCCAAGTACCCAAGCAGCCTTTGCATCCTGAGTCCTGTGCATTCCCAGAGCAGTCCTCATCCCACATGGGCACAGACAATGAGCAGCTGTCTGTGCCTTCCAAACACTTCTCTGCCTGTCCAAGAAGAGATTGAAGGGGTTGGAGAAGCTTATGTTCAAAAGTTACTGATTAACAGACAGCAGCCCAATACCTAGCCCATGTGTGGGGGATGTGGGGAGATTTAGGTTTGATGTCCAGCTTTACTAAGAAAATTCAAAACTTGTCAGCATTTCAAGAAGAATAAGAAAGAGCCTGGCAACTCAGGTATTTTTGGTGGGAAGAACTCTCTCACAACTTTAATCTCTCTCAAAATATTTGAGCTTGTGTTGGAGCATGGATGGGTGCTGTGGGAGGAGGTGGAAGATGCCCCATATTAACTGCTGTGTTTGAGATCTTATGGTCCCAAGACCGATGTCTGGATAACAGTAGTGTGACATTTGTTAATGTCTAAGAGTCACCTAATCCATTTGGTTGGATTATACATCTAGCTCCTAAAATCTTGGGGTGTGGTACTGTTTCCCATTTTCATGCTGAAGAGTTATTTGCAAGCCTATCAAGATTCTGCTGGTTAAAAGCTATAAACTGTAATTTCATAACCCTTTACTCTCTCAAAGTGTGTGTCTAAGGAAACATTTCAGTAGGCTGAAGTAGTATTAACTCATTTTCTAATGGATCTATGGCAAACACTACTCCTCTGTGGAGGGCAATCTAAGGACTGTGGCCTAAAAAACAAATAATAGCTAAAATGTAATCATCACCAACAAGAGAATGAGTTTATGACAGGAATTACTACAGGGAGAAAAAAATGTTTTGGACAGAACAAATACTTCCTGAAGGATGGATGCATGGCTTTGTGCTTATGATTGAGAAAGTTCAGGTTAAGTTTGCTGAGGGGGATATTTCTTCGAAATCTCTCTTGATGAAAGTCAGGTCCTTAATTTAAAAAGGCTGTCATACTGTCTGCAATCTATTTATCAAAGTAGGATGGAAGACAGTTCTCTTCAAATTTATAGCATTGTCAGCTTGTAAATGTATAAGTAAAGTGAAGTAGAAAGTGTTGTGTTGTTTTAAAAACTGATTACTTTCTGGAAAAGACCTCTGTCTCTGTTTGCCTGTCTCATTATTGTGACAGCATTTCTCTGATAGCTTGCTGCTGCCAGTCCTTGTTAGACAGGCAGACACATGGGTGCTCTGTGGGAGCTGCTGTATTGTCCTCTGGATGGACTTTGTCCTCTGTCTTCCCAATTTCCCTGTGGTGGGCTAATGCAAACTAAGCATTTGGGAAACTTGATTTCAGAGGTGAGACTCTTGCCATTATGGCTTCAATTTTCATCTGTCAGAGAAGCCCCATAATCTTCATCTATCCCAAAGGTGTGAGATGGGGTCCATGTGCACCAACATTTGGGTGTTTAAATAATCAAAACTGTTGACTGAAATCCTCTTTTAAATCTGCCTTTGGAGAATGATCTGTCTGGTTCTATCACAGAGGTTGTAAAGGGACAGGCCCAGGTGTTTAAACTTCAGTGAAAGCAATGTCACCTATTTCACTAAGATCTTACTGGAAAGAGCTCTGGCCAGGCATAGAGAGGACCAGATGTTCAGAGGAGCCCAGCCCTCAGGTTAGACACTTAAATGAGGTCAGTTTTTCACTTTTGTTTCTCTCCATGTAAACTAGAAGTAGCAGAGCTGCAAAGTGCAGTTTTGTGATTTCAGCTCAATGTCCAAAATAAAACAATGACAAAAGGATCTGAATGTCTCAGGAAATTGCAGCATTTTAGCACAATTGATCTCAAGTAGGGAAAGAGTTGAAATGCATCAACAGAAAGTTCACAGAGTGCAGGGGTCTTTTACTTCATTATTTTGCAGTGATAACAGAATATTTCAGTGTTTATAGTTGTGCCCTTTTTTTTGTTAATCTCTTAGGGGCTGCAGGACTCATATGGGGGGGAAGTTCCAGAATATTTTGTGCCTCTTTATCCTCCATTTCTCACAGCCAAGATTAGCAGACAGTGCTCAAAACTCCTGTTTGTCTGTGGTCCTTCTCTCTGTCCTGTTCAAAAAACAAGTGCAGAACTGGACCTTTCAGAGTATGAGAACAACCACCATGACAAAGAGGATGAGAGAAAGTGCTCGATTTAGTGCCTGTGCCAGTCCAGCAGGTGAATGACTTGCTGGAAAACAAGCTTAGTGGGATGAACTCTAGTTACAAATAAATTATTGCTGGTGCTTTTGTGGAAAGTTTGGAAGCTTCTCATTTTTTCTTTTTCTGCTTTTTATTATGCTGCTCTCTGAATGTTTGACGCATGGCCTGACTTAGACAAGCACATGGTGTATTTTTTTTTTTTTTTCCAAGCAAGCCTGTTTTGTTCTATACAGGAAACAAAATCTGCATCAGTACAGTAAAAATCAAGGAATGCAAAGTGCATCCAGCCTTTACCCCCTGGCAGCCACCTTTCAAAAGGGTTGTATTCTTACACACACAGGAGTTTGGGGGATTCTTCAACTCTGAGTTGTTTTGCCAGGCCTGTGAATCCCACCAAACCTCACCAGAGATGGACCACGTTTATAGCAGCCTCTTCCTTCACACGTGCAGATGTCCTTAGCAAAAAGCTGCTGCATTAAAAGATAGGGTACAGGATTTGTGGCACCTAGGAGAGATGTTCCTTCTGTCCTGCTGCTGGGGGAAGCAGCCACTGAGGGGGGAGAGAACATGAAATTTGGAGTGAACATCTCCTCTAGTCAGCATGGGAAGGGCTGGCAAAACCTGTCACTCAGAACCAGTTTTCTCACAAAATCTTTGGCTCCTTGGAAACATTGCATTTAGGAGAAGCTGAAGCCAAAAAGGGCTTTGGCCAGAAGAGTGAGATTATATTGCTTTTCCCCACACACACCATCAGCAGCTAGATATGCTGAATTTGCTGTGTGCAAGGCCACAGTGCAACAATAACTGTTTTCCTACTTACACAAAACTTAGAAGCTTTAAAAAGGGGAAATTGATGCTTGGATACTGGGTACAGCACGAGGTCTTGGTTCTAGCGTTTTCAAGTAGAAGAAAATAAATATTTACTCCCATAAAAAGCAAGGTTTTAAGTCCATGTACACTACAAATAGCTCCTTTGCATCAGTGGATAGGTAAATTGTATCAGCCAATGAATATCTTTGGGGGGCTGTCTATTAAGGTGATTTAGCTAATAATTTTAAATGATTTTTCACATGAGTAGTTTGGGATTTTCCACATGGTATTTCTATTTGGTTTTGTGTTGTTTCCTTGAGTATTAATAAAAATTAATTCAGGCAATAAACTTGGTGGTGGCAACCCAATAAATAAGAGAGCCCCTGTGAAGTGGTATTGAAATAGGAGACTTTTATTGTGAATTGCCTGAGCAGCAGCTTTCCCTTTCAGGTGCCAAACCATCAACAAGTAGCACTAATTTATGTGCAGTACCCATAGTGCTGTAAGCTCAGAACAGGCTGTTTTTTCTTCCAAAAAATCCAATAAGATCTTGTCCCTTCTAAGAGACTGCTTTGGCACAAGTGTGTCATTCAACTGCTTGTCAGCTGTTTCTGAATTTATGTTAGAGAAGGGAGTTCTGGGAAACTGATGTGCTACACTTTTCCTCTTCTGTTTCAGAGAAAGGGATGGTAAAAAGGGGGAAAGGGCACTCTGAAAGGGTATGGACAGAAGAGCTGCAGTACCAAAAAAATTGTGTTGAAACTATAAGGTACTGTGCACTTCCTTTGTTCTAGAGATCCTGGATTCCTCAGAATCAGACCTAAAAGAAAAAAAAATTGAAATACAAGCAAATATTTAGACAGTGATGTTTTCACCTGAAATGCTGCCTTTACCAGGGAGTTTCATGAAATGCTGCACTGAAGTGTTGGCTCAGTCCTCAGATGAGAGGCCCTTGCTATGAAGGTGAAAGCAAAAGGATTGGCTACATTGCAAAGAGTCTGGAATGAGTACAGGACTGGCTTACAGAAGAGTAGACAGGCCCAAGCAAGAGAGCAATTTGGATGGTGTGGTATCTAGTGGCCCATCCTGCTTTCTCATTCCCAGATGGTGTGTTATTATCTAGTCAATGAGAATTCTGGTGAGGATGTCTAGTCAGATTATCAGTGACGTTTAGCAAATATTTACAGCCACTTTTGAAGACAAGAAAGGACAAAGAGGCATTTTTTTTATAAAGTGAAAGATTGAAGCCACTGTTTTTTATTCCAAATTGTTCATGCCTGATGTGTGGAGTTTGCCTTTCTTCAGCATTTTTGTGATTCATAGTTATTTTCTCCCATTGAAAATGATTGATTATTTATAAGATTAAGTCAAAAGGGTGTTTTTCCTGTTTGTCCAGGACAGCTGACCCCAACTGTCCATAGGGATATTCCACACCATAATACAACATGCTCAGTGTGTAAACTGGGAGCAGTTGGCCAGCACTTTCTACTTCACAGTCTGGGGTCAAGCTGTCCTGACTGGTCAGCAGGTGGTGAGCATCTCTATTGTGCATCACTTCTGTTTCTTGAGCTTTATTTGTCTCTCTTTTAGCTGTCTCCCTTGTTATTATTAATGTTATTATTACTATTTTATCTTCATTGCAATTACCAAACAATCCTTTTCTCAACCCATGTGTTTCACTTTCCCCCCCACCCCAAACCAGAAGGAAGGAAGGAAGACAAGCAAGTGGATGTGTGGTATTTTGTTGTTGGCTGTGATCAAACCATGACACTGTTAGAACTCTGATAGTAGGAATAATGCCTAGTTTTCTACTGATCCTGTGTGATAAAGTTTAAAGTTAGGGCTTCTCTTTGAGGGAGCTGGTCTATTGCATCAGAAGTCCTGCAGGGTTCTTTGAAAATCCCTGCCAAAATTCCTGCAAAAAGTATTTACATGGTGTATATATCATTGAATTGCACCCCTGAATGAGATCAATGGTTTTGACACTAGTTAAACCATTAAAAATAGCTCTGTTAAAAGGAGAGATGTGTTTTTGCATTCAAGAACAGTTTAAACTTTTTAACCTTTTCTTTAAAATTCTTAAGACCACTCTCTTAATGCTCTGTGACATATCTGTGAAGTGCTGCCCACCCTTTTGGGGGGCTAGTCCTGTTCAGGATGACTTACCAAGTGTCAGGTTTCTATGATGCATAATAGAAAATATTAATTTTGAGGTGGGCTTATAGGTCTGGCAGAAAGCTTTGCATCATGACTATGTAAAAACATGCCAGCCAATGGCTCCTAAGAGGAAGCCATCCCTCTGGATGAAGGAGTGCAGAGCAGAAGCTGTGCCTAGAGCTGGACATCTTAGAGCAGCCTCAGTGCTGGAAAGGGTGAGAGAGGAGAAGCTGCTGTGGAGGGAGGGGGAGGTTAGGAGCTGTTTGCAGCCCTACACCATCTGAGCAGAGGAGGAAGAGCATACCCCAGTGGTAGACATCATTTCCAGGCGTCTCAGCCACGCTCTGACTACAAAGAGAGTGGGAATCTGTGATCTGAGGCTTCTGCTGCCTTAATGTAACAACCCTGGTGGAAAGTCCACAGTCATGGGTATGGCCTGTGGTGCTGGATGTTAGAGAATATTTAGAGCCATAAATATTTCATTTGAGTCAGAATCCACAATGGAGTAGCCTGGACAAGGGAGCATTTCTAAAATGAAAAGAGAAGACATAAGGTAAAGATGAAAAGAAAAAAAATGTATTTTTAAAAATGAGGTAAAGGGAACGAGTGGAGCTGTGTAATGATGAAAGCAGAAAGGACTTCAGAGCTTTATGGGCTTGGCTTGAGAGGCAGAGGAACAGCAGGATTTAAGAATGTCATAGCCTAGCAAAGGCTTTACATCCATTTTTATTTGGGAGAGACTTCTGGTTTCTGTCATGGAAAGGAGGTGGTGGTGAGTTATTACACAGGTTTAACAACCTTGACTTGGTGGGACTTGTAATGGCTTGTGGGGACAGGCAGCAGGGACAGAGTGAGACAGCTCTGCAATTAGGAGTGCCCTGCATGTGAAGATTCTTGTCTAGTGGTGACCCTGCCCCATTTTCAGCTGCACCTCTCGTATCAAATAAAACAGAGTTAAAACATGAAACATCCAGTAATAGAGACCTTTTTGTCCTCCTTATCTTGATCCTGGAAGTGGCAGGCAGCTTTTGGGAGACTGGTAAGGAAGAGCCACTCTGGTTTTTGGGTTGTTTCAATGTGTTGTCTAAAGAGTTCAATGTAGCTTAGAGTAAAATAATTATTTGGAAAAAAAATTAAACCTGGTGTAGTTTTACATCTCTTGAAGGCTGTTTTTGTTGTGGTGGCTGGTCACAAATCAGGTTCTTACCATTTGAGAAGGGATGTCTTCCCCACATGGTTTTTACCTGTAGAAGATACTGGTTTCTAATGGTGAGGGAAGAGCAGGTGCATGTGCTTAGGGTGTGCAGCAGCCAGCTGTGGCAGCCTGAACACAGCAGTGTGACACACTGACAAGTGTTGGAGGGAGGCAGCCTGTGCTCTTGGTGCTGGATCTGCAGAGGTTTTGCCTTTAGTAAGGAGAGGATGAGCTGTGAAGCTGAATTTCACATCTTCTATCTGAGTGGAGAACATATCATTAATCTTTACATGGCAACCCGTCCTATCCATCTGCAGTCTTGTACGTGCAGGGCAACACCTTCCTTTAGAGTAAGAAAATGTTACTCATTTGTATTTATGGGAAAATTGTGAGAAACATGCAGACCCTGTGAAGAAATGTAGTTAAAGCCTTGCCATTTGGTAAAGTGGAGAGGCAAAGCTCTGCCTGTCTCCTTCTGGACTGTCCCAGGTATTGGTTACCCTTTCCCCCTGCTTTCCCCTCCTCTCCCCCAGTACAGGACTGATGGAGGGGGAAGATTTCAGCTTGGGCACTCTCTTAAACTGGTCATGCCTTTTGCACTTCTTTATAGTAATTGCACCAGTGAACATCCTACCAGCCCAGTGGTAGGATGGTAGAGTCATTAAGGATGTAGGAGTGCTAAAGTTCAGAGTATGAGGGAAAGTGTCTTCCTAGTCAGCAATATCACTAAATAAAAGAGATTTTGAGGATGTCAGTTTGCACAAAGTATTTTCTAGGAGATAATTAGCAAAGGTTCTGTTTTGTGAAGTTCACCAAGCTCCTCCTGGCCATTTTAAAAGGAACTTTTTGCGCTCCCCCCCGCCCCCCCAAGCCTTTTTGTAACTGTTTTCCTTCACTCCTTAGAGAGTATTTCTAAACTTTTTTTGTACTCTTAAATGGAAGCCAGAATTATTGTTTTGTTAAAACAGAATGGTTTTGTTGCTGTGCTACTCCCCAGAATTCCATTTGAAAGAAGCTTTAATGGGATTTTTCTATTTGGTGGGAGAGTAAAGTGTCAGCATTCCACGCTGAACTCACACTGCTCCCTCAGGAGTGTCTGCAAGAGGGCTCTGTCCCACTGTGGTTATCCTTCCTTGCCAAGATGCTGCTTCTACAGGGAGAAAAAAAAAACAGTACTGTTTCCAAATGTTCAGTGTTTGCTTTCTTGCAACTTGCTAAGTGGCCTTTGAGGTAAATGTTGACACAGTTAAGATCCCTGAAGTTTTCATTCTGCACTGTACATGTCTAAAACACTATTATCTATTAATAACTGACTATTACTAACTGACATTTAAGGACTAATTTTCTTTGGTATAACATAAACATTGGGGCAGTTCTTAGTTTTTATTTGTTTACCTGTGACAACCCAGCCATTGACTTATATTTCAAAGTACTGAATGAGCTCAGGGTACATTTTATGAGGTTTGTTATAATAATATAACTTTCATTTAATAACAGCTCACTCTTTTCTTGCAAATTCCTGCATGGATTTCAGAGCATCCAGTTGTATTGTGTTTAAAAAAACAAACAAACAAACAACCATTAGACTGACCTCATCCTTTCTGAGCTCTGTCACATTAGGGTTACAGGCTCTGATTTCATTGGGCAAAGTAAATGCTTGCTGTTAAATAATTAAAGGCCTTTTTTTATTTCTTAAATCAGTAGAGAACACTAAAATTTAGGTTCCTTTCTGGCAAGTTTCCCTCCTTTATATCCTGGCATTCCCTCAGGCACTTTAACAGTTCTGAATATTTTCAGTCTTTGGGATTTTATTACTTGTATATTAATATATCTATTTACTAATTCTCTAATTGAAAATATTGTCAGCATCAAGGAATGCTGCAAATAGCAGACCCTGAGCTATGCAGCCATGCTGTCTTCAGGAGTTGGTGTGTATGACTGCAAATCCATCCTTTTCATCACTTTTGGGTCTCACAGTAAGCACTTCAATTGTCCATGTTCAAGAGAGGATGGGAAAATATTTGGGCTGCTTAGCAGCAGGAATTTTATCTTTCCTGTGAAGCTCAGTGATTTAGGAGATCTGAGTGCTATGTTTAGGAAGATAAATAGAAGCTTAGCAGTTTCTTTCTTCTACCTCCCCACCAATATTTGTGTCCATTTAAAGGTGTGAGCCAGACTGAATCTGTGAGGGTGTGCAGAAGTGCTTCATCAGCAGTATTTGGATCAAAACTATGTGGGAGAGTTTGGCAGAGTAGCAGATTTATAACATTATTCCTCTGCTATAATGTTTCCTTGATTAGGATTTTACAAGAACAAAAACCAAAAAATAAAAAGGCATATATTTTAAAAATCACAGCAACTTTAAAAAACACACAAATGTATTTTTAAAGGCATGTAATTAAAAGGCATGAAGCTCCTCTCCCAAAGAAGAAAATCTGTGTTAAACTTAGCTGAAGTTTGGCAGTCTTCAAAGAAGCAAGGTACACATTAAAATATAAAATATTTTCTGTCATTCCACTCTTTGGTTATGATGCACTGGTTAATTATTAATGACTTGTAGTTTCTCTGGGGATGGTCTTTTTCTTTATTTGCATTCCTTAATCTCAAAATAGATGCTTAAATGAGAAGTTCACACTGGAAAAAAAAATTCTGTTTATGAGCAAAAGCCAGCAATATCCTGTTTCAAGTAGTCATAGTTCCTGGAGACTTTGATTTCAGTTTCTCTTGAGCATTTGGGATGCTGAAAAATGGGGCTTCAGGTCACTTCTGCAAACATGAGCTGTGTTCTTAGTTCCTGTTGGTTAAATTGCAAAAGCAGTCTGAAAGCTTTTGTAGTTGACATTAATTAAATCTTAGACTGGGAATTAGGAGTTTGGAGCTTTGCTCCTAAATTGCCACAGACTGGCTTTTACAGCCAGGCATTACCTACCCCTTTTTGGTCTTGTTTAATTTTTCAGGCTTAGCTAATGACTTCCAAATTCCCTGTACTTGCACAGAGTGCTTGGTCCTTAGAGCAGCCTGGTCCATTTTCAGCAGCTCTTCTGAATTATACAGCAATATAATGGTCCTGATGAAAGCAGTGGGGTGGAATAGTAATGTGGTTGGCTTGTGGAGCTCATAGACAGGCTTCCTTTTTGCATGATAACTCCTCCACCATGCATGTTTCATCTTTCTTTCAATCACCTCTTACAATATGACTTTAAAAGAGGTTACATGACCAGCAGTCATGTTTCTCTGAGTGCATGCAGGTAGTGAAGGCATGCTGCTGTAAGATAAAACTTATTTTTGAGAAAATAATATTGGAGTTCATCAACAAGGCTGTTTTAGCTTTGGTATAAGTTGGTGTATTCATTCTAACTATTATAGCCAAGTATAAATTCTGGGTGAAAAGTCCCTTTGTCAAAGATATGTTTTGGAATTGCCTGTTGCAGAAGGTAAAGAAGCAAGAGAAGTATACATTGCAACTATTCTTTGTTAAATATTTTGTTTTTAATACTGAAATATCTTGTGTTTTACTTCCATTTTACACTAAAAAATATTTAAAAGTGACACGTACCAACAACCGTAGGTTAATCTAATTTCTTTTCAATTGACTCTAAAAACAAAATATGACTGAAGGTTTACTTGAAGTATGTGTGGGGTGTGTTCAGGGTTATTCAGGTGTTTCCCAGGAAAATCAAAATCAATTGTTTGCTCATTTTTTATTACATGTTTTTATTATCTGATTAGTCAGATTAGTCTGAGTTTAAAAGACTACCACTGAAACTAGAATAAAAAGGAAGGAAGGAGTAGAAGATGAGGAAGAAAGTGGTGTTTGCTGCTAGTTGCATTTTGCACATACACACACACACACATATATATGTATATATAAGGGGCCTTTTAGCATAGTTACCTAATGATTAAGATCTTCAGGGAGTTCATCCCCCGTGTGTTAAGAAATATGTCTGCAAACCAGACTGACTGTGCTTGTCACACAGGTGAGCATCCATGTTGTGACATGTATTTAAATCACGTTCAAATACACAGAGTGTACAAAGCTGTGATCTTAATACATTGTTGTTTCTTTAAGAAAGTTGCCACATCCATCTACCACTGCAAACCAGACTGCTGTGGAAAGAAAGTTAAAAGTTTCAGAATTGTTTGGTGAAGAATTCAATCAGAATCCAGTAAGAGTTCATGGATGTATTAATTGTTTTGCTATGAAATCTTGGAAAATTTGAGATATTGCATAAGTATCTGAAAAGGATGCTTCTATGCTAATCTAAAATGTTTGGATAGCTTCTGCCTTTAAAATACAAAGTAGCTAAGAGACAGCCCTTCTTGGTCTCACAGGTGTAATGAAGCAAGGCTTTTGGCTGTTGTACCTTGTAAATCAGAGCACATCCCCATTTGCAAGTGTATAAAAATCCCTTATATTATAGCTAACTCATGCTTTCCTCCCCTTCATGTTTAAATAATGTGTGTCATGGGTATCTAGTTCTGCCTTTGGGAAGCCTCTTAATCATTTCTTTCCTCTGAAACAGAGTCCACACTTTAGTTCCCTTGGTTCCATCCCAGCTTGGCTCCCATGCCATGCCCTTGCCTATATTTTTCCATCATAATGGTCCAGGTTATGCTGCCCAAACTTAACAGTATTTTATCAAACACACTGTCCTGCTGACTAAAAAAGATTTGATTTGCTGTGAGGACCCTTGGGCTTTGAAGAACAATATTGTATTTCTTTTCCATACCTACCTTGGCTGTTTTTAAAAAGGAGGCAAAGAAAACTGACCTAGTAGCAGTGCAGGTTTTCCACATATCTGGGGAGTTAAAAAAAGGCACCACTTCCTTTTTTTCTCTTTTTTTCTGTCTTCACTGTTTTCCCAGTAGCCTGCTCTGTTTTTTTCAATAGGTCTTTAGTGTTCAGCTTTCTCCTCCCTCCCATGAGTTTCATGCATGTTATTTAAGGACTGACTTCCAAGTCCCAGAACTTCCTAACAGCTTAGTTGTCAGTAATACAAATTATATTCCCTTTAAAAAATTATTGATGGCAACCCAGAAACAGAAGTTTCATTTTGTGGCTGTTTTCAGATAATTCCTTAGTAATTTCTTTCTTTATGGGATTGACTTAGTGACTTTTGAACTGGCAGAGTGTGGTGATGTTTTTAAAAATACATAAAGCATCTAGGCAAAGTAGCAATGTGGGGCAGCCCATACTGGGTTAAGGGGTGTGGAGGTTCCTTTAAACCCAGTGTTAAGTGCTGTGCAGTTCAGAGTATAAATTGAAAGGGAAGCTGGATTGAAAGGAAACTTGGAATGGGGATACAGACCACTCTAAAGCCAGAAATTTAGTGCTTTATTTCTGTTTCTTCACTGTGTTATAGATGGTTCAGGAGGAGGAAATGACTGGAAAGGTTCCTGCCCTGTATGCAGCAGTGCTGTAGACCCAGAGGGGTCCTCAGGGTGTTGTTCTCTGCTTTTCTACAGGCACAGAGCACTTTACAGATGCTTTTGCAGCAGCACTGACGTGAGGCAGC
Organism: Dicaeum eximium; assembly: GCA_013396995.1. Lineage (NCBI taxonomy): Eukaryota > Metazoa > Chordata > Aves > Passeriformes > Dicaeidae > Dicaeum > Dicaeum eximium. Next base: position 197,432 of record VWZP01002136.1, on the reverse strand, counting down.
TAATGCTGGTTTGCCTGAGGTGAGGTGGGAGTCTGCCTAGCCAGGTGATGCACGTGGTGCAGAGGCAGCAGCACAGATGGAATTGGACTTGCTTAGTTCCTCAAGAGCAATAAGCCACTCCTGTTTCCCCACCAAATGAATCTCAGGCTGTGGTCTCCAGGCCAGGAATCAGAGAGGTGTGATCCCTGGCATGCCTGGAGCTGTGGTGCAGGGTGGACAATGATTCTGTTGTGTGTCCATACGTGGGATGGCTGCCGAGTTCCCTGCATCCATCGGCGCTCTGACCCAGCCCGCCACATCTCAGATGCCAGTGGAAAAGGAACAAGTAGGAAGTGAAGTTGTGTTTCTTGGTCAGTAGAAGAGCTCAAGGACCTGGTTTCAGCCTCATTTCATAGAAAGCAGCTGGATTCCTCAAAGCAGCCATCCTAGATGAGACAGGAGTCAAATTGGGGAGAAAGATGGAAGGCTTTCAAGTAAGAAGCAAAATCTTGGTTGTACATGTTAAATGTACACCTTCTCCTGCCTCCCCTTATTCTCAGTAACATAAAGAGCTGCTAACAGCCAAAAAGAACCATAATCCCTAATTCACTTTATAAATCTGGCCCTTCACTATTCATAAATAACACCCAAGCAAGGCTTTATAAGGAATGTGTTCCACCAGTTTTTAATAAAAACTGAGACCATAAATGTGCAACCCATGGCAAAATTTTTTGTCAGCTGTCACTGCTACAGACAACTCAGCAGGTAGAAATGTGGCTCAGTGGTTCCATCCCTGATCCTCTCTAGCTGGAAGAATTTTGCTCATTTATAAATGTGTGGACAAACTCCAAATTCCCTTAGGAAGAATGAAGTGTAATTGTAGGAAAGCTTCCTTGCTCACAGCCTAAGGCACCTCAGGCAGTGGCTTTTCCTACGTACTTGGGCTATGTACAACTAAACTCCTCCAGGTTGTCTGCAAGTCCTTTCTTTTTTCTCATACACTAATTGTGTCCAGCAAAGCCTTTCATCCCTTTTTCTGGAATTTCTCACTTAATTCACTTGTGCCTTTTCTGTCCTTCCTCTTGGCTGTCCTGAAGCTGAACTGTGGTTGTTCCTGGAAGCTGAGCAATATTTATATGGTTTCTACTTAACTGTGTATGTTTTAGATATGTTCAACTGAACTAGAAGCCAGTCATATTAAAAAATAAAAGTCATTTATGAAGCTGGGAATTAGAGCCTTTTAAAATGTTAAATCAAATCCCTGTTCAGAAAGGGATGGAGTAAATATAATTTCATAACCAAAACCCAAGGGTTGAATTTTTTCCACCATTTTTTAAAGGGTGTTCTCCTACTTCCTTGCAAGAGAGATTATATTTCTTTTCCACAAGAGAGAGAGAGTGTTTGTCTATGGCAGTGTTCAAGGATTTTAATGATCTAATCATTAGACAACATGATATGTGATGGGACCTCTTATTCCTCTTGGGTCATCTTACAGAATTTTTCCTTCATTCTTTGCACATTTAATCTTCTATTCATTTTGACTGAGAATATCTCTTTCAGATGTGTTTAAGTCAGTATTTGTCTGTTCTAGAAAGCACAGGCAAATTTACACGAATTTACTTTGAGCTTGTGTTATCATCGCTAGGGTGAAGTTCTGATATCTCCTTTTGGTCCCCGAAACAGATGAAACTTTTGGATGCTGGTGGTTGGTTTCTCCAGAGAGGTCAGTGCAGTGTTTCAAGGGGGCAGGGTGGAGGCTCATCTGAAGGATGGTGTCTCCCTCTGAGAAGCTTTGAGGTGGTGCAGTTTCATGTGGTGCCTCAGAAAAGTTGTATCTGGATGGCAGAGGAGTTGACTTCTAAGTTATCCACAGGTGAATTGTCTGAATTTTTGCAGTACTTTGTTTTCCTCAAAGACTCCAGAAACTGGAATTTTATGTGAGACTGGCAGCTTTTATTTGAAAATATGCCATGACATGTTTTTAACTGTTGCCCCCTTCCCATCTACTGCAGAAGAAACACGTGAAGGGAGAAGCATAAAAAAGGACATGGAGGCAACTAAAACAAGCAAGCATCCCATTACTTTTTTATACTTTAAATCCTTACTTTTTAAGCCTGCTGTGTATATTCTTGACAGTGGGCCCAAGGTCTGTGAGCTGGGTGCTGGCAGCACTGCAGATGCCATCCTGCCCCGTGCATCATCCTGCATTCTCTGTGTTAATCTGACACCCAAGTGTTTCAAACCAAAGGGACCATTATCACCACCTGCAGATCACAAATAAAAGAACTTAGCTCAGTAGTTCCTGCACTTACCATAACTGTGTAATGGAAGGGCTGTTAACATAGAGGTGAAATACAGACCATGACTGTTTGGGCTTGGAGTAGGAAAAGTGAGCAAATCCTTTGCATAGAGACTGGACTGTCACCTGTATATATTCCTGTGAGCCAAATGTATGCATTGGAATGTGTTTCTACTGGAAAGTGTTTTTCCTAGAGCTGTAAAATGACATATAAAATAGGATTGTATTGCATAAATGGAAACATTAGGAGGCTTAGAAAGTCGTTTGGCAAGCAGATGTGTGGAGTTCTATTTTATAGATCTTGCCAATGTTATTAGGAAGCTGACATCTAATGAAACTTAATTCCATAACATTAAAATACTCACTTATTTGCTATAGAAAAAGCCTGAGGTTGTGAGAGAAAAGGGTGGAGGGGAATGCTCCTGGTCACTAGGCAACCTGTTGCCACATTTCTACATTAGTGCAAATGAGACATTTACCAGGTGAGCATGGATGAAATATTGTGATTGCTGGGGGAACTTTCAGCTTGAAGGAATTATCATATGGGGATAAAATACAAAAAGAATGGCAATGAGAGCATTATTCATGCAATGGGGAAGGAAAGCTGTGACACATTAAATTCTTAAAAGCTGCAAAGCTCTCTTAAGGGTTCCAGCCAGGCAGCTACTCCTGCCTATACTGCAGAGGGCAATGTTAGTTCTGGTCTTGTGGGGGGCAGGCTGCATAACAAAAGCTGGCCACACAAGGCCTGAAGATGCTGCAGGTGAAAAGAAATAGAGAATTGACTTGCTTTAGCAATGGGAAAGTCCCTGAGCAGGAGGTCTGGTTTGAAATGGAAGCAAACTGAGCTGAAAGCTAGTAAGTACTGTGAGGGGGTTTGACCCAACATTTCACAGAATCACACAATGGGTAAGATTGGAAGGGACACACCTCTCTCAGCAGCCTGATCCAGTGCACAGTTACATGCACAGTAAAGAAAGATGTTCCTTATGTTCAGGTGGAATTTCCTGTGCATCACTTTCTGCCCCTTGCCTCTTGTCCTTTTGCTTGGCACCACCAAGAAGAGCCTGGCTCCATCCTCTTGTCACCTTCAGGTACTCACAGACATTGATGAGGTCCCCTCCCAGTCATCTCTGCTTGAGGCTGAACACACCCAGCTCTCTAAGCATGTCCTTATAAGAGAGATGCCCTTAATTAATATAAGAGGTCCCTTAATTGTCTTTGTCACACTCCACTGGACTCACTCCAGGAGCTCCCTGTCTCTCTTGACCTGAGGAGGCCAGAACTGGACACAGCATTCCAGGTGAAACCTCACCAAGCTTGAGCAGAGTGGCAGGATCACCCCTGCTGTCAATACTCTCCCCAGTTCACCCCAGGACACCATGGGCCTGCTTGGCCACCAGGGCACAACTGGCTCATGGATGGCTTGCTGGCCAGCAGGATTCTGCCAAGAGGATCCATGAAGAGGCTAACATTAGCTCTCCTGAAGTCCATGGCTGTAATCTTATTTGCTTCCCTCCTCCCTCCCGAATTCCTGCTGAGCTCCACAATCCCATGGTCACTGCAGCCAAGGCTGCCCCCAACCTCCACATCTCCAGCAAGTCCTTCGCTGTTTGTTAGTATGAGGTCAAGCAGCCCCTTGCTATTTCCTAGCAAAATTTTTATTTTAAAGCCACTGAACTGCTTGAATAGATATATTTTTGTTCATTTTCTCCTAGAAGCACTGTTTTAATTTAACCAATGCACGCCCATCTTCAAAGGCTGAGAGCACATTCCTTTGTAGGTAGAAATGTCCAAATCTGAGTCTGATTTTAAAAAGTTAAAAAACACAATGCCTGGTTTGTCAAGAATACGCAACTTTCCAGTACAGAAGGAAGGATTTATTGTAGTTGTGTAGATTATTTCTGTAACTTCTGGGTTTTGTGGCTCATTCTCAACTTGCTACAGATAACACTCCACACTATCATGCATTTGTTATATGCTCCTTTGTGTATCATTTTGATGATTACACGGTGATAGCAGATTTTCAGTAGCATTCACATATTAATAGCATTTATACTTATAAATAAATCCAGGCCCATGAAGAAAAATGTCCATGAATTTTCTTCTTTGTCTACTTGCAAATGGTGCAGTAGTTACTAACCTAAACAGTATCTTCTAAATTAAATTCCTCTTGTGAGAACACATTATTTACTGGCATTTAAATTTCATCATGCTGTTTTCATATAGTCTTTACTCCGTTTACATTTGTTTGCATTGGTGCCAAAAACACTTCTTCAGAGATCCACAGTGCTTAACAGCTTTGGATGGCTGGCATAACTTTAGCTTGCAAAATTAGTATTTTTCTTCTCTCCTCAAACATGAGTCTGATTTCAATTTCTCTGCTGTGGATCCAGTGTTAACCAAATAGCACACAAGCTCAGAGATGTATTTTTTTAACATGCAAGAATGGGAGCCACAGCTCTGAGCATTTAAAACACTTTTGCTGGGAGTAACCATGCAATATTTTTTTGTGGCTTTCATCTCTTCAGAAACATGTCCCCTACCTGTTTTGGTTTTTTGGGGGTTTTTTTTGGTTTTTTTTGTTTTTTTTAAGGAGGATTAAACTATCCCTTTCCTATTTCTCGGGAAAGTGTGTGCATGCCTGTAACCACTCATACTCTGCTATATCCAGAGTTACAGGATAGGGGAAAAGGGTTTTACTCCTTCCCTCTGTGTTCCACATAGCTGCCTTTGTTCTCTGTAGTGATGAAAAAACACCTTGCTCTGCACCTGCAGTGATATGGCATCTCCCTATTTCCTCTGAAGGCAGAGGACACTGCCAGATGTGGTGTGTGGCACACCCTGTGAGCTCAACCTTCTTGCCATGACATCTGGACTGACATGCCAGGGAAGGAGGGTGGCACTGACTGTGGTACCTGCTGGTCCCATCATCTCTGTGGCTGTGCCTGTCCTCTTCTTCTGTAACTCAACTGCTTTATCTGCTAGCTGTCATCACCCCAAACTGGCAAGGAGACCATCAGCAGTGGAGAAGTCTTACTGCTGCCAGGTGTTTGTTTGCCTCCAGCAGAAACATGTTTCTGAGGGAAGTTCAGTGGACTGTTCCAGAGAATGGCTGAATAAACAGTGATAGAAACAAGAACTGGTATAAAGTAATTAGCATTAAAGCAATTTAAGAGCCTGGATGGAAACCTTCTACCTTAATTTAGTATGAGAATGTACATTTAGAAGGATTTCCAGGTAGAATCAAGCTCTTAAGATGGGATAAAGTGTTGACAGAGCTTAAAAATAAGAGGAGAGCTTCATAGTTAAGGTACTTAGCTGAAGAGGTACCAGTTGATTGGTTTGATCTGTCACTGCCTAATTAGCTTTATATTTAAAGTAGAAAATAAAATTCAAGTCTGCCTGTGAGGCAAAAATCCCAGTTCTACGAAGAAAACAGGTCAGAAATTGGGCAGGTGAGATGGAAAGAGGGATGGAGCCTTAGCAGAGGAACTGGAAATGTGCTAGACACTACAGACAATGAAGCCAAGGAAGCTTCATGGATAATGAGAAAATTACTATCCTGTGACAGTTCCTTACTGAGAAGGTTTGGGAGGGGGGCTAGCTGAAAGCACTGCAGAGATACATCCCCATAAATGGATTATTCTATGTTGTCAATCATGTTGGGTTTATGCTTTACCTGTGAAGTAGAAATGCACTGCTGTGACCAGATTCAGGACACTTGATGAGTGTAGAACAGGCTTAAAATATTCTGGCAGTTCCTGTGTCGAAAAGCATGTGAGCCAAATAGAAAATTAAGCTTTGTCAAGTAATTATGAGCATTATTATTATGGTTTCAACAAAACAGAGATGGCTTATTCAAGATGCGTTTTAAACACAGCATAAATCTATCTTTCAAATCTGGGTTGCAAATACCTGATAATACAGTATCTAATCCAGTCAGTTCTTAATTTAAGACTATTTTCAAGTCTGAGCATTCAGGAAATCTTCATGACAGATTTCTGGTGGAATCCTGACACTCCTATTTCTCATCTCTAGGCCCCACAGATGATGATAAATCTTTCTCAGAATTCCCTGTTCTGCAGCCTTTATCCAATAAGCTCTGGCCCTTGCATGAACCCCACATTGGTGAAGAGGTCTGTTCTCTTCTTGAGTTTATTGGAGGATCAAGATTTAATTTCAGGAAATGTGTGTTTTTCATTTACTTTATAATATGGGAAGGGGCTAGGTATATTCTACCTGCCTTTGAAAATCCTATTCAAATGATCTGCTTGGGCAGCCCTAAAAGCTCAGCATGTACAAACAGGAGTTCAGAACTTCTGAGAGGTTGAAAGCTGCTGCCCTGCTCTGTTAATCCTTTAATCGCTGAGCACAGAACATCTGAGCACTGTTTCCCAGCTGCTGATTTGAACTACAGAGCAAAACTCTTAGATCCCCCTGAGACCTGTATCTATGGAACTGAAACCATCACCATCCAGGAGCAAATATATTCTGAATTATTAGTTTCACTTTTTTTTCCTACGTGACCTGAGAAGTGTTACAGTTCTATGTCTTCACTGAATATTTTCAAGATGTTCCCAGTTTCTCAGCACTAAGGGTGCTAATATTAATCACTCCCTCTTAGCAGCTCCTCTTTTCCATCCCTTTACAGCTGTTTTGGAAGTAATTCCTCTCCCAGTTTTATTACATTGAAGTGCTTGTCTTCAGTTCATCATGCAGAAGTTGCTCTCTGTTCAGTGTACTGCATTGTCTCTAGGTAACATCATTAGCTCAGACTTTGCTACTGTCTATATCAAATTGGGGGAGGGCAGGAATTGAAACAGAAAGGTTTCCTTTCTTATCAAGTTCTTTTTCATCAAATTACTTCAGCTTAAATGCAGGCAGCAAGGATTGTCCATCCTACAGATTATATGACTGTGGTCAGGAAAAAAAAAACATTCTCAGCTAAATTCTAGTTTTCCTCTCATTTATAGAATCACTGAAAAATAAAAAGCCAGCAGTAGCATACAGGAGGTTTCTGCTTCCTGGATCTGAGGACAGGCTATAGGACTGGGAACCAGATGTTATGGGGCTCCTCTTCCTCATCTCCTTGTTAAACCCTTCATTTTTGCTGTACCCTAGAAAAAGAAACTCAAATGAGAGGTCTCGTATCTTCTGCTCAGACATTACACTCTTCTTCCCAAAAGCAGAATTTTGCTTTTTGGTGGACTAGATTGAAGGAAGAGGAGGAGGAGTGGCTCTCTCCTTCATAAATGTTCATGGTGCAAGAAAGCTGTCATTCCAGTCCATGCTATATGGAATTCTACATTTTCCCAAGACTTATCTGATCCTTCCAGTTTTCTCACTTGTGTGTTCCCAATTCAGAGTCAGCTTCACATGGCACTGCCTATCTCTAGGTGGCCCAATAAAGGGACAACAGCTTTCTTCTAGAACATAGATAATGCAGGGGTTGCCTCTTCTCTACATCCCCAAGGATGTGCTGACACTCATTCCTCTAGAAAACTGCTCAAGAATAAATTTAGGAATTTAATTTTGTGTTTAGGAAGTCCATTGCCCCTTAAAGTAGCCGTAAAATGCTGACTTTAGCAAGTGGTATAATTTTGCAGCAGAGATTTTTTTCTGAGATCCGAGTTGCTGCCTTGGTCATGGGTGATTTCAGTTCCAGTGACAAGTGTACAAAGCCTTTCTTTTGGAGAAGGGGAAGTTTTCATTGTATTTTGAAAAAATAAAAGTGTCTGCACCTGCTTGCAATGTGCTGTCTGTGAGCATCTTAGACAATAACATGTTCTGCCCTTTATTTTCTCAGGCAGTGCTTGCTAACTTGTGAGGGATAGGATACTCTAAGGGAAAGCACTTTTATTTTTTTGGGTCACTCTTATGACTGCTTATTTAGGAAGGCTTTATGGCACCTGTGACTTGACAAGTCTGGCCATATTTGAGGAGTGCTATTCAGTAGTAGTAAGGGTCAGTTACTCTATTCAGCTTTTAGCACAGAGCCATTGTGTCAAAGGTCTTCATCCTAAGAACAAGTGGTGTGAGCTCCACATGGTTTTCACAGCGAGCTGGCTTTTTTTGCATCAACATCTCCAGGTTTTAAATTGTGACCAGAAAGAGAGTCTTAAAGTGTTTAGACTACTCACCTTCATGACCTTAAGTATCATATCAGCTGTGTTGTGTATGTGCTGTTCATTCAATATTTATGTATTCTGTCCATCCACTGGAAATTTGTTGTGGATATGCAATAATATACTTCAGTCTTGGCACAAAAATTGTATGCTCAGTGCTCCTTATATAGCAGTGTGAGCTTTACAAAATAGTAGGTTTATCTGCATTAATATGTTGTTCTATGACAGTGCATCTCTGAAACAAAGGGGCTAAATATTTATCCTTCATTTTGAGACACTTTGGTGAAGGTTTCTTAAGGGAGTAAAACAAAGAAATTCAAAACAGATAATGTACTGTTCTGTAGAGCTGTAAATTAAATTCTCTCTCCTGGCTGGGTGGTAGGCAAAACATATGTATTCCTGTGGGTAACATGTTTTTCCTACTGTTGGGAACAGCAGCAACACTGCCCAGCATGCTGCACTGGTGCTGTGAGCCCACCAAACTTTTGTTCAGTTTGGCAGCTGATAAGCATCTTGTCAGTTTGGGCACTGATTAAAGTTATTCACCACTTGCAGCCTTAAAACCCTGCAAGCTATGCTGGTGTTTCCTCCTGCAGGATACTTGGCCTTTGTTTCTCTAAGTGCCAGAGGCTGGGCACAAGGAAAAGTGCCATTTAGGTTGGCAACTAATGTATGTTATTCCTATGGGGTCTCAGAAGGGAAAGCACAAGATGCTAATGAGAATATTTCCTGTCAGACACAGACTGAATTTAATAGAGATTATGGACTGTGAGGCCAGAAGGGTGCAGAGCTGTGTGGAGCTGCTGCATGAGAAACAGATGTGGTTGTGGTTTTATACCCTGCGTGCGATTTGGACAAAGAGAGATTTGTGCACAGCTTGACCCAAAATTGAAGGGAAGCAGTTGTATGGACAGGCTCTCCCACGGAGGGGAGAAGTGGATGTGTGGTCAAACACGGCTCCCCTGCAGCAGCAGCAGTGTTAGAGCACACAGCCAGCACATGCCCTCACCCCTGCTGCCCAAAAAGATTAACTCACATTTTGACAGGAGACCTGTAGAACAGATTTGCCCAGCCCTTGTCCACCTCTTACAGGGAGAGTCAGCAGCTGGCCCTGGGGATGCAGTCCTGCAGAGATCAACCCAAATCCCAGCTGTGTGTCCTCCCATGCCCCAAAACCATAATGGAACTGCACAGGTTTGAGAGGGGATCAGTGCAGCATTAATTAAGGCCACCAGTCCATGGCAGCAGTCTGCCACTGGGTTTCATGGGACTTCTTTGGCCAAAAAAAGTATCTGCTCTTCCTGTTTTCTTTTCCCAGCCTTATGGCGCTGTTGTTTCTGATCATAGTGTTTGTTTGAAAGGATGTACAAACAAACAAAGGCCCTGTTACATCTTCTCACTAATTCAGTTTTTTAAAAAAAGGGAAAAAAACCAATATTCCCACCTCAACGAATTTATTAAAAAGGTACATAATTTCTTTTTTACCTTTTTTTTTTTCTAGGACTTGTGGTAAACATAGACATTCCTCTTTCCTCCAGTCTCTCCAGACAGAAGCTATTTCTTAAGTAAGACAAATAGGGCGTAGAGGCAGATTTAAAATTATTGTTGCTACTATGTTAACAGAAATTTTCTTTATGTTTGGCTTAGTAAATAAAATTCATGGTAAATTGTAAAAATAATTACATTGAATTGAAGAGTTGTAGTCACAGAACTGTCATTCATTTCTCTGGAGACAGTATGACCCTAAAAGCTCCTACTGTGGCTTGCACAAAAATCATGTTTTTGGTGAAAAGTTAGTGTATGGACTTGGGTAGTTGTTGACTGTTCTGCTTAGCAGTGTCATTGCTATGCTGGCTAGCTTGTAGATTTGGTGGGGGGAGGGATGGGGCTCTGTTGTTTAATACACTATAAATAACATCAAATGGGATGAAATGGTGAGCTCTCTTTTACTCTGCATACCACCTGGAAAATGAGATCTATTAATACTATCACAAGATACCATCTCTCCCCTGAACAGCAGTCAGAAGGAACAGCTGTGTGTTATTTCTGCCTCGGGTTGGAGCTCATTTCAATAAGCTGAGATTGGCTGCATTTTCCAAGACTCTGCTATCTGGCTCATTTGTAACAGCCATTCTTCAGAGCTCTTGCATCTGTCAAACCTCATACAAATCCTCCCCTAGAGGAAGCAGATGTTAGAAAGTTATAATTTAGATGTTTGTTTTGCCTCTTAGAAGAAATCTGGACAGCAATCACTGTGGTCTGTTAAACATCATTAGCAAAAGCAAATTGTTGATGAACCTGTACTGGTTAGCAAATGATTTTTGTAACAACTTTTCACCTCAAGAATTAGAGCAAGGGGAATAAAAAGGTAATTTACCATTACAAACATCTAGAACTGACTAAGCTATAGATTCACCCACAGAGTTGGAGGATGGTGCCTGTTATAATGCTATAAATGTGTTGCTGGAGTCATTAGTGGTGTAGACTAAATGGAGAAATCCAGAAGGTTCTGTCACCAGTGTTAGATGTGTGAGCACCTTCCAGAGAAGACCTTCCCTTCAGTTTTCAGGTTGGCTTTTTGGCCATCTGGTGCTTATTTTAGTGGTTGTCCTTTCCTGAGGAGTTAGAGCAGATAAGAGCATCTGCCTGGCAGCCTGAGGGACTTGTTGTTATTCCAATGGTCTGCAAAGCTCAGAAAGGAGATATGGGCATTTTTTGTTGGGCCTTGGATCGGGGAGCACGGGCTCCAGTTGTGTGCGTGTGTTCTCAGAGCTTGTTCTCTGTGTGAACCCTGTCATGTTGGTTTGCTTTTAAAGGTCATGGGGAAAAAAAATAGCAGGGAGCAGGGGGTGTCTGCTAATCCTGACCTGGCTGCTGCCCTTGGGGGTTAAGCAGATGAACAAAGAGGTATTTGTTTCAGCTAGCTGGAGTTGGGCACTGCAGGAAGCAGGATGGATTCTCTGCTGAGGCAGGTTAAGAGGGATGAGGCTTTTTTCATGCATTTGCCAGGTTTTTTACCAAATCAAACTCTTAACAAGAAACATGAAATGCAGGAGAGGTTGCACCTAATTTGTCCTCTGGCAGATGTAACACCTTGTTGTGTACTTCTGTAAATATCTAGATGATGTAAAAAACCCAAAATGTGTTGAAGTAGCACATTCTGCTCTGTCTGCAGTGAAGTACATGCATCATGGATTCATTAAAAAGCAGATGCTGCACACACAACCTGATTATTACACTACCTCTGCACTTCAGGCCTTGGAGTGCTGAGGTAGGGTCACGGGGCAGATTTTAATGAATCTAAGAAAAAAAAGGTCCTTTAACTCATGTCTCCTAAAATACCACACTGTTGTTGAATCTGATCTTCTCTAGTTTTGCTTTTTAAATCTTAGAAAATAAAAAAGCTTTTCTCCAATAACACAACCTGTATTTTTTCTTAAAATAAGGATAAAATGTTCTGTCTGTTCACATGCTGAATTATCATTGACATTTTTCAAAAATAATTATGATCTATGGCATACTTCATTCTTAATTAACAAAAAAGGAGTTGCTGCTATTAACTGCCAACACATTTTGATGTGGGGAAAATTGATTATCCGTGCTACAGGAGATGAACAGGTCAGATTTTCAGTTGAGATAGACTGTCAGAACTGCAGCTGTTTCTCTTGTCCCTATTTTAGACTTAATACTAAAATAATGTTAAAAGAATCTTTTGTCAATAAAAGTTTCTCTGATGGATGAGAAGTGAGGCTAAAAGTGAATTGGGTAGAATCTACTCTGTTTTGTTTTGTTGCATAAGTCTGAGCAAGCTACTTTAACCTCTCCCAGTCCGGGATTTCCACTCCCCAGCCCCTAATCCTCTCATCTAATTAGGCAGAGCTCTTTTGGACAGAGTTTATGGTGCATCTTTCAGGGTTCTCTATCCCACTGCAGTTATCCAGTCACCAGCAGTCCCTCAGGCTGGGACTGATCATGGTAATTCCAGAACTCAGGAGTTGTCTCCCCAGGGAGATGAATGATGCAGGTGCAGAGGCTGTTCTGGTCAGGCACAAACTTGGTGTCCCACACAAAGATCCATCATGGAGCACCCTGGTAGTTTTTGTCCTACCATAGCCGTCTGAAGCTTTTCCAGTTGCTGCCTTGCAGAGCAAGAGTGCTTAGGACTGTGCAAAACTCTAACCCCACCCAAATTGTTTGTCTGTGCTGGTTGTGAAGATTAATTGTCCCATGTGCAAGATCTGTGCACCTAAAATTGACTTATTTTACTTTGTTCCCCCTTCAGTTCCAGTTACAGATGATACTATTACTTCCCTGAGAGATTAAAAATCTCTTCTACTTCAGGTTATTTGCTTCCTATATTGGCACTCAGACATCATGATCAATTCACTTTACATACTATCTGGTATTTTACCAGTTTATTATTCCTGAAATGTGCTTGATGAAGAAAACTGTCAATATAGGGTATCTATTGGCAGAATGGATTGACAAAACTTTTAATGCTTCCTGGAGTCTGTCTACATTTTCTTGATGGCAGAATTTATTTTTTTTTAGTCTTTCAAATATCCCTTGTAGGTGCATATTGCACTCTGCAGCATCCCAGAGCTTTAGAATCATGTGGGATTGAATTCTAGGAGATCACCTCATTTATAAATTTATCTTTTAAGCAGAGAAAATTAAATCATAGCATTTTGGTTTAAACTGTTTATCTTGATCTTTTGTTTTGTTTTTTTTTTTCTTTCTTCCCACTGGAAGGAGAATATTCTTCTGCATTATTAAAGACATCTGGGTCCCAAAAAACTCTTTGTATCACACAGCAGGGCTGGATAGACCTTTGTTCTGTAGACTGTCAGCTGGAAGGTGTAACATCTTTCATGGCTGGTGAGATGGGAGGCAGGCAGGAGAAGGTGATCAAAAATCTGAATGAATTAATGATTCCCAAAGGAAATAAGCCAAGAAAGGCTTAAAGCTGTAGAGGTGCAAATATGCAGGAAGGATAAATGTGATTAAATAAAGCTCTGGCACTCCTGTGAAATAAGTTGAATCTTTTCTGAGGCAGAGGTTTTGCACAGCCTCCAAAGGTCCACTCGGATAATGCAGAAGGCACAAGCAAATAACTTGAGGAAAGCATTTCCTCTTAAACATGGGTTAAAAGGACAAATTAGAGTCAGGCTTGGCCTCTGGTATTGCTGCCAGGTAGGTGTTTGTAAACAGTGAGCACTTAGCAGAATAAAGGCATCTTTCCTAACAATATGGCTACATTAACAAAGAAAAGGATATGTGACTGTAATGCTGGTAAATCCTTACCAACCCTGTGCATAAGGGGTTGATACTCTAACATCTGTATTAAGACCCTGTTGGCATTGTTTGTGTGTTCCTACAGCTGTACAGCTTGTTTGGCTTCACAGACTCCCTGATCTTCTTTATCCAAGATGGGCTTTAATCTGCTCTGGAAAACTCAATTCTAATGCCCGGGTAACTATCCAGTGCTGAGCTCTGGGATGGGTGTGAAGTCCCAAGGGCTTGTATTAGCCATTTAAGGACAGAGACACATGTCCTTAAATGGGACACACATGGGCTTGCAGTGTGGCTAACACATGCTAGGAACAGCAGATTGTGGCTAAGAATTTGGTATTGAGGGCTTAGTGCAACTATGTGTGAGCTCCCTCAGTCACCCTTCTGTATGCATTGCCCAAAAGATTGCATCTTGAGAAGCCTTGAGAAAACTTGCCTGTGCAAAATGAGAGGCTTTTAGCTAGAAACAAAAGGAAATAGTCTGTCCCTAACATAAAGATTGTTTTGATTATTTAAGCATGTTGTGTTCAGGAAGCAATTTTCAGCTTCATTTAACGTGCCAGTCAAAGAGGAAATTGTGGGTGATAAGTGCTGATACTGTCAAGCTTAACTGTCTGACTGAATTGGGGTCCAGGTGTCTGTTTCAAGACTTAGTTCTCAGTTAGCAAAGTGCATGTTCCTCCATGTACATAATTGGTTTGTTGTTTATATGTCTTAAGCAATAGGAACATCAGCTCTCCCTCCCTGGGAAATGGTTTGCAGAAAAAAAGCTTTATTTAGTGTTAAGCTGTATGCATCACAAGCTCTCTGAAAGTCTGGTTCCCTTAACATGTCTTTCAGCAAAAGAATAATTTTTTCCCTCCTTTTGCAAAATGCATCCATCTGGCTGCACCAGTGGGAAATCTGCAGAGTGCTGTAGGGTTCAGCAAGAAACTATCCAGTGTTCCCAGGGGAGGAGCACTCTGCAAAAGCAGTGCAGCAAGGAATGTGCAGTTGAACCAACTGCGTTATCAGTGCAGTTTTGTTGTGGAACAGCAGCAGTTTTCCACCAAGAGTTAGAACCATTGCATTGTGTGCTGTTTGTTTATTTGTTCTTCCCAGCAGCCTGCTCCAAAAACCTCAGTACTGTTAGATTGTGATTACAGTAAAAAGCAGCAGCAAGCAGGGTCTGGTTACTGAATGTGTTCCTCTAATCAATATCAAGGTCCTGTTATGCTGTTATTGATTATGCAATGCACTGTAAGGGACAGGTCCTCAGCCAGAGTCCTCACAGGCAGCAGAACTGGAGCAGTGACTTGACCACCTTGATGCAACAGGCAGAGCCAGGACCAGTGTACAGGTGCCTTGGAAAGCAAAGAGCTTCTGGCTTCTCATTCTGTCTTCTGCTTTCTGAGAATGTGCTCTGCTGCAGATGACCCAGTAAAATGCACAGGGCCAAGGTAGGGAAATGAGCAAACTTGTGCTTTTTCATCCAGGAATGAGTCCAGAGCAAGCTGGAGGTCAAAAACCGTTTTTACAGGAAAACTCAGCCAAATCATTGCAAATGCAAGCAGATGAATGAAACCCATGACATGTTTTCTGGCATGTTGTAAGTCTGTGAAAGTACTCAGTATGCCAAGTTAATAAAACTTGTTAGGACTTTGTTCAGCTCTCAATAAAAAGTCATGAGTTCAATTTGTTACTTGACATTTTTCAAATAATACGGCTGCTACCTCAAAGTAGAGATCTAATAAGTATGAACCTGGTTTTTAAATGTATTCTGATATTCAGGTCTTCATTTGATAAATTAAATAAGTCACCATGTTATAGAATTTAGGTGGAATTACTATTTTTCCTGAAGAGACTTCAGTGCCTTGGGGCAGTTGGTGAGGGAATCAGGGGCATAGTTTATTTTTTTTTTTCTATTCTTCCAGGTGCAGGTAGTGATATTGAAGGAAACAGATGGTTTCAGATCCCTGGACAGTTAATATATTAAGACACAGCTCCATGCTAAAATTTTTGTTTTCTTTGATAAAGGGATGTCCTACAGGACACCAGGCTTGCTGAGTTCAGACAGGTTTCACCTCTGTCAAAGGGGAAAAATGGTCTTTAGTCAAAGAATAGTGGGGCTTATTGATAGGGCTTTGAATTAGATGCAACAGGGGAGGGGGATATCAGGTTTAACAGTGATAAGGTGTGGGACAGCATGGCATGCCACTCAGCTCAAATCTGATGCTTGCTCTGAGTTACAGAACCCTGTGTCTCTGTTGAGCTGTAAGTCAAGTCTTGCACTGATGCTTAAGCAATGCATTAGCTTAAGTTTATCAGGGTAATATTCAAGTTTTTCCTTGTTGCGAGGAAGAACCAGTGAGGAAGGAAACCGTATTCTTTGGATTTTTGGCTTAATTTGAAATGAGCACTTGAATTTTCTGATTTTATAGGATGTATTCAGAGGTATTTTGCTAGTGATTTTGTTCCTTTCATCTCATGGGTGGCTAGAGGGGTCAGATCAAGGAGATGCCAAATGTAGCATTACCTTAATGAGGAGTGTAGTGAACACCCCTGTGTCTGGTGCCTGTCCAGGGGAATTCCCTACACCTGTACCTCTTCAATGCCTCTGTGCTGCCAGGCAGCGAATTAGAGCTTTCTGATGAGGCTCTCAGTAAATATAATTAGATCAGGTACCCCAAAGGGAAAGGCTTTCTCATTTTTTGGATAAGAAAGGCAGTAGGACTGTCTGTGAGGCTGGATAATAAATTATTAATTATTATTATTTGCATTGTTATTACATACTTGCTAAGATCCAACCTCACTACCTTGCACTGATATCAGCAGGCTTTTTTTAAGCAAGTAGACCTACTTAGGTCCATGTGACTTCTCCTGAGAGTAAGACTTTGCACAATCTGATGTCAGCACTTTAATAAATTAAGTCCCACAAACAAAAATATGTTTCCTGTTTGCAGGTACTGAACCTATGTACCAGATCCATGTCAGTGGGGAAATATGCCTGTCATTGAGCAAATGTTCTGGTCAGCAAAGCACAAGGATTAATGATGCAAAATACTAGATGAATGAGTATTATAAAAGCTGCCAAAGCTCAGACTCCCATATCAGTTACATTTTACCTTACACATCCCCTTGGTGCAGCAGTAAATTATTAATGCTGAAAACTGTTATTTCATTCATGAATAATTGAATATGGCACTGGATGGGTGATGAGGAGATAGTTTACAGTGTAAGAAACAAAGGCAGTGGTTCCTGTTGATCCAAGATGCTCTACATGCTAAGCAGGAAAAACCCTGGATCATCTGTTGTGCACCTAGTAGGCAAGAACGGAATGGATGGATCCTGGAGCCCTTCAAAGTGCATCTGGCCTGTGCTGCTGAGTGATACCAGAAGCAGTATCTGCAGAGACAGTTTCAAGGAGTGGGATTTAAGGTGTGAAACCTCAGAGGGAGGGAGTTTGTCTCGGCTCAGTATTGCAGAGCGCTTTCTCTGCGAAGGGTCGAAAGAGGAAACTCCATTTGCACCATCAGACATGGGAGCCAGAAGGAGGAGTTGCCTGAGCTCTGTGACAGCGACCTCAAATTGCCAGGAGGGGAATTTGGAGCACCCTGGAGCTTTCCTTGAGTGCTGCAAACTGCAACTGCTCTCTGGAGAACACTTAACTTTCCAGGGATCTCAAACGTAGATGCCCCCAGACTGCTCCTCAAAACTCTGCCTCGTTCTTGCTTTTGTTGTTTGCAGTCGTTTTCTGGAGTGGCTCAGGGAACAGAATCACCCTCCCTTCAGACACTGATAGACATTGATGAGGTCCCCCCTCAGTCATCTCAAGGCTGAACAGGCCGAACACTCTCAGCCTTTCCTCATACGAGATGTTTCCGTTCCTTTATCGTCTTTGTCACACTCCACTGGACTTGCTCCAGGAGCTCCCTGTCTCTCTTGTCCTGAGGAGCCCAGAACTGGACACAGCACTCCAGGTGAGGCCTTACAAAGGCTGAGTAGAGGGGCAGGATCACCTCCCTCGAGCTGCTGTCATTGCCCTTCTTAATGCAGCCCAGGATACCATGGGCCTGCTGACCACCAGGGCTCCTGGATGGCTTGTTGTCCCCCAAGGACCTCCAGGTCCTTCTGTACAGAGCTGCTTTGCAGCAGCTCAGCACTCAGCTTGTGCTGGTACCTGGGGTTGTTCTTCCCAAGGTGCATGACCCTGCCTTTGCCTCTGTTGAATTTCAGATGGTTCTTCTCTGCTCATCTCCAGCCAATGGAGGTTCCTCAGAAGGGCTGCATGTCCCTCCTGGGGTTATCAGCTGCTCCTCCCAAATTTGTGTCATCAGTGAGCTTGCTGAGGAGACTTCTGCCCCTTCATCCAAGGCACTGATGATTTAAACAATATTGGGGTCACTAGTCACCCCTGGGGGACACCACTAGTGATAGGTCTCCAACTGGACCCTGTGACACTGACTGCAAGCCTCTGGGATCTGCTGTTCAGCCAGTTCTCAATCCACCTCCCTGTCCACTCATCCTGAGCTTCCCTGAGGATGTCAGAGAAAACTCTTGTGTGTGTGTGTAAAAAGCCTTGCTGGCATTGAGATAGACCAAATCCACTCCTCTCCCCTCATCCACCCGGGTAGTTGTTTGGTCATAGCAGGCAATCAGGTTGGTCAAGCATGATTTACCTTTTATCCATTTGTTTGCTTCTCCTAGTCACCTTATTGCCATCCTTGTGAACAGAGATAGCCTCCAGAATGAGGTGCTCCATCAGCTTTCCAGGGAGAACAGTTCATTGAAGCCAACCACAACTCCATCTATAACATGTATGTTATATTTCTATGCCATATTTAATAGCATTTCCTGTAGAGCATTGGAAAATATGTGATCTCTGAGGATGCAAAACTGTGCTTAAAGTGCACTTGTTTGGAGCACATGCCTATCTTGGCACAAGAGCACCACTGAGTGACCTGCAAGGTTGTCTCCAGGTTGACCTTCCAGCCCAGTCATCATTGGGGTGCTGTTTTCAGTTTTCAGGCTTCACTGTCTTTCTAGATGTATCATGAAACACAGGGTGAATTACCAAGTTTCTGGGGTGATTTCTCTTTGTCGAAGTTTCACAGCTTAGTTATTCATTGCTAGCAGGGATGGAAATGTCAAAGTGTTGGTGATGAAGGAAGATTTCTCACTGTGGTATGCCAGTTAATTGGTTCAGGGATGATCTGAGACCAAGGGCTTTTCAAGTATGGAAAGAAAATGAGGAAAAGGTTGGATTTATCCCAGTTTATTTTTTTTCTTCTGAAGCATCTGATGGCTGTGCAGAATCTGCATGCAAAGAGCCAGGAGCCTGATTTTCCTGTGCTGTTTATTTTAGTGTTATTACAGGGGAAACAGGGGGCCCACCTCACCTTATCGTTGCATAAAATGAGACCTTATCATGCATGTGTGCAAATAGAGAGGGGGGTGCTGGGAAAAACTGCTTCCTGGAGTGAGGGAAAATGGGCAAAATGCAGTTATTGAGTGTCTGCCTTCATCCTGCTCTTCTCTGAACACTTCTACCCCCTTGCTGTTGTTATTTCTTTACTTGTGCTTTGCAATATTGAGTGGGTATTTTGAGTAATGTCTAAATCCATGTTCTATTGTCTTCAATGCAGAGAGAACTTCTCCCCAAATTTTGCTGTTAAGGCAGCAATCCCTTGACTCTAGCATTGAAGGATATTATGTTGATGCTCTTAGCTTTGTTTGGCAACATTTATACCTGGCTCAAGTTAGACCATGCCAACAGTTTTTCCCTGTCTTTGGGGATATCACTTATCCTAATGAAGGGGATGCATTTTGCTTAACTGGCACTGCTCATGGTACATGATTCCATTGCCTGTGAGTGACTCTAAGCCACAGAGAAAGGCTCATAAACAAGATATGGATGAAAAGACTAGCTGATGCCTTGTTTTAATTTGCAGAGATATGGTAGAGCTAAGTAAATTAAATGATTCATTTATGCTAATTTCACACACACACCAAATAATGCATGCCACTTTTGTACTTGATTGTAATATCTCTGATTTATGGAGATTATAATGGAAAATCAGCAATATTGGGAATTGAGTAACTGGTGGAAACTCCATGGGTCTCAAAGAGAAAGGAATCTGCCTCATAGCAAGGCTATCTTTAGAAATTAAAGAGGGGGGAAGGGAAGGGTGGGCACATTCATGGTATAGTAAAAAATCTATTTGAGTCAGGCAAACAATATATAAACAATTGACTTGGAAGAGAGCAGGGTAAAATAAACCATCTGATTTTATAGGAAAAAAAACAAAAAAAGTTTTGGTGTAGCTGGACATAATTCAGGCCACACAAAGATGTGTCCTGCTGCATCAATAATTGTTTTTTTTTGGTGGTTCTTGCCTTATATCTGTATGTTAGGAAACAAGAGTCGGTTCTTGCTTGGTGAGAATCTCTTTGTTTCCATGCAATTGCTGCAATGTTATAAAAATGTATCTAATCAAAATAGCCTGCTTACTTGAACCTGATCTCCTCCTGCATGGCAATTAAAAGCCTCATTGAGACAAGGAGCTGCAACTGAGGAGTGATGTCTCTTGCTTACATGGCTTGTGGACAGCATAAGCATCCAGATTTTATCTTTGGAATTGCTTATCATATTGATAAAGGTTAGTTAAGTTAACTATCAGCATTTTCATGAAAGATTTGATTGGAATGGTAATTTATGCTTGTTAATTAGAAATCACATTGAAGCATCTTGTGACCTAGATATCAGGATAATTTGCATGCAGAGGCCTCTGCACCCAGTAGTGCTGTAAACTGAATGATTTTAGATGCAGCAGTAATAAAAATGTAGTTATTTCTGTTTGATGTCTTCTCCTTCCTCATGTTGTCTCCTCTTCAGAAATATAAGTATTACAGATACAGAAAAAATCTGAAAATTACCAGCACAATTCTGTGACAACTGTATGGCTAGACTGTTGCCAGCTTAGTTAGGCCTCATGTATAAACTGCATAGACTTGTTTATTAATAAAAATGGTACCACATTTTGAGGGTAGGAATCTCCTATCCCCAACTTTTCCCTTCTTTTTTTATTTACATGCTAGGTCAAACAATATTCAGAGTACCTATTTGAATCATTGACAAACATTTAGTTCAGAGACACGGAAAATTCTGTCTCCAAAAAATGAAGGATCTTGTAATGCGGGAGCTTTACAAATTGGGTTTTCTGTCTGTAAAACGTTCAGATGTTTCAGCTTCCTCAAAAAGATGTGGGCTTGTGAAGAGGAACTAATGTTAGTTAGCATTCAAATGCTGCTCTGAGCTGCTCACACATCTCAGTGAGTTGCTTGACTAAATCTGAGCAGAGCACTTGGAAAGGGCTCCCAGCTGCATCCTGCTCTGGGCTGAAGAGCAGCAAGTGCTTGATGGATGCAGTGCTGTTAGCCCAAGCATATAGATATAGATTAGATATAGATTAGATATAGATGATATAGATATATGGATCCTGGACACAATCCAATCACAGGAAAGTCCCATGGGAAAGCAAAAACTGAGGTGATGGTGTCTGGGTGGCTACAGAGCAATGCTGGACTTTGTATACTGGTGTGGCCAAGTCACCATTACAGAGGAAATCAGCATAGACGCTGTTTTTTTCCCTTTGCAAAAAATGCATTCCTTCTGGGAGGGCCTGAGGAATGGAATTGGGTCATTCTGCTGATACTGCATTTTGAAAGGTGGATGAGGAATTCTGGGGACTTGGAAGGCAAAGCCCATCCTCTCAAGAAGTAG
>VWZP01002136.1:156605-175880 GCA_013396995.1 Dicaeum eximium | reverse complement strand
CCCCCCCCCAACTGCTGGTTTGCTTTGTTTCCCTCCTGACATGGGAAGAAGAAGTTGAGCTGATTTCCATTTGAGCTGAGTGGTGAAAAGCAGAGTGGGTGTTAGACTGAATCACTAAAGTTGTTGGTCCAGGTAGACATTGGATTCTTTGGTGTTAAAAGAAGCCAATCTCCTCCTGGCAGTCAATAGTTTACACTGTGCAGCTCTGGGAAGATTGGGAAAGATGATTTTATGTGGTGTGGGACTCCACATGCAGCTGCCTTAAATGGAGAGACTCTCTCTGGATGTGAGGACTGGCAGCTATAAAAATTCTTCTGGGCTTTGCAGGGCAACTTTTGAATGGAGAAAAAAGTTTTGCTATGCTTTATTTGAATCCTTAGTTCCAGTACCTGTGCTATCATATCTTCCACCTCTTCCCTATTAAAAAGTCATTCTTTCATCTCCTGAAATGGACCCAAGAGTGTTTGCAAAAGGAGAACCACCATCTGGTAGGTGGGATTCAGAGAAAGTGTCTCTTATTAATTTTTCTGGAGTGGAAATAAAAGTGCCCAAGGGTTTGCTCTAGCTGTTCTGTTACCTTTTGATGACGCCCTGAAGTCTTATCTGAGCCCTTCTTGCTGTCTGCAGCACCTGTTTATAAGTATTAAGCAGGAAAATCTGCCACTGATTCTTTTATTTCATTTCAGTAATGAGTAAAGTAGTGCTGGAATACATTTGGGATGTTTGGAAAACAAGGCCTACTTAGGAGGATTCTCAGCCTGGGGAAGTTTGTAAATCCTGACTCCTGATTTCCAGCAGGGTGTCTGTGACTTGTATCTGCCTGATCCAGGATGAGGCCACAGCAAGGTGATGGTCAGATCTTATCTGATGTAAAGCACTTTGCTGATTAATGCCATGTAGGTCTCAAGGCAGGGCTTTCACAGCCTTGTGGCAGTCACTACATGTCTCCTGAAGCTACAGTTTAATTTGCATTTTACTGATAAGGCCCAAAGTAGACCTTGTTCTCTGACTGCACAAGTCCCCAACTTTTTCCTTTGTCCTTTTATTGAGAACTAAATAAAGCTGAATGGAACTGCTGATTCATTAAAAGAACAGTTGCTTCTGGAAAATGTTAATATCTTGTGATAAAGCAGTCATTGCCATTTTATGATACCTGACAGAAATTACCCAGTTTCTTTGCACACAATTAAATGGAATTATCAGCCCATTAGGTTAGATACATTTCACAGTAGGAAAATAAAACCTAATGTTTACTTACCAATGTTGAAATAAATTGTAATTATCATTCCATGACAGTCTTGTACTACTGTAATTAAGCTTTAAAATAAAGGGTAATTGGAATTAAGAGGGCTTATCTACATTTCATTTAGAAGTTATTGTTGAAGTCAGCTGTGGTAATGTGCAATAACTTTCTGAAAACAGCACTCACCTGTTTCTGCTGTGGATTCCATGCAATGATGCTGGCACTCTAGAGAAGGAAATCTGTGTGCACCACACTGAGAGCCAGAAGGAGTCAGCTGCATGTTTAGGGAAACTTCCTTACACTGATGGTTTTTTTTTTTCCTTTTCTTGGGATTGAGTGCCTTTTGAGACTGAATGTCTTTTGAGACTGAGCTGAGCTTCTTTGTTTTTCTCCTGCTCTTTGATTTCTGTTTCTTGCAAGAATAAGTTTTTCAGTTTCCAGTTTTTTTCCACCCAGCGTGGCAAATTGAATGATATGGATTGCTGGCTGCTTGATTCAGCAGGCTGTGCACACAAACCTTTGATTTGCCGAGGAAACTCAGGGCTGGGTGAACAAAAAGGGCCCAAATCTGCTGCTTGGGGACTTCTAAATTCCCAAACTTGATGCAGGCAACATGACTTGGACCTTCAGGGGATGGAGAGTGTATATTGAATAGATATGGGGTAGGTGTGGGGAATGCCCCAGGGAGAGAAATCAGCTCTCCCCTCAGTAGCAGCAATATAGAAACAGTAATGCATTAGCTGAGACAGCTCTTGGCGCTACTCCCTGAAAAAAAAGGGTATGTCTGACTCTCAAGCACTCCTTAAAGACTTCAGCAAAAGGATTTTAAAGGGGACATGGGCTCTTCTGAAAATGGATGGCTCAGAAAACCCTTAGAACAAACAGCCTTCTGTCAGGCTTGTCAGTAAGTGGGGCATTCAGGTTCCCACCAGCAAAGGGATGCTCAAGCATGAGAAAAGATGTAGCCTCTGGCTGCTTAGGTAAAAATGCTTCTTTTGAGACTATGCCAGACACCAGGAAAGACTGATCAAATCTTTTGTGCAGGTTGTTGGGGTTTTTTTAAAAGTATTATTCTTTTGAAGGCTTAGAGAGGCATACTGCTTAGTTTTCTTTAAATTTCATTTGGATATTGTGAATATTTTGCATAAGCAAAAGAAAGCAGCCATTCATGTACATCAGTCATCCATTTGAAGCTGTTTGTTCTGGTGGATTTGGGGTTGGTCTCATTTCCTTCCTTAAATTGCTCAATATCAAGAATCTAAATTGCCTAATTAGAGGTGATATTTATTTGAGTTTCTCCCTAGGCCCTTCAGTTCACCAAGGGAGTGGACAGACCATAGCCCCACAGGCAAAATGTCTTTCCCATGGGATGAACTCCTTTGGTTTAGGTTTTTATTGCTCATGAACATGGATGGTGTTGGAGCAGTGTTGCACGTAGCCTTCACTCCTTGTTCTCTTTCCCTGTTCTCTGTGAGTAGGATGAATTTCCTTTTCCTCTTGCCTTTCTGTTCCTCCTGGAGTCCGTGGGATTCCTGACACACTGTCAGGGCAAAATAGAGTTCCAAGTACCAGGAGGCACATCCCAGTCTGTGAGAATAGCCAGGAAGATACTTCCTGCTTTGTAGTTACCACAGTAATACCTTAATTTGAGAGGGACAGCCTATGTCAGGACTGAGAAAGCACTGCACGCTGTGTAGGGGTTAAAATTAGCTTTAATTGCACAGATTTGTATCAAGTTTTGTCTGGCTTCTCATTATTGGGTACTAATATTCCTCACAAGCCCATATAATTTTAGGGAGATGCTTCAAACAATGGGTTTAGGATCTGTATTTTAATTTGGTAGTGGTCTTGGAACTCGTCTTATGAAGTAGACTCTATAAATATTCAAAATGCTCTGAACTAAAATTCTGCTACCAACAAGGAGCTGCTCCAAAAAGGAGCTTGTTTTTTAAAAATATTTTGAGGATTGTGGCTTTTTAATATTGAGGGGGAGCTTTTTGAAAACATTAAAGCTGAATCCTTTTTTTTTTTTTCTTGGAGTGTTTAAGTGGATTTGGATTAAAGCTCATCTTCACCTTAAATATAATTTAAGAATGTAGAGTGAAGACATAACGACATTCAGGACTAGCAACTACGTCACTTTGAAAGCTAATTAGGGAATGAATCAAGCTGGAAGATCATATTAGTTATGCAGTATTGCCATGCAATTTTTTTTTTTCTTAAGGAAAGTAAACACATGAGACTATTAGTCAGCTGGGATAAATCAGATTTGTTCCTGTTACTATGGATTTATATTAGCTGTGGATTTACTTTGACTGCTGGGCGGTGCATTTCAAAATTATTTATTTCTGATTACTTTGAGATTTTTTTTTTTTAATTTTGCATATTTTAGAGGAAGTCAAACTTGCAGCTTTGCCATTGCAGTTAAAGCATGTGAGCTGGCTTGGAATAGAATTTTCACATTTTTTGAATCTGTATTCTGAGGTTGGAATGAAGGGAATTAAATACCTTCTAGAGTTTAATGTGGTATGATTTTTAGTAATTAGTCTTTGATATTGATAATAAGATTGTTTGTTTTGGTTTATTTTGTTTGTTTGTTTTGGTGGTGGTGGTGTTGTTTTGTAGTATCTATCAAATCTAGAGTTTGGTTCATCATTTTCATAGTGGGTAAATTAGAAGACCTGACCTGATTTTAATCCCGGTTAAAACCAGGCAGGAACCTGCCCATGAAGTGATGACCAGAATTCAAAGTATTTGGAAATTATTTTTAATGATTTTCCTTAATTACTCGTCAATGTATTCCTAGAATTCTGATCTTGTTTCTCTCTTTTTTTTAAATATAAAGTGAAAAAAGTGAAAAACAGTACCTAGGTTAAACAAATACAAAAGAAGGTGTCATCTTACAATGAAGTTATATTAAATTTTAGCGTTTAGGCCAAAAAAATGCCTCTGCAGCCAGCCAGCTCTAGAAGCTTAGTTGGATGTGCTAAGCTAGCATAATTGAGTGTGCTTACAGATCCACTGAAGTTAAAAGTAAAGATTCCATTGTTAGTGGGCTTTGATCAGTAGTTGAAGAGGGGGGATGTCAGACACGTTGATCTCCACGTTAGCTCTGCTCACAGTTAAATTAGTGGGTTACACACAGTTTCCTGGGTCAGATCTGCAGTTTTGTGAGTTCTAAGTTACAGCCTTGTGCTGTGTAGTTTCAAAGGCAAACATCAGAGGGAAACATGGATCATCCGGACAGCTTGCTAAAAAAAAAAGAAATTCTTCTCTGTGGAATTGGTTGGCAAGAGGGGCAGCCAGGGGTGGCAGGTTTGTTAGGTACCAGCAGCTCTGTCTCTTTGGGGAGGACCTTCTTGTGAGAGTTGTGCAGCTGTTGTTCTGCATTCCCTTACAACCTTTTACTATTGGAAGCTGAGAAACTGGTGGAGTAAGGTCCTTCCTTGCTCCTCCTATGAGTGGGGGCACAACAAGGCACCTCCTGGTTGCTCACCCTCAGAATGTGCTTTGATTACTCAGTCTGGTAGACAGCTGCACTTTACCAGGCTGGGGTTCATGAAGGAGCATGCTGTGATAGATGTGATGGATAAAAGAGTGTTGAAACAGTAAAAGTAGCTTTAAAATTCCAGTGCTTGTTTATTCTCAGTTTGTGATCTTTACCTCTGAGAGTAGATGACGTAACACTTCTGCTGGAGCCTGGAGCAGTGGAGTGCAATCATGCTTTCTTATTCCACTATAAAATTTTACATTGGACACAGTTGACATTTTGGTGCGATGGACCATAAATTAATGCTGGTATGAGCTATAAAAGGAAGGACATTAGAATAATCAAGTGGCTACAGAACTAGTTGAGTGTGGGACTGTCTATGGCACAAAATTTTTCAATTAGCTTACTTTTATGAGCCTGCTCTCTTTACTCTGTCTGTATCCAACATACCTTAATTTCATTTTCTCTCCAAAGTAACTCAAGGGATTGCTGAACCTCTTGAGTTATGAGATTTTTGTGTCAACAGAAATTTAATTACTTTAGCAAAATGAATCACTGTAACCCATCTACAATAAATCTCCACAATATAACCCAGAGAATATGATTTTTGTTGAACCATAAGGTGTAATCTTTATCAGCATTTGTCTCTCTATTAGTATGACTGTGTTAGAGACATACTTGTTCACTTTTTTGCTTTGTTTTCCTCTGTGTGTGCTTTCACTGCCCAGTCTCTGTTATGAGGGTGAGGACCTGTGCATGGCACATCTGCCACACTGAGGTTTGCATTTCACAGGGACACTGTTAGCACTCCTCAAGTGACTTGCTCACACTGTGTTTGCCAATATCAAGTGACTACTTTGCGCTGGAGTTGACAGTTTTTCACCCTGCCAATTATTTAATCAATGTTAATGGCACATTGATTTACCTTAAATTGCTCCTGTTTTAGAAATTAAGGCCTGGACTTCTTTTTTGTGAACTGTTTCCCAGGGCACGAGCATTGGCAGGAGCTGGAGAGTAAGGAATTAAAATGAGAGGAAGGAAGGGTTTTGCTGTGTGTTACAGCTGGAATGGAATAGTGTACTCTGATCCATACGTATTTGACCTTACCAGTGTGACCTGTAAATTTGTTAATTCAACCTGAGTTCTATGCAGCAGCTAGATAAGATTTTGGTTTCTAGCTACTTAGAGAAATCATTTCTTTCTCAGGCATTAAATTTCTTAAATTAGGTTGCTGAAACAACCTGAGCTAGAAAAGTGTGTTGTGGTTGATGGTTGGTTGGGTTTTTTCTTAATCAGAGTTCAAAATGGAAAATAATCCTAGAGCAGGAGTCAGGAGTTCTTTCTCATTAGTAAGTTGGTGAGCAGATTTCTTTCCAGTTCAGAAAAAGGAAAAATTACTTTTAGGTGCACAGTAGATTTGAAAGCTTTAGTTTCCGCTCGAGTTCCTAATAAAAATTGTAACCGGGGAAAAAAAAAATTGCTATTCTTTTTTTCCCATGAGAAAGACCATGCTTGTTTTCCTTACAAGTGTCTTACTGAATGATGGTCTCAAAGGAGTGAAACTGGAGTCTTCTGGGCATTTTGCTCAAGTATCTGCCATGGCAATACAACATTGATGTATTTCAAAGATGTCTTATATCCTTGTAATAGCCTGTAATTTGCTCTGAATCACATTTGTTATTACTGTGTTATTTCTGTGTCAGTACAGCCTTTGGATTTGTGATGGTCTACAAGATGATGTCTTGCCTCGTGTAACCCATCTAAATAATTTTCAATTTTGCTCCCTGTCATGTTGTATTTCATTCTAAAAGAAAATAATCTCTCTGTTGGAGTAAAGGTGTATAAATTGGTGCTATGCAGTTTGCTTTCACATAGGAATTCACTTTCTTGCACCATACTTTACAGCAAATGTACTCTTCACACTTGGTGACCAACAGTGCTGTGAGTATTATTGGAAATGGTAGTGGATCTTTCCATGCTGTCAGAGAGGGTTTCTTATTTTGGCACCTGCTTGCAGTGAGGTCAGTGGGATCAACTATGATTCAGAAATTCTCTGAATCTGAATTCTCTGCCAAATTTTACACAAAGATATCATCTGGCACTGAAGAGGTCTGGGATATGCTGTTTGTGACAGAGGATATTTTTCTATCCTTCTGTTCACAGCCTTCAGCAGTCAGGATTATTCACCTTTTCCAGTCAACTTTTTTCATAGAATCGTGTAGAAATGCTTTCCTATATTTATCTTAAAACTGTTTTAGTGCAACTTACTCCCATGGCTTGTCTGCATCTTTAAAGATATGGAAGACAGAGCCCTTGGCATGTTTTACAGGTGGACATTTTACATTTAAAGCTGCCATTCTGCCCCTCAAGACCTTTCCTTTTAGGTTGTACTGTGAACTCATTATGTCTTGTTGATAGGTGCTGTTTTCTAGACCTAAATTATTCATAGTGTTCCCATCTGGATTTTGTCTAGCTGCTCCTTTGGGTTTTTTTCCACCTAGTATGTTCAATTTGTCAGGATAATTTTGGACTTAAATGCAATTTTACAATTTGGATTATGTCTCTGCTAGTTCTATATGCTCCTCAGTTGTATTTGTCACTTCTGAATCATTCAGGTAGTTCATGAAACTACTGTCCTTAGTGAAACCCTGTGGTGAATAAGCACAAAAGCATCTGCCTCTAAGAATGGGGTTACCTGCTTCTTTTTCTCTCTAGATGAATGTTACACCTGTTTGAAATTGTGCAACTTAGGTATAAATGGGTTAGGGGGGGTAATTTATATTATTATTATTATTATTATTTTTATTTCACTCTATTTCACCAGTCCTTATGCTTCCATAGAAATGCTTCTCAGTAGCTGCCCATCAAAATAAAAATGCTACTGAAGCAGCTCAGACTTGCTCTTAGGTCTGAAATAGGACTGACAGAGCAATTAATTATTGCTATTCCTAATGATACCAACGTCACAGAACATTTAGTGTACTTACCTAAACAGAGAGGAAGAATTAAAATGTTCCTTTTGACCAAGGAAAGGATGAAAGAAATATGAAGGCAGATAAGTGAATACAAAGGACCACAGTGTACCTTAAAGATACGACACTCTGAAATCAGAATCCCCAAGATATTTTCAAAAACCTCTGCCATATTGTCACAGTGGAATGAGTCATGTGAGGACATCAGCAAGCTAGTGGGTGGTTTGTTTTAATTAAGAATTCCTTTGGTACAGACATATNTTCTGTCCCCACTGCCTAGTGGTTCATGAGGGTGCCAGCCCTCCTTTAGAGAAGTGCAGCTTTTTCTCTCAAACAGCTGTAGCTTGTCTTGCTGTGACCCTGCTTGATCCCTCTGGCTGGCTTTAGGCAGTATTTTGAAATCTGCTTTTTAAAGTGAATAGCACAGCAGTCATTTGTGGGCATATATTGAAATGATTCTTTGCTCATCTTCTGCTCTACTTGCCAAGAACCACATTGAAACTAAGCTTATTAATATAAAGTAATTTACTGCACGTCCACTATTCTCAATCTTTCCAAAATGCATGCTCTGTCATTGTACAATACCTTTCCTGTTTAAAAGAGCCTGCAAGATCCAACAAAGATTGCTGCTGTTGCATCCCAGGTCCTCACTTGCTGTAAATCGTTGCAGTTAATACAGCAATACCAATTTCTCCAAGAAATGATGAAAATACAATTTTCCAACAGAAACTGCTTATTCAACAAGATCAAAACATTTTGTGGAACTTCAATCAAACTCCATTTATAAAAGAAATCAAAGTGAAGTAGCCTTTTACCTCATTAAAAGGTAGCTTTTTGATTTTTTACTTTGAAATTTAGATGAGGAATTAGAACATGATATTTTTAAACGTGTTCAGTTTTCATTTATTAAATGAAATATTTGCACAAATATGTACTTTAAGGGATATTTTTACAGCTGGCAGTTCCTTCAGATGCTGAATTAAATTCATGAATGGTGTGAATTCCTGCACACCTGAGAACTTTTGCTAGGCATTGAGGGATGCAGATCAGAAGCCATTATCACTCATGACTTCTTGGCATTTTCAAATAAAAGATTAATATAAAAGATTAAGAATGGAGAAGCACTTCCTCCCTAAGGTAGGAATGGTCCCTGTTGATGTCTTATAATGGGGAAGGTATAGGGAATTTTGCATTTTGTGCAGTATAAGGCATACTTGCATGTCTAAATGGCTACGCATTTACAGATGAAAATGATGCAAGATTACTTTCAGATTTATTTCTGTATTATACAAACACACAATATGATCATAATGGCTTTAAGTACAGGTGATGAAACTTTATTAGCCTGTGATAGCTATGTCAATAAAAATGTGAAGGGTGTGCAGCTGTTCTGAAATAAGCTTTGAATTGTGCATGGCAATGGAGTTATTGCCATCTTCACTGGATAACAACACCCATTGTAGAATCACCAGAGCTTTGAGGAAATCAGCAGGAAGCTGAAACTCTGGGTCAGGATTTCCTGCTTTTCTGTGAAAGTGTGCACATTATTTTGGCAGAGAAGGGGAAACTCTGGCTGTGAGACTGTGGTTTAACCACGTGGATGATGGGGAAGGTAAGAGGCAATGCAAAACCTCTTGGGAGAGTATTTGCTGGGGACTGTTGACATTAAGACCATGGAGGTGTTTGGTTTCAGTGCTTCCCTGAACTGAAAATCTGCTGATGAGATGGATGGGTGGGGTAGGCACCATGTCCATGCTCCTTTGTAAAAGCAGGCAATGATGCAGTCCTCTGGGCAAACTAGAACTTGCTGGCACTGGCACCCCTTGTGTATTTGTACAATAGCCAGGAATGGTCATGCTGTAAAAAGCCTTGGAGACACCAGGGGTTTGTGGTAGCTGCTCCTGAAATCCTTGGAGAAATTCAGGCTTAATCTATGATTAATTAAAAACAAGAAGCAACTATGACTCCTCAGCTCTAGCTAATATATGATTGTAGTTGATTGCATGTACATATAAATCTGACAGCCAAATAGTAAACAATAAATTTGGGCTATAAAATCAGGCAGTGAATGCCCTGGTGTTGAGCAATGCTTGGATCCCACATAGAACAGATGATTTGTGCTTTACAAATAACTAATAATCACACATACAGCTTTTTGTAAATGTCACCTGACATGATGGAATATATGTGTAACAATTTGACAATGTTTATAACTTTGGACAGCGCTATTTACCTGTGGTTCAGGTCCATTTCTGTGTGTAGAGATATGACTGCCCATCTGCCCAGGCTCTCCTTTTCTATTGGTCTGTCATTAGTGTGGTATGGGCACTTCAGAAAGGACCACTGCTATTTCTGCCACTCCTGTTATTCCATCTCCTGCTTCCACCTGCTTCTGGATCCCTCATTGCAGCACACTTTTCTTTTGCTTTCACAGCACCAAACTAGCTGACAGCAGGGAAGGATCCAACCCAAAATACAAAAGCCACCCCAGGACAATAAGAAACACCATACTGTAATGAGGTATAATAGAAGTTTCTTCAGAGTTACCTTGTATGAATTTCAGATCAGATTGAATTGAAATTCTAATGCTGAGTCATACCCACATATAATTCCGGCTGAAACTGGGTACCCTGATAAATGAAAGATGCAAGTCAATACAGCTCATTTCAGTGCTGAGTTTCCATTAATCTTAAAGATACACAATTTCTGCATTCTTTTGCAGGAAGGAAAGAAGTAAAACACTGTCTGAGTATATTTACACATATATTTGCAGTCGCTTTTTTTTTTTACTTTTAAAGATACCATGGAATTCAAAGTTCATAATACCAACCTGTTTTGCCAGCAAAACAAATTACTCAAGGGCCCTTTCACTGTAGGGAATTTTTCTTCCTGAAGAGAACAAATCTGTTTTCTTTCCAAGTACAAATTAAAGAACAGGAGTTGCATTACTGTTGGCAGGTGAAAAGATGGCTTTTTATATGCTGTACACTGATCAGGGTTTAGAGTATGAAACTGAAGTTACATCAATTGTTTTAACCAATTCCTAGGCAGAGCAGATTTTTCTACTACATTACAGCTTTTTCATGTTGGAGAGCATACTATCTGCTTTACAATTTAACTTTGTTGCATGTTAAGATACCAGAAACTTTGCTGGACTTGGTTAGCAGAGTTAGCAAAATCCACTACCTCATCCTTTGTTCATATCCAGGTATAGCCTGTGGATATTATCCAGAGTTGTTAAGTGATTCAGAATATTTTAGCACATCTTTGCAATTTTTCCATCCCTTCAGGTGATACTATTCATTAAAACTCTGTTCATTAATTTACTACTGTCTGTGCATTCTTTCTAAGTGGCAGCACTAATATTCAAAGTTATCAGTTGTTTTCTTCCAAAGTATTTTGTTGTCTCAGCTTTGTACAAGCCAAACACTCTAATTGCCGCTTTTAATCTTTCAAAGTGCTTTGCAAAGATGAATTAATTAATCATCATAGCCCCCTTGTTGAGCAGATACAGTTGTAGTGGGCATAAATTACAGGACTCTGTGTTTGCACCTGAGTGCCCAGTTACATCCCACATGAGTGTTGTATCAGGAATATGCCAGAGGGTTTCAGGCATTTAGCTTCCCCAATTTCTGGTAATTTACTTGGAGGAATATAGAGGCTTTGGCTGCAGAGCTGAGCTAGCCTGAGGGAGATGTGTCCCAGAAGAACAGGTTCACTGTGGACAGTGGATGGAGGCAGTGATCTGTCTTAGAGCCCTTAAGGTTTAGGATAATGTAGTGGTACCCTTTCTGTGACATCAAATGTTGCAAATTTAGTGCAACTCATGCCCCTGCAGGTCTTGTTTGCTCATAGTGAAAAGCATGTTCCCTCCCCTGAGCTGCCCTGCCCATAATTTAGTTGGGGGCCTGCACACCCTGGTCCTACACTGGCCAGCCCCAGGGACTAAGAGGTTCACCTAGGTAATAAAAATCAATTTACATCAGCAAAAGCCATTTCCCCTTGCTCTCAACAGCAGTGCTTGCACCCAAAATCTGCTGGGGGAGCCTTCTACATCAAATGCTATTTCTTGTTGAAAAGCAAATTGGAAGCAGTCGTGTCCTATAAATCTTTGACTAAAAAGATAGGTTGTCAATTTTATCAAAGTTGCACTGCAGAATAGCCCTAAGCGGGAGTTTCTAAAATCCTACTTCATATTCTGCAGATAAGGATAAATTATAAGCCTCCTTGCTATATATCTCTGAAATATAATGTACCTATGTCTGTAACACAGGCTATAAAATGGAAATGAGATAGCCAGCACTGCGATGTTTTTCTGATGTACAGAGGTTATCCTGGCAATATATCTCAAAAACCTCCAGCAATATTTTAAAAGATCAGCAATGTCTATTTGCATAATTTGGTATATAATCTTTTCATTTTTCCTAATGGCTCAGGAATGGTGAATAAAATTTCACACTGTTCACAATAAGAACAAATAATTTAATGTGTGAAAATGCCACTATTATCTGTTACACACAGAGTAGGTGAACACACTCTATGTGTGACTTCCAGAAACTTGTCAAAATTATCTTGGGCTTATGCCTTGCACCTATAGGAAAGTCACAACTGGAACTTATTTAATTGCCTCTTTGTCAAACTGAATGGATATGGAAATTTTGTGGTTGACCTTTGACATTTTGCTAAATTTAATTAATTAGATTCAGCATTTAACGGTGTACTTAGCTTGGATTACTGCTGTGGCAATGTATGCCAGTTCTTTATACTAAATGCTGGGTACTCAGTTTTGGGGTTCATAATTCAGTGGGACTGCCAACCATGAGACCTTTACCATTTTTAACTAGGTCTTCACTGGATGAAATCTGTTGGGCTTCATTTTTATAAGGGCTTGGGGTTTCCATTTTTTCAATGGACATATTTGGTTTAAAAAATTCGATTGTTATGTTGTGGGGGAGATTTTCTTCTTGGTTTTGTGGGGGGAGAATTGAATAATTGAAAAAAAATTAGCACCAACTTCAAATTCCATGTGCTGCTTTCTCATCAAGTCAGAAATAATTTCTTTCATTTTCAATGAAGTTTAACTGTCTCATTTGGGGACAAAAAAAAAATGCCATTTTGAAGGGAAAAGTCAATAGCTCTGTTTTAAAACATGGCCACAAACTTCTGACTTGGGCTAGACTTTAGTCCTAAACTCAGGGAGATGAACCCTATATTTTCTGTTGATATGCTGGGTGTCAGAAAACTCTAATCAGCCTCTCAACGAGGTAAATCTCCTCAGTTCTTTCAGCTGCATTTGACCTATTGATATGACAGGCTGTCTAATCCACAGATATTTCTTCTACATCTGCCTCTCTGGAAGTATTTGTTCAGCAAGTTAAACTTATTAACTGACTTTTTCCAGCTCTTGAAAGCCGATCAATTCCTTGGACTCAAAGTATATAAATTCCTTCTCATACGTCATCTTTTCATCTCCTCGATCCCCGTATTATAACTTTCCTCTGTGTGTGTTTCACTGTGTTGAATGAGACCAGACAAAATTTGAACTGGAGGTCCATGTTTTGTCTTTTTTATTGGTGTTTTGTGAGGGCTTTTGTAGGTGCTGCTGCCTTCAAGTTACTGCTGTGCTGCAGGGTGGATGTGCCTGGGTGGGTGTATTCCAGTTCTGCCCAAATAAGACTCTAACAACTGACTGTGCAAATGTATTTGCTGCAGAACTGTGTTCATTCTTGCATACAGTCACAAATTTGGAAACAATGCCAGTCTCACTTTTTTTTATAGACAGTCCTATAATTCACAATATATAAGAATATTGCAATGTTTTTCTTTTTCCCAAAAGATCATTTTCACAAACTGAGTCATGCTTGGTAAGATATGTTTTGGATATCTCCAGAGCAAACAAATATAGAATATATTTTTTTTTCCTCCAAACAAATACAGGATATAATTTCTTTACTCCAGCTAACTATATTGACAAAGCCTTATCTACTCTATAATGAAAAATCTTGGTGACTCAATTTATCCTTTAAAAAAAATTAACCTGCCTGTTTTAACACATTTATTAGTTTGTCTCACCCAGAGTTGGTACGAATAAAATGTGTACGATGTGTTTATGTTCCGTCCTTATTGAAAAGTGTCTTCACACAGTTAAAACTTTTCCTTCTGCTTCATCTTAAAACCAGAGATTTGGTAAGTCTGTGCTGTAAGATCCAACAAAGGAATGAACTGAGACTGAAGGATCTTAGTGCATCAGCAAAATATCACCTGCATATTTAACATTCTTCTGGTTTAGCTTTTCTGTCATCTCAAACTGCTTTTTCAGGAAGTTTCTCCTGAAGGCTCAAGAGCAAGCAGTGATTGAAATCAGAGAGGGGAATGCCCTAGCTGCTCTTCCTCATTCCAGAAGAGCAGGGTCAGGCACCCATTACCACTTTCCCAGGAGACTGACCATCATTTTTTCATGCATTTGACTGGTCTTAAGCCAATCCTTTCAGCTGTAGAAGAAAGGGCACCCTCACAGCTCATGAGGGTGAATGTGAATAGTGGAAGTGCTCAGCAAGTGCCCTTGGTCTGCAGGAGGCCAGATCTGCATGTGCTGCTGTCTCATGGTGCACAAAGTCCCCAGCTGTCATCATTTGCACCTAGCTGATGCCTGCTGTATCCAGTAACATCTTGCATCTGCTCTGTGAGTGTTCCTGCAGAGTCACTAATTATTTCTTCAGCACCATATGTAGCCACTTCTGTGTCAGGGGTGTTTGCTTCTTGCTTCTGGCCTCAGATGGTGGATGTGGAAAACAGTCTGTACTTCACTGAGACCTGTGGCTCATGAGCTTGACTCTGATCCTGGTGGAAGTAGTGCCACTGGTTACAGGAGGTGATCCTGGGGTTTTAATGACATGCTTCTTGAAAAAGCTCATTAGTCCTGTGACCACACCCTTCTTGACACTACCCATGCACAGGAAAGCATCCCTAAGAGGAGTGAAATGTCTCCATTGTTGCTTTTGAGTGTGTGGTTTGATTTAAACATCATTTTTATGAATGCTGTGTTTCATTTCATCAGGCAGAGCACGAATGTGGGCAGGGAAATCAGTAGCCTTGCTCCATGTGAACGAGCACTTGCCTTTTTCATTCTGTGAGTGATTTCCTTATCTGCAGAGGCAGAATTGTGTTTGGGCAATGAGCAGACACCACGCTGTCTTACAGGTGCAGGAGATGGAAGGGACAGGATGGTGCCCCTGCACGAGGTGGGAAATTGGGCTGTATCTACATCTGCTTAGTTTCAGACCTCCTTCCTTGAAATTCATCAAGGCTGGAATGTTTCCATTAGCTGAAGCCAAAAGTCTGTTGTTTGACTCACAGATGAGAAAGTCTGGAGGCCACCAACTTTCCAGAACTCCTAAGGCACATGTGAAAATCTTTGCGTGCCTGACATTAATTTAGCTTATTTCTGGTGTGAGTTGGAAAAGGGAGCTGTACATGTAGGTGTTGGGTGGGATATCATGACACCAGCTTCCTGCAAGTCCCACCACCCTGCTGTGGAAAGGCACTGGTCCATTAGGAACTTGTGGGGGACCCTGGATGCTGGACTCACCAGCCTCTTCTGACTCAGAGCTTCACTTGAGAGCAGCTTTCCAAGGACCATCACAATTGCTGGCCACGTCAAACCCTCAGCCTGCTGAGAACCTAATCTTGTACAGAGTTAGGGAGGATAAGGCAGCTGGGAGGCATTAATGAATTGAGCAAAGAGCTGCAAAGGCCAATTCTTGGGGAGCAACACAGAGATGAGGGGATTGAGCATTTATCAGTTGGGCTAAACTGGTAAAACTGGTAGATTACTTCTGTGGGTTTGCAGTTAGTCCGTAGGTTGTGTCACAAGGTATCTTGAAATGAATTGTATCTTTTGAATACAAACTTTCCCAGGAGCTTTTTGGGGATGCTTTTTGTCTTTGGAATGCACTTACCTGATGCAGAGCAAGGCATTAATGAACCACACATTGAAGAAATTCTTTCATTGAGACTTTGGCTCTCAGTGATTTCTGTACAGTAAATCAGAGTGGCAGTGGATGGAATGCATGGGAACACAGTGTGCTTAGAAAACCTTACCAGTATTAAAACTCATTGAAAATTCAAAATGTAGGAGAACAAGTCATCCACACTATACCCCCTAACTGCAGAAAGAAAAGGTGAGTTAAGAGAAAGACATCCTCTGAAGTATTTGAAGGTTTGAAAAGATTTTAGTTAGTTTGGCCAGTTTGTCTCTGCAGGTGCAACATGGATCTGAGCAGTTGAGACTGGCTTTAGAGATTACATGAGGCAGGGGAAATGCAGAAAATGGATCCTGGCAAATTGCTTAAGCCAAGTCTACAAAACCTAGCAAAATCTAGTATTGGAAGAACCTGAGACAGCTCAAGCCCTACACAGATGGCCCTGCTCTGTGCAAGCATTCGTGCAATGCACAGATCCAGGGAGAAGGCACCACTACATTTGAAGTGTTGTTCAGCAAACAGGGTGGAGTGCCAGGACAAGACAAATGACCTGTCAGCCTGAAAGGAAAGGGACACTTGTTAGTTTGAAGTTGGACACGGGTTCAGAAGGCAACATGGTGCCAGCAACCATGTTAGCATTGCAGAAGGAACCACAGATGGTTGAGAGAAAGTAGTTAAAAGTCCAGGATGACAGCTGGGATCTGGCCTTTGCTTTAGAAATACTTGAACCCCATGTGTAGCTAACAAGGTGAAATAGATACAGTTTGTAAAAGCATCTGAGAATGGATCACCCAGTGGGTTGGAAACAAAACAGGTCCTTGGTTGCATATGGAAAATGCTGCTTTTTCAAGAGTAGAGTAGAGATTTGCATATCTGTCCCCTTGAAGATGTGCTCAGACACCTTTCATCAACCTTTCTGCACTCTGCCAGAGTCTGAGCAAATCCACCTGGGGATCAAGATGCATTTGAATTGTCAGCCTTTGTCTCAGAGTGATTATAGGAGCTCTTGCCACAACATGCAGAAGGTGTCTGATTTTTTTCCTCATTAATCAATGCCTCCATCAGTACTGCCAAGACAAATATTTCCAGACTAGGAAATATTTCCAGAGGCAGCTAAGCACTCAGGAATGTGTGATTGAGTATTTTCACATGTCCCCATTTTATCATGGTAGGTGAGGGAGGAATGGAGTGCAAACTTGGAACAGTCAGCAAACTCCTGTCTGTTCACCTGTGAGCTGCATGTCTATCAGTATGTTTCTAATTCAACTTTACCTTACATTAACATGCTTTTTTGGTTGTTTAATCTTTCCAGGTGTATGTTTGTGGCAGCTAAGTAGCCATTGAAAAGAAAGCTATAGAGATGGACTGATGTAAAAATAAGTTTTCTTTCAGTTCATCAAGCTTCACTTTGGATGCTGCACTTGTGCTCCTGCGAAACCAACAGGAGTCACATTGTTTCTTGGCATTTGGTGAAAACAGCATTTAATTGAAGACCCAACCAGTAGTTACAGATGAATACTATTCCTCATTTTGCTTCTGGACACTTTAATCAACTTGCCTGCATGTTGGGATCAATCAGTTTCAGCAGTTCTGTTCATTCATCTTCCTCCTGCCATTCATCTCATGGCAGCAAGGAGAACACTGTGTAATTGAATTTAGTTGAAATCTAATAAGAAGAAAAACCGTGACAAGCCACCTATAATCAGCTCGATTCTGAATTTTCAGAACTAGCATTAGCTTTTATTTCCAGGAGGAACATATTGGGGCTCCCACTGAGCTTCAGTGAGAAAGCTGGCAAAGAGAGTGAAACACTGGAGGCATGGAGTCTGTTTTGTGGTTTGCTTGTGGATTTTTTGCCATCTATGCTTATTTAAAATAGAAATTATGATATATTGCTTGCTTTTCACTCAGCTTCTACACTGTTTGCTTAATTTAGAAGGGAAATCCACCACCTTTCCCCTGTGTAAGAGGTATAAAATGACATTTTGTGGTGGGTGTGTGTATTTGGGTTTTTTAAGGCTAATGTAATGAATCATAGAGATGAAATCTCAAAGTATTTTCACTGAAGCTGATGTAGGACTGGACTTTAAATTTTTCTGAAGTGCTCAGCATTTGATCCACATTTCCACATGGGCTCCCTTAGAAATGATTGCACAGTGTCATGTTCATGGAGTTAGTGCTTTTTTGAAAGCAGGATATTAACCACTTGGATTTAACATGCTGTAAGTTATGTATGTTGTCTTTAGAGTTTCATATTCCCATGGAGCAGTGCCTTTTTTAAGTCTTTTACCATTGCAGATCTTTCTGACAGAATTGGAGGACATGACTATAAACAGAAACCAACTTAAAAATACTCAAGGGATTTCTTACCGCCTGCAAATTCTTTATTTTTGGTAGTAGTTTTACACATGAATTGCAAAATGTATTCATAATCTGAAATAAGGGAGGTAAAATTGGAGAAGGAAAGGTCTCTGTATACATATGTATGTGAAGGGATTGCAAAATAGTCCATCAAGGACCTATTACAAGGGCTTATAATGTGATACTCAAATAGGATATTTAATAAGATATCTCTTTTCTTGGAGTGTTATTGCAATGTATTGCCAAGCTCTTACAGAGTTAAACTCCTGAGAAGTGCATGTGTGACCATGTTTTCAGACCAAATGTGATGAGGGGAATATGCATCAGGATACAATTATAATTTTTTCATAATAGTTAGACCTTGCTATCTTCCAAGACAGTAATATTCATGGTCCTAAGTTGTTAGAGTACATCATGTGTCCTGATTATATATATATAGTTTAAGCAAAGTGCTTCAAAAATATTATTAGTTGGGGAGAGGAGTAATAAGCCTTTTCCTCACATACCTTTCTAAGAAACCTAGGAAAATATCTACTTGTGCTGGGTTTTGACTGCTGTAGCTGTGTCACTGAATAAGAAATGAATATGCTCAGAATGCAGCTTTTGGCTTTTTGGCGATTTCAGATTATGACATCAATGAGTCCTTTAATGTTGTACATTGAGAATGCCTGCACAGCCACACACCGTGCAGCTTTTCACCATGAGCTGCTGGACAATTTGGAATTAAGCTTCCCATATTTTATGTACCACGTTGGACTGGCATGTAGAGGAAATGGCTATAAAAAATGTAGAAGATTAATCACATGAAAATACCATTTTTGCACATGAAGGGACTAGTTTAGCAGTCTGTGGCCATGCCTGGCTACAGGAAAGGAGCAGCTCTGTGTGCAGCCATCTGTCATGGGCAAATGAGGGAAGCACAGTAACAGGGACCTGTGCTGGCAGAGTTGACTTCACTCTGCCTTTTTTCTGGCCTGGCTGGACATAAACAAGTTTTGGACTAAGGCTGTACCCAAGCTAACAGGCCTTGTTCAGCCTCTTTAATTCAATTACCTGAATTTCCCAGGTCACACAGCTCTCACAAGCCCTCTGCCTGTTGGACATCTTTCACAGCAGTCAGTCACTTCAGGTAGTAGGGAAGAGCACAGTAAGCTGTAGGCAACTCTTTTCTGTACCCAGAAATGAGATCCTGAAATTCCAGTTTTTTTAATAATTTGTGTTTAAAAA